>VZRE01011757.1:368057-552676 GCA_013396775.1 Cephalopterus ornatus
TTTAGAGCTGGTTATCTTCTTTTTAATGAAAAATCAGCTGCCCTGAGGAAGCCCCAGATTGCAGGCTAAACTTCCCTTGGCACACAGCGTAGACGGTTCCTTCGCTGTGTAAGTACCTTCCACCTAATCCCCAATCTTGTCAATATGTATTTACCCTTAATAACTTGGATCTGGGTCATCACTTTGTCTTCCATTTGTTTCAGTGTGTCCTAAGCTGTGGCTCTATTTCTGGCCAGGCTCTATGCTTGGTATTCCCCCTAAGACTTGGGAAGTTTCCAGCTCCTGTCTCACAAAATAAAGCAAGCTATAAACAAAGCCTCTTTCCAGCCAGGCACTGTATTGTGGGCACAAAAGGCTTGTCAGGATCTGAAATTTCCCACCCTTAAAAGTATGTCAAAGGTATTTTCACAGCTTCTGCCCCGTGTCATTTCTCCAAAACATCTCGAGTCATTTTCCTTTAGGAGAACAAGGCACGAAAAAAACCCCTACACACACATACACACACACAAACCCCAACCCTCTAATGCCTGTGTCAACAGGTGAGGTCTAAAAATTTCATTAGGGGGAAAAAAAAAAAAAGGGGAAGCAGGAACAGCTGCACGCGTGTTTGGAGGAAATCAGAGGGGTACTTTCCATCTGGCATGTGCTCCACAGGCAAAAGAGCTTTTATAAGACTTGGAACTCAAAGAGCACTTATATTTTGGGGAGCAGGCTATTCTTGTACAGCTTGTTTTAGGCAGCACAGCAACAGCTAACATTCAAAATACTCCAGCATCCCCTCCCAGGAAAGTTCACACTGTGGCTCAAAAGGGACAAAAAAAAGTCCATCTCCAAGTGGGAAGATGGACATGGCCAAGGTGAGGATGTCTTCGTTTTGTTACAGCCAAAACCTGTTGTGAAATGCTGGATTTGACCCTGTTATCTCTGAGCCTGAGTATTTTCCCCACTGATTTAGGACCTGACACTAAGGAAGAGATTCCTGCTTTCAACATTTTCAACCTCTGCAGAAGGAACCTCCAAAACCGAACCATCAATTCAGATAAAGGCTTCCCTTCACCTCAGCTGCCCCCAAACCTGCATCATCTGCTACAGGAGCACAGATGGCACCTGCACTAAAGAGCAAATTTGCTTTTCTGATATTGTCAGCTTTGCCCAGGAAACATTCTTCCTCTGCCATGAGACTTTTTCAAACTTTGACAAAGCAGCTTTTCTGCAAGAAAGTGAAGTTAAAGCCACTTCTGTGAAGGGGAAGGGCAGAGGGCAAAGCAGGGACTGAGGAACAGCCTGGGAATTGAGGTAATCACCCGAAATACAGATGATCCATAGCTCCTTCTACTTTGCTTCTGCATCTCACATAAGGGCTGTAGCCCCCACAGATCGTGGGCTTGCCCTCTTTCTAGTTTTAAGGAGAAGTTCCACCCTGAAAATTTTTGTCAGAGGACATTTTCCCACAACCTGCTGCCCCCAAACTTTTCCAAGAATTCTGCCTGAGCTGACAAAACCTAGAGGGTTCACAACCCCCCCCAGAAAACCCCAGCATCGGACACCTGGAGGGCAGCAAGTCCAGGCTGTCCCAAGACTGAGCTGCTGCGCCCAGCTCCTGCTGCAGGGGGTTCACACTGGGGCTGAATGAGAGACTGGCAGTTGCGGGAGCACAAGGGAGCATTTCTCACTCTCGGCCCCGACCTGACTCATCCCTCTCCCTCTCCCGTTAACCGCCTTTTGCGCAAGAATTCTCATTTTTAACCTCACCACCAGCACTGGCTCAGCTCAGCTGCCTCTGCCTGAGGTGCTCCTGGTTTGATGGTGTGTCATCAGCCCACGGAGCAAACTGAACCCTCTCGCCCAAGCCCTGACCCAGCAGGACATTCCCATGTGTGTCTCACTGAAGCCAACCCACGAGGCCGAGGGGACTGTGCTGCTCTGGCCCTGCTGCTGTCTCTGCTCTGGGTTTTTGGGTGACCCGATGCATCACTGTGGCTTGAGCTTTCCACAGGTCATAAAGTTGGGCTTGTGTTCCTGCTGAAGGTCATAAACACTTGGCTCTTTTTGGTGGTTGAAGTAGAGATGTGTAACCAGCTATGTCGGGGCCAAAACAGACTGGTTTTTCTCCCAGGAATTATTTCAGTTGGAAAAGACCTCAAGTCCAACTGTATTGGGCAAGGAAGCAAGTGGGATTTGATTTTTTTTTACTTTTTGTGGTTTTAGTTGTTGGTTTTTTGTTTGTTTGGTTTTTTTTTTTTTTTTTTTAAATTAAGAATTGAAATCCCAACTTGAAATTGTGCTTACCAATTCCTGACACATCAACAAGCCTTTTCTGTAAACCAGAGCTGCTCAAGTGCTGCTTCTCCTGCTCGGTGCCTCTCCTCCAATTCCTATGACTGCTTTTCTTTTTCAAAGTATTTATTATTCCTGCCTTCTCCAAGGCAAAGGGGGCCTTTGGAGCTGAGTTAATTGTGCAGAGGTCTGCCACCTTGGGGCTGTGTGAAGGGTTCCTGGCCTAGAGGCAATTGAGTGTGAGGCAAGGGGAGATAATAACATGCCACTCATAAGAGTAGGAGCACAGAAAGAAACCAGAGGGGTCAAAAGAGACTCTGTACAAGAGAAATAAAAGCTCTGGCAAGATTAACTATTTTAAAAACAAGCAACCAAGCTGTTTCTCAGTGTCCAAGCTGGAAAGAAGCTGATCAGCCACAGCTTCCCTCAGTCTGGTTCCGGTGCCAAGAGCTGGAGCACGAGGCAATGAATGGGATGAAATCATCCTTAAAATGAAGGTGGCCAGAGTTTATTTTAATTGTTGCAGCCACAACTGAGGCTGGGGACCCATTCTGGGCTGTGACATTCCTACTCATGGTTCCCTCCAACCTTCTGAGCTCCCAAACCTGTCCCAGGCAGGTTCAGAGAGGCTGCACTGACACCCCTGACTTTTAAGAGAGGCAGAGGTCATTGATGTTTATAAACTGAGCCCTCAACCTGTCAATATTGGGATATTTGTTGGTTGAAATGCCCTTCTGGGAACCCACCCACACCAGATGGAGAGAAGAGGGCTGGTCCTTGTATCCCCTTGGTGGATGTTGGTCCAGCCACAGTTTTTTTCCATCAGTTATTTAAACTGAGGGGTGAAAATGAATGCAAGTGTTGAGGGTGAGAGAGGAGACCTTTTCTGACCTGCTGAATTTCCTAACAAGCTTCAGAAGCAGCTGCAAAGGTGGGGATTGTGCTGTGCTTGAGTTGGTTTTCGTTTGGTTGCCTCAATTTAATTTTAAAATCTCCAGGCAGGAGCAACAACTGTACAACCAGGGTGTGAGCAGAGAGTGCCCCAACACACACAGGGGTCGCTCTGTGGGTTATAAATGCACGTGTGTCTCCATGGCCTTATTCCTGAAAACAACTTCCCAGTGTTTTTCTTTTCACGCTTTTAAATGTAAATGTTGAAAGTTCAGAGAACACTAATAAAATATGAGTGATGAACATTCCTCACTCCCCACTTTAAAGAACGGCCCAAGCCACGAGCAACATAAAACCACAGATTTTTCCCCAAGAGGAGAAACTTCGTTAGTTGAATCATGTGGAATCAGAGCAGACAAAGCAGAGAAGATTGTCCTCTGGGGTACAATCCTGAAGCCCTTCCCTCCCACCCCGAGAACTTTCCCCCAGCTGTTGGCATGTGCCTTTCCTTACAGATTTCTTGCCAAGAAGGTCCTTTGCTTTCCTAAAAATGAGCAAACACGATCTTCCAAATCACTGAGAGCTTCCAAAATATTGCATGTAATTCTATCTGGATATCCATTTATGCTCAAGATGACTAAATCTTAAACACATGCCTTTAATCTCGGATATTTATTGGCTGTATTTGCTCTCCTGTTTTTTCCTGCCAGTCAGGTCAGAGAGGTCACTTGGCAACACAGGTAGAAAAGTAGGAAAGACCTGATCTGTAAAATACATCGTTTAAATTTGTTGTGGGGGTTGATGATCAACATCTCAACCAATGAGCACGAAAACCTTCCCTTTTCCCTCCTGCCTGAATGACACCACAAGCACTAAATGGCTTCTGAGCTCACAGATTTTAGTAAGTCTCAAATTAACTCCGCCAAGACAGATTTTCCCGATATCTCCTGGAGAACCTCCAAGTTGTTGCAGGGATGAATCCTGTGCTCTTTGTTACACTAATTGTGTGGACAATGCAAGTTCAGTGCAGCCTGAGGAGTCCAGGAACTCGAAAGGCATGACATCAGACCTGAGATTTCATGATGAAAGACAGGAGGTCGGATCCAGAGGCAGGGATCCCACCAAATCCCAGCCACGCTCACACCCAGCCAGCCTCCACTCTGGCTCTGCACTGCCTGAGGAGCTGTTCCTCTGAACACAGAGCTCTTCCTCTTTGGAAGGGAGCAGTGAGCTTTAATCCGGCCTGGGGAGCTCCTGGCACCTTCAGTTTAGGAGACCCGTAAAGCACATCTGAAGAATCTCGAGTCTGCGGCGATAGGAACGAAATTCCAGCCAAGCCAGACCCGGACTGGCCCTTCCCTGACGGGTCTCCAACTGCTGCAGCCCCTTAATCCCGTGGCTGGGAGTCCCCACACGGCTCCTCTCCAGGGCTGTTAAGCACACTCATCCTTTTGCCCTTCCTAATGGAGTGTTTTAACGAGGGCTTGCCCCGGATATCCCAGTAAATCTCGCCGGCTCTCCGTGCGCTCCCGCAGGTGTTCCCTGCTCCCCACAGCCCTGCCTGGCCCCAGCCCTGCCATTCAAACGGCTTTGAAATCAGCCCTCTTTGTTCAGTTCGGAGGAACGCTTTAATACAATAAAGCCTGAACAATTAGGAATTGCATCGAGTCCCCATGAATCACTTTTCACACTGTTTTTGCATCCTCTGTGTATGTTTGTCTTTCTTCCCAAGGCTATTCCCAAGCTATTGCTTTCCCCTGGAGCCCTGTTAGAGCCTATTCTTTGTATTTACTAACAGGAAGCATCATGGTTCTGTCCTCACCAGCTTCACTCGCAGGCCCTCTTAATTATTAGTATATTTATTTTTTTTAAAGCTTATTTGGCAAAAAATCTCTGTTCCTCTATTCTTCCTGGCTAGCAGGTTGTTTCTTTCTTCCTCAAGGTGCAATCCGGTTTCCTATTGTTGTTAAACTGCCTAATCCTGATACTTTCCTGGATATTGTGGGAAAGAGCCCTGGTTGACAACCAACTTTTCATTTCCATCCTGATTAGCAAGCACATAATAACTGGAAGCATAATTTACGGTCTGATTTAAGCCACCTCATTCACGTTTGGAAGGAAATCTAGGATGACTAAATCTTGAAAGGAAAGGCAGGATAAGCAGCATTAAGGAACTGTCAGGGATTGGAATTGCATTAAATGTTCCTGTTTTATTGTCATAGACTTGTGGTCTCTTGCATTAGCACAAGATGATACTGGAGAACTCTTTAATCTAAGTATATGAAACTCAGAAAATAAGATGGAAGAGAAAGGGAGGTGACAGGCATCCTGCATCTCCCTGTCTCTCCAGCTCACCAATATATCCTTTCATTATTTTCCTGGCACTGTTCCCCTGCTGACAGCTCTTCTTTTCCTGAGGCATTGCTTTACACTTCTGTTCTAAACTCTTTTGGGCAATTAAAAAAAAAACCAAACAAACAAATCCCAAACTAAACACAACCCCCCCCCACTATAAATATAAATAGAGGTAAGTCAATCAAATTCCTAAGGCACTTGTCCCTTCTGGGGGCTGCTCAGAGCCTTCACTCTCCCTTTCAAGAGCAGCTCCAGGGGTTTGGCAGATTCAGCAGAGAATCCCTGTCACCCCCCAAATTTCCAGGCCTTTGCTGACCATGTCCCAGCCGAGGTATCGATGGCCAGCCTCAGGGACGCTCTCCCATCTCACCTTTTCCTCCCCATTCCTGTCCCTTTGGGCTTCAAGAATCGAACAGTCAAAGCCACGTCGGCCTTTGGATCTTCACAGGCACTGCTGATCAGCCAAACAACATCAAAATTACTGACACTGCTGTTGAGAGATGGGGGGTTCCCCCCCCACACCCCTTGCTGTGAAATGTTAAAGCAGGAAATCTCTCCTTCCTGACCTGTTCGAACCAAAACAGGTCGACAGGAAAGAACCACTGCTTCCCAGCTCTGCAACATTCCCTTGGAAGTCTGTGTTTGTCTCCGGGCTGCTCAGCTTGGGGAGAGGTTGGGACTGGGTTCAATCACTGATGTAACAACCAGCCAGGACACAGAACCTCTTTCAAACTTATGAAACTGGAATATAAATCACTATTAACACGCTGTACTGTGCTTTTTCCAGTTGCAGCCAACCTGACTGTGCTTCTCTGAAAATATCAAGCAGTTCCACTGATGACATTTATCTCATTTAGTCTGAAATTTGTGTGGGGTTTTTTATTATGCCTTTTTTTTTTTTTTTTTTTTTGTGTGTGTGTGTGTGTCTGCAAGTGAATATTGCCTGAGATAAACCTCCATGTTTTGTTTCCTCTCTGGAGGTGCTCTCACCCTTCTCTTCACATTGAGGTCACGTTTTCTCGCACCTCCAGGGACCAGCCATAACTTCTCCACGGTAAAGGATTTCAGGAAAGTCTCTGGCATTGCCCTAAATTCTCTTGCTCCCTTCTCTGATCACCCCCTTTGATCCTGACCAAGGTTTTTTTGTGACTTTTCTCCCGAGTTTCAGCCACGGGGTCTCTTATCTTCCCAAAATCAAAGTCCCTGGATGTTTTGCTAAAACAGTAACGAATGAAATCTCAGTAAAACCCCTTGGAGGGGGGAGGAACCCCCTCACCTCTGTGACAAGGAGGTGTTAGGGGTTAGTGCCACGGGCTGAGCCAAGGGGCAGAACGTGTCAGAGGACAGATCACAGGGAAGGGATGTTCAACAGAGAGCTTGGAGAAGGGAAAAATGCAAACCCCGCACAAATTGCAGTCGTGCCCCAGCAAGCAGAGCCACGTGAAGGTCTGCAGGGGGAATTGGGAGCTCATCCCGGGCACACTCGAGGCTCCCCAAAGCCTCCTAAATTAATCATGGCCTCAGCTTCGGGAGATGCTTTTAACTGCGTGCAACTGGGTGTTGTAATTGCTCCTTCAATTAAAAGTGGAACAGGGTAGCCTTTGTTGGGCTTGACGAACTCCAAAGGAGTTTTAGTTTTAGAGTACAGCACAGCAACATTTTGTACTTTTTCTTTTTCCTGTGTCTCAAAAGGAAGAGAAGAAAAAGGAAAACAAGACTAAAAGAAATTTAGTTGGAAAAATTTGAGGTTCTTCAACATTTAACAAAGTCAAACTCACAGTAATCATTCAAATCACACTCCAATCAGAGAAGCTCTGGCTGCTCCACCCCTGGAAGTGTCCAAGGCCAGGCTGGATGAGGCTTGGAGCAACCTGGGCTAGTGGAAGGTGTCCCTGCCCATGGCAGGGGGTGGAAGGAGATGATCTTCCAACTCAAACCACTCTGTGACTCAGACTGAAACACAAAGCTCAGACACTGCAATCTGCACAGACTGAAACCTGGGAACAAAGCACAAAGCAAAGGAAAAAGCTGTGTTAGTGCCACGGCACGGCTCTGCCTGCTCAGGGGCAAAAGGGGCTGCGGGATTCCTGAGGGCATGTGGAGCAGAGGATCATTTATTGAGCAGCAAAGGGAGGTGGTGGGGAGGAGAGTCTGGAAAGCAACACACGGACAGTCGGCCCTGTGGGAAACATTTCCCTGGGAGAAGGTGACACCTGAAATACCTGGATCAGCTGCAGCCTATCCACAGGTTCTCCATGCTTATTATTTGCCTCAGGTGGGGGGATGCCACGAGGTTTGTCCCAGTAAAACAACGTTTCTACTGGACAATCCAGTGACTCTCCCAACAGCCAGATAGGAAGACAACACTCCATCACAGTTTCTGTGCTCCAAGATTTTGCAGAGATCATTTGTGGCTCTTTCCCTTATATTTATCACTATGACAAATGCTGGCCTTTCCCAGGCATGTAATTATTTGAGCTCAGCCTGTTTCAGGATCCACAGTCTATTTCCACAGTCGAAAAACCCTGTGGATAAATCTCTCTCTGCCATTCCCTGGCATTGAGAGGGGAAAACAACCCCCACAGGTAAGGTGGGAATGACCTTCCAGCAGCATTTTAGAATCTAACATCGAGTAGAGAAGAGCTATAATTGTCTTTCACAGGGCTGCACAATCCCTGGTTAAAATTAACTCTTGCACTTTACTGCACCAACACCCCAAAACATTTCTAGCAGGTGAACACACAGGACAGGCAACCCCTGCACCCCAAAAAAGGAGGAAGGATCATCCCAATCCTAAATGATCCTGAACATCCAAACCCCATTTATTTTCGAGACCAGTTCCTCAGCAGGTATAAAGTGACAAAACATCTTTATGCATAAAAATACACCCAGAGAAGTAAAATACAGAAAAATGTGACCTCTGACAGAACTGTTATAAATAGGATATTTGAGAAGTTTTCCATACAGCATCAGCTGCCCTTTAACCCTTGATTTGCAGGCATTTTCCATCCATCCCTGTAGCAAACTACTGTGTCTTTGAGTGCACATATATGTATATACACATATATATGTATATATATGTATTTCTTTACCTTAGGACTGTGGAGTATCTATGGTTCAGTGCTGCTCTGGCAAAGAGCTTTATTAATACTCATATAACCTTGGTCTCTTACTGCAGCTGAAGACACACAGTGCCTTTTTAAATGGCCTCTTTGCTTTTTACAAAATCACCTGTGCCACTCCAAGGAGGTCACTGTGCTCATGAGTGACATTTGGGGACCTAGAGGTGCTTTACTCCTCTGTGGCTAATGAGGACATACAGCAGACGGGAAGCCGAGAGGAGAAAGCTGCAGGGGATGGTGGGATCTGATCCTGGATCAGAGCTCAGAGCCTTTAAGCTGTTGGTTTGGTTTTTATTTTGCAGGGATCAGTCAGAGCAGCATCACCCTGGGCCTGATCTCAGCTTCACTCCAGCCCAGCGCTGACCCCACCGTCCCTCCTGAGCCGTGCCCAGGACTCAGAGCAGAGTCACACCTCACAGCACAGCCCTGGGGGGGTGCAGGGAATCCACACCGCGTCCCACCAGAGCCCAGGACTTGAGTTAGAGGTTTGTAAGAGCAGCAACAACTGGTCAGAAGTGTCAGAGCCACACAAGAGACGTGGGGGCCGCGGTGCTGGGTGCTGGTTTGCTTCCCCCAGCACCTATTCAGCGTGTTTTGGGCTCTAGGTGGGTTGCACAGCACCCAAACCTGTGCCAGGGAGTGGCTGGAAGTGTCCAGTCCTGAGCACCAGATGGGTGTTGTGACAGCAGAGCTGTGCCCTAAAATGAGAATACACCTCCCAGCAGCCCCGGGAACTGAGTGCTGAGGAGCTCCCACCACTTTCCAGAGCCCATTTAGACCCTTTTGTCCCTGTTTACTTTAGATTCAGAAGACAGCAATAGCTCATGTCTTGCAAAAAGACAACCTTCTTGACTACGATGAAATCAGAACAAAAGTCCTCCATTTTTGTCAGTAACTTTTTTCCCCAGTCCTTATGCCTGACAATGAAACCTAATTTCTCATTTGGACTTCTCTTTTTACTGTCCAAGCACTGCATTTTATTTAGATTTTTCCTCATGGATTAAATTCCCTATTCTAATACCAACTTTTCTCCTCTTTGAGAAGCATATGAATTAAAACTTAGTGGAAAAGTCTGTAAGAATCATGTAACACCCTTGACATTAGGAACAAAGTCCAGTCTCCCAGCTGGCACTTCCCAGAGCTCTTCTTACACAGGGATTGGGATGTGCTGCACCTCCCTCTTCCCAAGGGACGTGCCAAGGGGAAGGTCACACCAAAACACGGGAGCACCCTGAAGTCCTTTTTTCACCTGCATTAAGTACAGAAATTACAGGTAAAGGGAGAACCCTCGGGAGGTGGCAGGTGAGTGGCTGCAGGAGGATGGGCAGGGCTGGAGGACTCTGCCTGGGTGGAGCTGGGAGCAGGTGAGCACTATTTATCCAGGTGGGGATGGACAAATTCAACAGAACAAAATAATAAACCACCTGATTTGCTGTCCCTGGGCAACTAGAAATGAGCCCTCCCCTCTCCCCACCTGTTGGTGGGTTGCACAGGTGTTTGTTAAAGATATGCGTATTTAAATGGCTGGCTATTTATTACTCATAAATGACAAAGTTATCACCGAGTGCTGGGTGAATACAAGCAATAGATGTCCTTTTGTTCTAATCCTGGGCTCTTCTGATCATTTTATGCCAGGGAAATCCATCACAACTGACCCTGAGGCTGCATGGGATGCCTTTAGGAAATCTCATCCCTTCCTACAAGTCGTCTCCAAAGGAACTGGCTGGGGAACAAGGTGGCAGTAAAACAGCAAAACTGAAAAGCTTTTCATTAAGCAAGCGTTGAATGAATCAACTTAGGAGAGGTATTAGGATGGCTGGCAGACAAAGCAATGGATCCTTCACTGTGTTTGTGGTGCCTCTGCACTTTACAGATGGAATATGAGTAGACTGTGCCTTGGCTGGGGACAGAGACATGAAGTCACTCCGGTTTCACCATTAAGTTTTTTGCACCCCTTTTGACGTAAAACCCAACCTGGAATTCTCTCCAGCCCCGCCTGCACACTCAGCTCCCAGCTCTGGCTTTGCTCTAGAATTAGCTTGGTTTGGGCAAAGCCAAAAACCAAACCTAAACACGAGAAAGGAGAAAAATGTGAGAAAACTTTTTAAAAAGTTTGAGTTACGTGTTTAGCGCCTCCTGTACTTCTCTGGGTCTCTGCAGGCTGCTTTTAAATGCCAATCCCAGAGTTGAAGGTACTACAATCACTTATCCCAGTGATTCTTCCTCAGCTAGATTATTTTCCCTTTATTTGGGTGGTCATTCCTGATAAAATCTATTTGTTTGCATCGCTTATAATAACTATTTAAGTCCTTTGTCCAGTCTACTGTTACAATAAATTCATTAAGCTTTATCAGCAGCTCCAAGCAGAATCAGAGAGCTGAGGTACCACTGTGGCTCTTGGGAAGCTTCTCCCTGAGTCCTGAAAATTACATTTTTAGATCACACTTTGCCTCTTAAATAAAATAAATAAAAAAAGTAATCTGAGGAAATGTGTCTCTTCCTTTATTCAGTGTCTGGAGAAATGACTTTTAGTCACCTCCAAGAGCAGTTGAAACCAGAGCGGGATGAATCCAGGCTCCTCTGCTAAGTGAGCACATGGAGCCTCTCTTTTCCTTTTTAAGGCTGGGAATTACACAGGACCCAAAATAATTGGGCCCCCCAAACCATCTTAACCCTGAGAGGCTCTTGTGAAAATCCTAAGCTAATTTCAGCCCCTGGGTAAGTGCCCAAATGTTTGGGTCCCTATGGAAACCTTCCTCTGGAGTATCTGAACCATAAGGAAGCTGTTTTTGTAGTCCCACTCCCTGTGCATTTCCACTGGTACCATTAATACATGGCAAGAATGTAAGTACTAGGAAAATATGTTCACAGTCCCTGGTTGATTCTTCCAAGATGGTGCTGTTGTAGGAAAAAGGATTAGGTGAGTTAAAAGTGCTCAGGGCTCAGCAGTCATTAAGAGCTACAACTGCTCCCAGCAAAAATACTTCTCGCAGCTGCACTTTGGGGAGATGTTTCTCGTGTTTTGGGCTGTTTGGTTCCTTGTCAGTGTTCCTCAGCAGGGATCTCTCCCCATTCAGCAGCAGGGCCCAGGGTGGGTGGGTGGGTTTTTTGTGAATGATGAGATCTGTCAGCCTTTTTGGGGGAAAGTCAACAGGGAGACGTCGAGCTCTGAGTAAATGCAGAGGATGGACATGGGATTTACTCTGCTGTAAGCTGCACTTCCCCTGCTGCTGCGCTGCCAATATTGGGATACATGTGATGTTCCTGGCACTTCCCAGCCTCCCACGAGCAGCCCTTTTACACTCTCCTGCTGTAGGTTCACCCAGCTCTGCACATCCTTGTGTTTTGAACCCAGACATCTCTAACACTGACAGGGTGACTCACACGTGGCACTGCTGCAGCCTCGGCCCTCACTGGGATCTCAGCAGGGACAGCCCAGAACTCAACTTAAAAAATACAATGGAGCTGCTTCCCCATAGCAAAGGGGTGTGCTGCCGTGGGGACACACTTGGGATGAGCTCCCAGGTCTGGCTGAGCAACCTGGGCGAGTTAAGGGTGTCCCTGCCCTTGGCAGGGGGGTTGGAATGAGATGAGCTTCGAGGTCATGCCAACCCAAACCACCCTGTGATTTTCTCTGCCTAAATTCTACTCTTCCCTCTAATGAGGACAAGGGAAAAGGCACCTTCCTAAAACTCGGTCTTCTACCATCACTTGGAAATGCATCTGGTTTAAAATTCACCTGTCATGGACTTGCCTGAAACAGCATTTGTGAGCTCCACCACCACGGCCTGAGATTCGATGGCCTTTGCAAACCCAAACACAAGAAAAAATATATTACCATGGCAATTTAACCTATTTTAAATAGAAACTTGGGGTTTAAGTCAAAGCCAAACTTTTATTCACGACCTGTTGTCTTATTTTACCTCAAACTTGGACCTATGATTAACATCCTGGAAATGTCTCATTCTGAAACAGTGAAAGTACGGAGAGTTTATTCTTGTTCTTAGTCATTTGTTTTGAGAATTACACACCAATTCTTTAGACAAAGCTTACATTGAATACAGACTCACCATTTTTTCACCTCTCTTTTCACAGAGAAGTGCTCCCTAAAGCCCAGTTCTATCCCACTCCAGCACAGGAGCTGCTTTTCAACTGGTTGTTGAGGTTGTGGTGCCTCCAAAGCTCCCTCTAATCTCCCTGGCTGTCAGTCAGGCTGTTATTGCCAGGCTTTGCCTGTTGTTTTCACAACCCACTCACCCAATATTTCCTTAGCATTATCCTTTTCCAAGCAAACTCCAATCTGTAACACCTTTGCCTGCAGCAGAGCTTAAAAAAAAAAAAATAAAATCAATAGCATTAAGCCCCTGTGTAAAGCTTCTAATTTATCTGGTTTTTTGGCTGGCTCAACTTCCCCTAAACTTGGAAAAATGTGTAAATGAACCCACAGCAATAAGATAAAGAGTTGTATAAACTGTGGAGATACAGGGAAAAAAAAATCTGTACCTTCTTGGATAACAAAAGACACGGAGATCGAGGACATTCAGAGGAGACTGGGACATCAGGTCAAGCTAATTCTGGGAGCATCTTTTCTGTATTAAAAGTAAAAATGGGAATTTATACTCATACTCAATAACATCTTAAACTCTCTCACCACAACTGAAGTTTAGGGACTTCCCTGCCACCTGGGTCTTTCATGACAGGCAGGAGAACAGGGGCTGGTTGCTACGAATGAATAAAATACAAATGAATATACTGCTGCAGTATCGAGGAGACAGTCAGATGTCTGGACCTGATGAAGGAATTTCAGAGGGGAAAAATAGTGGGGCTGGTTCTTATAAATGGAAATGTATATAAATGAATATATTGCTGCAGTATCAAGGATACAGAGACATGAATCTCATGGTAGGAAATTCAGAGGGGAAAAATAACATGGCTGGTTCTTATAAACGACTAAAATAGAAATGTATATAGATGAATAAAATAGAAATGTGTATAAATTAATAAAATAGAAATGTATATAAATGAATAAACTAGAATGTATATAAACGAATAAAATAGAAGTTTATATAGATGAATAAAATAGAAATGTGTATAAATTAATAAAATAGAAATGTATATAAAAGAATATATTGCTGCAGTGTCAAGAATACAGTCAGAGACCTGAACCTGATGGTAGGAGGAATTTCAGAGGGGAGAAATAACAAGGCTGGTGCTTATAAATGAATAAAATAGGAATGCCTATAAATGAATACAGTGCTGCAGTGTCAAGGATCCAGTCAGACATCGGGATCTTGTGGTGGAAGGAGTTTCAGAGGGGAAAATGCCGTGGCTGCTGCCCTGCCCCAATTTTGTGAGAGGGGAGGCAGCGACTGTTGGCAAAGAGAAGATGCTGATGAGGGGAGATGACGCCGGAGGGAAAAGCAAAAAAAAAAAGCACTCAGTGTGTGGGGAAAAAAACATATATAAAAGTGATGGTTTGTGAGATAATACTTTATATCTCCTTTCACTTGCAATAGTTCACGGTGGTTTTCTTACGTATACCGTGTAAGAACCATGGTGAGCATTTTTACATATACCACGTTAATTCCAGAGAACAAAAACAGCAACAAAGGCAAAACTTTGTTTTAATGTGTCCGCTTTCAAAAGGAAAAACTGGAAATTACAGTCAGAGAACCCTGTGCTGGCCCAGGTGGGGCTGCCCCCTGGAGAAGGACACCTGTTTACTGCAAAGCACTGAAAGCTTCAGGAACCAAAAAAACACCTTAAAAACCCTTCCCCAAACAGTAAGGATAAAAGCTGAACTGAAAGAATACCAAAGTGGGACACTCCAAGAGGTTTTCAGCCTTACTGACAACAAGTAACGGCGAGGCTGTGTGCGAGAAACTTGTTCCTATCCTGTTTTTCCTGATCATTCAAACCTCTGCCTGTCTGGAACAAGCTGCTCAATACTCCAAACCCTCTGCAACAACATCTGTCCCGGTGCCACGGTGAGGAGATGCTATTGTCAAAAGTGGGGATGTGCTCATCGCCCTTTGTTCCAGGCCTGGAGGACGGCGGGGTCCAGAAAACACGTCAGGTCATCAAATCAACGCAGTAAATCTTCCCTTTTACTTAGAAAGACAAAAATAATCCTGCCTTTTTAATGAGCTCACACAACACCAAGAGACATTTCAGACTCAGGAAAGTATCTCATCTCTGCTGGCGAAGTGAGACGCAGCAGAAGTTGGACTGGGCTGCGCTTGGACGGGCTCTGGGGCTCCACAGCGAGTCCAGCTCATCACAAACAGGGAGCATCTCAAGGCACAGAGATTTGGTGGCAAACCCTCACACACTCAGCTCTCTTTCTGAGCTGGCTGCAGCCTCAACATTAGATGCAGAGCAGGAAAATCACTTGTGCAGGAGCAGAGGCTGGGCCTCCTGAGCGAGAGGTCCCGGCTGCCGCGGCGAGCGCGTAATCTCTGTTCATGATCTTCATTTTAAGAACTGGCCTGAGTTCTTTTCATGTGTCCTCACTATTCCTACTGGAAGGGATTTCCAGCCTCTGTCTATTTATACCCATTTCTTCTTGTGCCAACATTGTCTCTTCACTTAAATAACTTTCCTCTGCCTGCTGCTTTGCCTCCTTGATGCACTCGCAGGCAGCTGTCAGAGCTCTGAGCCTCCTCTCCTGAGGCAAAACAAGTCAATCCCGTTTAATAAGCTTTGAGAAAGACTCCCCATTCCCTGGATTCTTTCTACCCATTCCCTACAACAAGCTCCTCTTCTTGGATGTGCTGATGAGGGTCCTCCACAGCCCTTCCTCTGTGAAGGTTTCCCATCCAACACATTTTAGGGTTGTATCTGAGGACTCAGAGAAAGGTCAGTGGTTTTTCCTTTGCTTTCACCTCTGCCAGTAACAAAACAATCCCTGCGGAATAACTCAACAATTATCACACCTCTTGTGTCACACACACAGAGACAGAAGAAAACACTTGGTATCATATTGAAGAATACTAAGCTTTGCAGCTCTGCCATTTTCTCACTGACAACAGCAAAGGAGGACATGGCTTTTTCTCCTAAAAATTTTAAGACAGAGTTCCAAAAACTAAAAAAAAAAATAAATATATATATATATTTATTGGATAAAGAAGAATACAGATTGGTAAAGAGAACAGCTTCTCCTTCATAGCTCAGTAAAAGCAATTAATTCCTTTTGTTATCATCATCTCTACTTCTTTCCTTTTCATCAACATCATATCATAGAAACACAGGATGGTTTGGGTTGGAAGGGACCTTAAAGGCCATCCAGTGCCACCCCCTGCCATGGGCAGGGACACCTTCCACTAGCCCAGGCTGCTCCAAGCCCTGCCCAGCCTGGCCTTGGACACTTCCAGGGATCCAGGGGCAGCCACAGCTTCTCTGGGCAGCCTGTGCCAGGGCCTCCCCACCCTCCCAGGGAACAATTCCTTCCTAATCTATCTAAACCCAACTCTCCTTCAGTTTGAAGCCGTGCCCTCCCTTAAATCACTGCATGGAAATGAAAGATCTGTTTTCTCCTTGAAGTCAAGTCAGCGATAAAACTCCCGTTGACTTCAAGTTGTAGCAAGGAGCAGTTCTGGTTTTTGTAACACAGAGAAAAATCTGCTGGGATAAAATGAATTTCAGCGATAACCTCAATTAACAGAGCACTCTTATCCAAGATGGAAAAGAAATGGAGAGGTTTCCAAAAGATGCAGAGAGGAGGCTGTGGCAGAAAGAAGAGTGGGACTCATGAGTCCAGAAAACACAGCTAAAAATTCTTCCAGTGGTTCACCCTCTGCCCAAATCATCCAAGGTCGTGATAACAAAGCTCTGTGCAGCCCTGTGGTTGCACACCCATTATTTACACATCTATAAAGGCTCCTTGCTGCTAATGAGCACAGGGGGTATTATCACGATTTACACCTCGCCTTTGGAATACACCTCCCCACAGAAATCCTGCCACTCATCACGAAAGCAAACATCAGCGAGGGCAGGAATAACAAGATCCTGCTGCAAAAAACTCCGAGCAGCTCAAACGAAAGTATGTCAGGAGTAACAAATACATGGCTTATGGCAGAACCTGCCCGAGATAAGAGGAAATATTTTTTAATCAAGCCCGAGTGCGGCCCTCGCAGATGTGGAAAGAATGTAACAGGAAGGGATTTTTGAATTCCCACGGAGCGGGGCGGGGGCTGCAAGGAACAGGTTTTACAGCCGGGTTGCTTTGAATTTTTCTTTCAGCTGCCCCTTGGCCCTCTTTTGCTCGGTTTCCGTGGGAATTGGGGAGCACACGCTCCCTCTGCTCCAGACACGGAGCTCCGGGAGCAAACCCCGTGTCCCTCCTGTCCAAGGCTGTGTCACACGCAAAGGCAGGAGGAGACCTGTCCCTCCCTGGCTAATCCTCCTGCTGATGGGGAATTCTGGTGCTGCACCGGTGGCAGCCACAAAGGAAATTCGTACACGCGGGAATATTCTTCCACGAAGCCAACGTGGCTTGTCCACTGAACACCTGGCAAAACGAAGGAAAACGGAGATTTCACGTTGGATTTCTCCTACTTAAGTGCCTCGCAGTGGGTGGCATTTCCCTCCCTCCTTTCCTTTTTTCTTCTCCAGTGCAGAAAGAGCTTATTTATGAGGGAGATAACAGGACATATCCTAGAGAGGCCTGCTTGGCCTGAAAGCCATGTTTTCAGAAGTGTCCTGAGTGAAAGAAAAATGAGGTTAAATCTTGAACTGGAGTGAACTGTTTTTGAACATGCAAACTGGGGAGTGAAACACTGGTGCTGCTGGAGTTAAGGCTCTCAGGCAGCTTTTATTTAACTCTAAAAAAAGACCTACTTCTCCCCCTCTCCCCCCCCAAGAAAAGTCAGTGTTTCACACTGCGTAAAAGGACACCTTCCCCTCTTGATGGTTAAAAAGCCTCACACGAAATATCAGCTTGTACTTAAAATCCCTGCAAGTGTTTTGGGTGGCAAAATTCTGTGGAAATTTGGGTTGAGCTGGGTAACATTTTTTCCTTACAATGACTTTAGTACAATCCAAATTTCCAGACCAAACAGCATTTTTTCGCCCCGAAGATTTTTCATCGTACAGTGACAATTTGCAGTGTGTTATTTCAATTAATTGTCAACTACTTCCAGATCTCAGAGCAGATCAGTGTATATAAACCAGTCACTGGTAGTCAATTTGCTTTTTCTTTCCTCTCATTTATTTTCCAAGACAAGAGCTTTGGGGTGACCATCTGCTTCTTATTTCAAACCTGTCTATTTTTGTTGATACCTGACATCTTGTGTCTCATGCAAAAGCTCAATTAAAGATTGATAAGCGGGTTTTTGTTTTGACACAGGTCCCCTATTCCCAGCAACGCCGCTTTACAATTCCAAGTTAATTTTGTGCTGCAGGGTTTGTTTCAAGCACTTTAAATTCGGTTTCAGACCCATGTTTGGCAACCATTTCCAGATATGCTTTTGAGTCGCTTCATGAAATTAAAGAGGGACGTTTGTGGGCTAAAATATGGGTGCTTGTGGAACTGGGGCCTTAGGAAGTGTAAAGTTAAGGCTCAGTCTATGCTTCCTTACTGGCTTCCATGTTAAGCTTGCTCGGTTTTCAGGCCAAAATAGCTTTATTTGTGTTATGACCAGTGCTGTTACATCCCTGTTAGGATCGTGCTGGGGCCTTTCCACTCTCTTACCTCTAATGCAGCTGTTGCCAGGTAAAAAGCTCCAGGCAGAGAGACAAATACCAGCCTCACCACGTCCTAAAAGTGATGTTTATTCTCTTAAGTCTATTGACTTCTTGTCCTTCCCCAGTAGGATAAGGCAGCTTTAAACCCTTCCCTACAGTCACCTCTGAAGTGGCGACGACTTAGGGCAGACCTGAAAGTAAAATAGGGTGAAATAACCAATAGAACAAGTTAAAAACTGTGTGTACCCCCATCACAACCTGCCTCCCCAGCCCCATTCAGAGCCTTGCAAGCACCAGCACAAGCGAGAGTCCAAGGTCACAAGAGCAGGAGACGAAACTCAGGTGCTGCTTAAAACCAGCTTTGCCTCCCTTCTGCTGTCAAAGATCTGATCTTCCCTTTGCTCACCCCATTTCTGTGCCCAAGGTGTGATCCTGGCAGTAAGAACACGGGCACTTTAGGCTTTCAGGCAGAAGGAGAAGCCTGAGCCCCCCTGGAGGATGACTCAGTTGACCTAAAACATTCATTGCTCACTTTCTCTCTCTCTTTTTTTCTATCCTACCAACATAAATATCTAATATTAGGGAGGATGAACCTTAGCCAGGAACTTCCCACCCTTCAGGTGGGAAGTTGCTCTTGTCTCCTCTCTTAATTATTCGCAAAAGCAGTTGATTATACTCTGTTTTCCCCCATCTACACTAAGCAGAACATCATACGTAAGCAAAACCCTCAGCTTTTTTTTCCCCCTTCTGTTTTCCTTACTCTGTTCATATTTTTCTCATAAAAGTCTGTCACCAATGGCTGGTTCCTTCTCTCTGTAATGGAAATTTTGGGACTGGTTGAGAAAACCCCAAATCTTAAATCATTAGGTAAGATAATATCTCAGAGTTATTACTTAACAATAAGCAATTTCGTAGCAGACTTTCTGACAGGACATATTTCACTTTGAAAACCAGTTTGTTTGTTTTTTTTTTTTCTCCCTTAGGTTATAAGGTGCTTAAATCATTTTTTTTTTTTTTTGAAGGAAGGAGGAAACAGCTGTGGGCTAAAGCACACTTTTTCCATGTGTCATTTCATCTTTATTTTCTCTTTTTGGGCATGCAGCACTCTGGGAGCGAGAGCAGCAGCGGCAGTGCCAATATTGGAGGTTAAAGAATGTAAACTTGAACTTGGATGGTTTCTGGTCAAGGTCCGAGAGCAGGATTTGCTCTTTTCCCCTTGTTTTCTGACACTTCTGCTTTCAGAGTGGTCTGAAGAGGCAGGTTCTGGGATGTGCCACCCCTTAAGCCTGGCTTTTCCCATAGCTCCTGAGCTGAGCTCTGAGTCACCTTCTCTGCTGCTTCCATTTAATCACAGGAGAGACCCTGGACCAAAACTGATCCACCAAAAGGAAGGACAAGCTGATCACTGAGTCATTAAGGTGGGAAAAGACCTCCAAGGTCATCAAACCCATCATTTGTGCTGCAGCTGGTTCCAATTCCAGTGTCTGGTTTATGGGGATCACTTCAGGCCAAGCCTACTGAAAATAAGGATCTCAGAGGGCCGTGAGGAGCCCTGATAGACACAAAGTGTCCTCTGCTTCTTTAAATGAGGCTTTTCCCAAACTGACCCTTCTCAGACACGTCTTTTCCCACCCACCACTTTCTCTGCAGAGCACTTCTTGGGCTTGGTGACCAAAAATTCTCATTTTGGATCAGAACCACATCTCAGTTTTTCAGCCTAGTTGGATTCTGTGATTCTGGCCTGCGGAAGTGCCAACTTCAAGCTTCTGGAGGCCTCAGGAATGCCTGATAACAGGTATGGAAAAGCAGCTTGGAGATGTATCATCCACTCATCGTTATCACACCTGAGTGATAAAATCTGATAGGAAATCATTCAAATAAATAATAGTCGGGAAAAATTTTACTATCCTAAGTCCAGGCCTCATTCCACAGTCGGAGAGTGAAATATAAACATGACAATATGGAGAGAGAGCTTTCCATGAGGGTAAAGCAGGGGTGGAAACATCTAGAGGTTTTAATTTAATTTTTCCTTTAATTCCTTGTCTCCCAAGGAGCAGAATGGATGAATTCAGGGCTCGAACACAGAGAAATTCAGTTCTCTTCTGTTGGGCAGAGAAAGTTTACGAGCTATAGAGGTCTTGGTGAAACATCCCACAATAAAAAACACGGATCATTTGGATGAAAAAGGGGTGTATAAGCCCAGGGTTATTGTTCATTTCTGTGCCAGCTAAACGGGGTTGGCATCTCTCCCAAAAAAGCCAGCATGTATTTTGATTTTCATTTTCATTTTCTCCTTCCTTTAACAAAACTGCCCCTGTAAAGTCAGCCAGGATTTAAACAAATACATCTATAGCATGATAGTACTGCAATTAAAATAAATAATTAGGAATGAGGCCTGAAAAAACTGCCTAAAGACCCTTGGACACATAAATCAGCCCAAGGATTGGAACAGCAGGGAGGTGATGATGGACCCCGTGTGAGGTGGTTGTGCTTGGGAACCAAAAACTTGTTTTGACAGAAGAGCATCAAACGGATCAGTGCAAGGCCTGGGAGTTCCACAGGGTTCCTGGGCCAATCCATCTCCAAGAAAACTGCCAGGAAGGGCAAAGGGGTGATATAATTCTTCCCCCTGGTCACATTATTTTGCGGGAGCAGAGCAGCTTTTAACTGACAAAGGCAGATCTCACCTCTGCAATCCAGGCCTCTGAACTATCTTTTTGTTGGGTTTTTTTTTTGCGTGAAAAGCACTGATTTTCTACTAAACTTTTTTTTGGCTTTGAAGCTACGGGAACACTGTTATTTCAGAGACTGACATCTCTCCCATAGATCCCTGTGGACTTTTTATTGCTGGAGGTAAATATTGCCCCACGTTCCTTCCTTTTTATTGCTTGATGTCAAAGAGCTTGACTCATCCACGAGCTACAAAGGGAGCTTTTCACTGGGTTTGAGTTCTCAGTTTCCATCTTTATCAAACCACTTTGGTCTTTCCCAGGGACACCTCCCACTAGCCCAGGTTGCTCCAAGCCCCATCCAACCTGGCCTTGGACACTTCCAGGGATCCAGGGGCAGCCACAGCTTCTCTGGGCAACCTGTGCCAGGGCCTCCCCACCCTCTGAGTAAAGAATTTCCTCCTCACATCTAATCTAAATCAATGCATTTATTAATCTAAATCAGTCCATTTATTTATTTCACAGCCCACCTGCTCACAGGGTTTCCAGTTCCATCGCTGCCACTCGGAGGGAGGAAACCCCAAACAAAGGATCCAAGTTTCAACCCTTGGCCTTCAGCCTGCGCTGCTCAGCGCTGCCCTGAGCTGGGCCCCCTTTTTGCCCTCCCAGGCTGTCACCCCTGTGCTGGTCCCCTGGGATGGGAGGTTTTCCTCTGCTCAGGTTCTGTGACCCAGCAGCGGGAAGGTCGCACAGATCCCGCTCCGTGCTGAGTCACAGCCTGTTCCTCGGGCTCCCAGCAGGAGCTGTATCCAAGGCAGGACGTTCCTGCTCGACACACGCAGGACTCAGGGAACACAAATGAGTCACTGCTGGGATTTTTTTTTTTATACCCCACATCAATAGATTTTCGTGGCAAAAGCTCTGTTGCAAATACCAATTGGCTTTGTGATATCATTTCTTTACCCTGTTGCTGAGCTTTAGCAGCACTACAAGAATTCCAGAGCGACCTTAGGAAGGAAAATTAGGAAGGAAGAATCAGCTTCACTTCATCCCTATGAAATCTTACTTTGCCCGTCCACCAAGATCAAGTTGAGGTCTGAAAGCTCATTTTTTTTGTGGAAAACAGCATGGTAGTAACACTATTGATGTTGGCTCAGAAGTCAGATCTTCCTCAGGAACAGGGAAAGCTGCTGGCTTTTCTATCACCAGAAAAGGTGGGGAAGTCAGGAGAGATAAGACAAGGCACATTTGGCAATGCCTGGCATTGCCACAGATCAATATTTTTCAGGCAAAATGTTTTTCTCCCTTGAAAAATGGGCTGGTTTTGCAAACACAGTTTAACGCGTGAGAACAGACTTTTGGAACTTCTTTGTTTTGCCTGTTAAGTGTTAATGAACTTAAAGTGATGGTTGTTAAAAAGAAAACCCTCTTTTTCAAATCTCTCCTTGTCTAAAAGCTTTGTATCTTGAACTATAAGAAGCATGAACTATTCCAAGGGTTTAGTTTTCAACTTGCAAAAAACAAATACTTTGAAAAATTCAGGATTTCCCCCTCTTTGATGAGCTGCACCTTGTTCATCTCCTTTGAAAATGCACAAAAGTAAGATAAAATCCAGGAAAATGAACAGAACAAGTAATTAAATGATGGGGCCAACGAGAGCCAAAAGCAGCCGTGGATGAGGGTCCTTCTGATGCACAAATCTGTATTTGTGCCCAACTGGGATGAGCATTTTTGGTCTAGAAAACGTCATCCTGAAACCGAGGTTTAAAGTTTGCAAAGTGGTAAAAGACCTGAAAATGCATCTCTGAGTGGAAAGGTTTAGTCAGCTTCAGAAACAGCGTTCATTTCTAATGATGGAAAATTGCTAATCTTCCCAAGTTTGTCACCAAACCAGTGCTAAAATCTGAATGGAAAAAGTTTTGCAGTCATTTCTGTGAAATGCCCTGGAATTCTGAAAAGGAGAAAAATAAAGAGTGTTGCTTCTGTTTGGTTTTTTCCTGCATGGGCTGGTAGTTTGTGCCTTGGAATCAGGATCTGGACTCCGCTGACCCCTGTCAGGAAAATCCTTCAGGTACCTGGAAAATGTTGTTGATGGGGAAAAAGCTTTGAGAGGATACCTCGGGTGACCTCGGAGCCAAGTCCCTCAGCTTGGGAGATTACCATTTCCCCTACGTCAAATTAGCAATTAAAAGCACTAATTGCTATGGTTTCCAACACATCTCAATGAACGCGGTAAGTGCTTTTTACACTAATCCGATTAACAGATCTTTTTCCCCCCTCCTTTTTATCTCAAGAAAATGCCTTGCAAGCCATTGTTCTGCTGGTTAACGATTCTCTGCCGGTACTTTGGGACCAAACAGATCATTTCCATTTAACCGATTTCTAGGGAAAAAAAAACCCCAGCAAACCCTGCTTTCTGCCTCCACAAGAGCCTTCAATAATAATAATAATACATCACACAGCCAGAGTGGAAAAGAGCGAAGCAGGGACCCCACGGCGCAGGAGTGTAAGTGATGCAGACCCAGAGTAAATACCAGTGTCAAGGGAAATTCATTAGCTAATCTTATCTAAAGAGCACATCTAACAGGTGATAAAAAGCCAGGCCAGCTCCAGCTGGCTCTCTGGGAGACGCCTGTTGGAGCCACGGAAAGAACGAAGAGGCCCAGGCTGTGTGACACATCTGCAGTCTGGAGGTGACAAAAACCTTGCTAGAGCACGTGCTTGGGGGAACAACGAGATGTGCTGTAGATCCTCCATCTTCTGCTCCATGGGGCAAAATACCTCACACAGGGGCTCTTTGGAGTAAGAAATAAAATTTTAGCATTAAATATATAAATGCAGCGAGAGAGAGAGAATCAGAGAATATCGTGAGTTGAAAGGGACTTGCAAAGGTCATCAAGTCCCGCCCTTGGCCCTGCACAGGACACCCCCAAATATCAGATTATGTCCTTGAGAACATTGTTCAAATGCTCCTTGAGCTCTGGCAGCATTGGGGCCATGCCCACTGCCCTGGGGAGCTATTCCAGTGCCCCACCTTTTCCCGAGATCCACGTTTTCTCCACACCTGGGCACCACCTACAAAAGCTGGGCAGGGTCAGGCTCTGGTGTGAGGCACAGCGCAAGTTGTCGGACTCGAGAGGCAGAAAATGAGCTGCAAGTGCTCTCAGAGCTCTCTGGGAATTACATGGAATTACACCTTCCCTTAGGACTTTTTCTCTTTAATCCAAAGTGTCACCTTTCAGAATTGGCTTGAAGTAAAAAAGCTAAACCAAACTAACATTTTCCTCTTGAAGTTCTCCCAAACTTCCCGGATGCCTCTCTCTGGTTTCACCTTTCACAACCACACCTCTCTACAGTGCCTAAAGCCTGACAGTTACTTGGAAACACTGTTTCTCACTTTTGGGTACCTACCGTATCCTTAACACACACAAATTAAAGCCCTTCCACGTTCCGGAGTTCATAGACAGAACAGCTGTGCATCTTTATTGCACATATGCTGCATTCTGGTTTGGCTTGTTCGCCAGCAGACAGGAAAGTTTTATTTTTAGGCAGATGTGAAAGCCCTAATTTGTTGCAGAGGGGAATAGAGAGCCTAATAATAGCACACAACACAGCCAATGCCAAATTAATTAATACAGACCAAAACAGGTTACAGCTTACGAGCCAAAGCTACTATTTTCCACTTCCCCAGCTTTCCCTCTCTCCAAAATAGTGTAGTAGAGCCGGAGCTGGGAGAAGTGTCCTTCTTCCCTGTGATACCTGCTCGTTGCTGGAGGCTTTTTTTGAGGGGCTGTGCAGCGAGGTTTGGCTGGAGTTCACAATGCTCAGGTGGAAGAGCCCCACCTGTTTGTCAGTCCTTATTCCTTCCGTGACTGACCGACATCCTTCAATCCCGCTGTTGCCGGACACATCCCTTGCTCACAGAGGAGGAAAGGGAAGGGAGGAGGAAACCTCAGAGCTTTTGGGGAGGTTCTGAGGCACAGCAAACCCTCTGCCGTGACCAGGTGCATCCACCCTGTGGGTTCCAGCTCCAGCACCCAGGGCAGAGGAGCGGGAGGGAGGCTGGGAATAGCTGAGCTCTGCTCTCGGGTGACCACACGTGTTTGCTGTCAGCTCTTTCCAAGTAGGAGCAGGAGCCTATTTTAAGCTCTCTGCCTTTCCTCACGCATTCACTGTTGCCATGACTGCAAAACCAATGCACATGGAAAGAGAGGTTCTCACTCTATTGACTCAGCACTGAGGCATGTTAGTGAATCTCGATGGTTCTTAACTCCTGGAAGTGAGGGGTGCTGGGGCCGAGCCTTCCCCAGCTGGTGCTGAAGTGGCCTGACTGTTGGCTTAGTGAATCCCTGCAAATCTCCACCAGCTGACACACTAACCCTTCGTTTTCCACTGCTAAACCTTCCAAACTGCTCATCGTATCTTGTCATTAATTCAGCTTCTCCTCCTGAGCCACCCCTTGAAAGATAAAATCTGGGAGGAGAAAATGGTGTGGGCGCTCCTGCTGTCCACTCTTCGCTGCTCTGAGTGGCCAGGGAGGGGATGCCCACGCCAGGTACACGGAATATCTCAACCTTTGAGCGGTATCAAATTCCCAGGGTCACAGGCAGCAGTCTGGGGAACATTTAAAGGTGAGTCCCAATGCCCTGGCAGCGAGCTTTGGTTCCAGCCTGGCAGCAGGATCTGCTTTAATGCTTGCACTGATTTTGCTCACGCTTGCAGACTTCCAGCCAGCTCTGATTCAGAGAGAATTGCTAATATTTTGAAGCTGTTGTTTGCCAGGATATTTCCAGAAGAAAGCATCAATACACTTGAAATGAGCCCGCCGCAGGTTTGGAAAACATTTGGACAGGATACTTGATTTAAATGTTTACATTTTCCTGCTCATTCCTCATCTTGAGCAGAGAAGAAAAACAACCCAGCACAACTCTTGTTAAAGGCAGTCAGGTCTTCAGTGACTGTGGACTTGCAGATCTCCTTTGCCTTCCAAGTTTATTGAAGATTTAGAGTAAGGAAGGTGCAAATGCAGTGATAGGATGAGGGGGGAATGGCTTTAAGCTGAAAGAAGGTAAATTTAGATGAGATTAGGAAGAAATTGTTCCCTGTGAGGGTGGGGAGACCCCGGCACAGGTTGCCCAGAGAGGCTGTGGCTGCCCCATCCCTGGAAGATGAAGATAGAATTAAAAACACCAAGGGCTACCTCGGGAATTGCTTCTGAAAACAATGCTAACCCCCCCCCCAAAAAAAGAGAGAGTAGAAGGGGGCTGAGCAAAGAATAAATCTTTAGGAAGAGGGGAAAACAAGTTTTCCTACATTTTGTCATTTTTTTGCTCTAACTTGCAAATCTTACACTCTTGATTTAATTACCTAAGAATAGATGAGTTAATAATCTGCAAACCTGGGACTGACTCACTGGCACAAGATAGATGGGAGACGGGCAGGTTTTCTTCAGGAGCCAAACAAGATTCCAAAATAACCCCAGGAGCACCCTGTATTTATCAGGTGACACTTTATTCCCTGCTTACAAGCACCCTCACTCAGCCAGGCTGGCTCTTCATTAACTACTGTAACATTATAAGTGTTGATACAGAAGCAAGAAAAGATTAATTCTGCCAAAAAAAGGTCCCATCTACCCAAAATTTGCTGCAAAGGGTGTCTGGGAGTCGGCCATGGAGATGCAGACTGTACTGCAGAGATTTACACTGGGGTTAAGGGGGGGTTTTTTTGCACATTTTGCTTTTTCTTTGCCACTGGCTGTGGCAACCAGGGAGAATCTAGAGGAGCTAAATATATATATATATATATATATAAAAATATATGTGTGCAGGTACAAAGAGTTCATGGAACAGAAGAGCACTCAATCCTTAATCTGAATATAAGATTCAGACTCCTCTATATCTCAGCAGCTCTTCTTCCAAAAGATGAATTACCTGCCTCTCTGAACCCTCAGTTAATTTATAAACATGCTCATATTTCATTATTTTGTGACTTAGCAGCGTGGAGGGGTTGCTGTTCATCAATACCCACTTCTGTTTGTGCCAAGAGTTTGCAGGACTTTAACACCATTAAAATCCAGCACCAGAGCTCAGTTTAAAGCTGTCAAGTGTCAAGATATAAATACCTCCCAGCTATTACTGTTTATAAAGTGATCCAGCTCTTTAAAAAGTCCAGTTACACCACACACTCCTGTGGCTTCCTGCAACCGTTAATTCCAAAGGCTGCTTAAACATGTAGGATATTTTCCCTTTGACATGCTTTAAATGTATTTGCCATCAATCTTGACCCTTTGACTGTTCCCTGAGGGACAATGAAGTGATCAGACAGCTGTGCCCCTCATAACTTTTAATACTTTAATTAAATCCCCCTTTGGACCTTTTTCCCCTCCTCTATTCTTTCTTTAGTTCAGCCACCAAGAAAAACGACCACAGTTTTAACATCTAAACACTGGAAACTATGAACATACAACAATGCAGAAATAATTTCTTATTTTTCAATTTACTTAATTATTTTTAAATTTAATTTCTGGAATGAATGAATGAGAGTTCTATTTTCTTCTGCAAGCTCTTTTTGAAGTCCCAGTGGTTTGGCCTCGTGTGGATAACCATAAACAGAACTGTACAGCTTTGGACAGATCCTCTTCAGAGAGAGTTCAAGTTCTGCTCTTCCATAGTTTAACAAGACAATAGTCTTTACAAAACTTTTACCCACAGAAATAGTTGATCTGTTCTGAGAATGATCAATCTCATTTAAAGGTAGCAGGCTTGGCTCTCAGATAAAACAATCCCTATCATTTCACTCGCCTGTCCTCACATTCTGCATCCAAGTCCTGGTGCTTGGGATTTACTGCCGTGTATAGGAATTGCCCAAAATGTCAGTGAATTGGCAAATTGTAAATATCACTGACATTAAAAAACAAAACAAAACAAGAAATTGTTTTCCACTGCCTCAAACTTTCCATTAAAACACTGTCAAAAGTGAGTATCACTTCTGATTCCCTAACTTTTCTTGGAAGGACGAAAGAAGTCAACCAGGATTAAATCCTCGCCAAATGACTTTGCAGTATTTATTTTGCCCAATGCAGGTGGGGACATGTTACTGCAATTCTGGGGTTTACGCCTTCCCCACCTCCCTTCTCCACTGAGGATTATGGAACACTCCTGATCTCAAATTAATAAATTTCTGTTTTATTTGCAAGGGCACAGGTAAATCTCAGCTCAGCAAAAGGTAATTTTGGCTGTTTCTGCTAAAAACTACCCCAAACAATGTCAGATTTAAGCAGCCTGGTCTTTTTTGCAGCTGCCAAGCCGTTTCCTTGGAGAATATCACAGGAACCTTGGTGAGGAGAGGTGGCAGTTCGGTTTTACACGTTGTTAAATCATCAGAAATCAAAGAGCAGCTCAGCCGTGGGCTCAGGGGGAACCAGGCTCAACAAAACCCCTGCAAAGCCTGATTGAACTCGGGACATTCTGTGATTCTGAGCATCAAACAGCTCCACAGCCAAAGCTTATTGATTGCTGCGGGTGGGGGGAGTTCAGCAGGTCATTTGTGGAGGACGGGAGAGACACAGCAGAAGCTGAGACAGGAAACCAGTGAGTGTATCTGGGGTTGGGTTTGTGGCACACCTTCCACCCTCAGTGAAACTAAGGTATTTCCCAGTATCCAGAAGAAGCAGGAGAGCCTCCAAACACACGGACTGTGGGACTGTCCTGTTCTTTGGACTGAGACTCCCCCGGTTTTCCCAGTCTGCAAACCTGTTTCGTGAAAGGGAAATGGTTTTGGGGGCTCTCCTGCTCCACACAGGACCCCAGAGGTTCTCATGGTCATCACCTGTGAGTTGTGTGACCATGTGAGCTTCAAATTCCCTGGAGCACTTACACACAGGAATTTAAAGTGAATAACCCTCCCAAAGCAGCATCCAAGATCTTCTAACACAGGGAAGCTTTCATGTCAGACTGGGAGCTTGGACACCTCTGAAAACAGAATCATTAAGACCTCCAAGATCCTCAAGTCCAACCTTTGCCCAAATACCCCCATGCCCACTAAACCACACCCCAAAGTGCCCTGGCTGCTCATTTTTGTGCCTGTTATTGCCTAGGAATCCCCGCAGCCCTCCAGTCCAGGCAGGTAAATATCGTATTTTTAAACCTGGGCATCCCAAGTCCAGCTGAGCCCTGCAGGTCAGTTATCCAGCAATGTCATCACTGCTGCTCACCAGAAAGCCGGTCATGGTTTGGACTCGTTCAGCATAAATTAAACCTGCCAGGGAAGGTGCCTCCTAGGGGTAATTCCAGTGGAGGGTCAGGACAGCTAATGAAGAGTGTCCAAAAACTGAATTCCTTTTACCTCTGTGGTATGAGGGGCCTTGCCCTGGAACAGGGAAGATCCCAGAGCAGCTGAAGGAGGACCTTTAGGCTCCACCACAGAAACGTTTCTGCAGCAGTGGATGGAGCAGATTTAAGCTAATACAGAGGGAGGGAAAAGGGCATCCGAGATAAAAGCGGCTTATAAAATAACTTGGAATGTCAGCACATGATTATGTTGTTTTCCCCTCAATCATTAGACAGACTGCTGGGTTGCAAAACACTCTGAAGCTTGAGAAACTGCTAATGGGCAACAGCTTTTGGAATGTCATAAATGCTAAGTTTTACTGGCCTGGAAAGACGACGTATTGTACAGTCAGAAGTCAGATGGGGAAATATTTGGACGCTTGCAGCTTGTAATAAAGTGAGAGAAAGTGGATTAGTAGGTTTTGTAACTCATTAAAAAGGAAGAGCTGCAAAAAAAAAAAAAGAAAAGAAAAAAGGAAAAAGATTTGTGGGAAACCCGCAGCCACCACTCACAGCTCCTTGGGCTTTTTCCAGCCCTTTCTCAAAGTTATTCACACCTGGACAGAAAGGACACAGCTAACTCCCTACAGCCCATCAAGAACAGTCTGAACCCACGGGACCATTTGCAGATGAGAGGATCTGCCAGAGGGCAGCACTGGACCTGGAGGACACTGAATACTTGGGGTGACGGGCTTTGCTTTGTGCTTTGAAGGTGTGAGAGGAGCCCCTTGTCCTTCGAGGCAGCAGGAGCTCCAAAACCCAGCTGTGTGCACAGGGCTGAGCCCAAACCCTCATGACTAGAGGCCTACGTGGCTTTTGGCTGAGGCAAGGAGTGGGATGAGCTTGTATCTGCCTCCAATAAATCTTCCTGACTTGCCCCAAGGGAACGAAAAAGCCTTTTACTTTAATAAAGCGGAGGGTGACTCCAAAGGTAAATTAGGAAGAGATACATTATAAAGAATAAAAATTCCTTTCCAAGGCATTGGAAGACACTGAAAGGCTTCACAATCCCCCCTTGGCAGGCTCCATGCTCAGCACCAGCTCTCTGCTCTTTGTTCTGAGAGCACTTCCCACTCCTCAAGAGAGGGACATGCAGTAATGAGGCTTTTACTGGCCACGACAGATCAGAGTTGACCTGGGAGATAAACACATTTATTTAATGATTACATTTGCCTGTGCCAAATGAAAAACACATAAAAGTGCAAGATTCAACGGCTTTGTATATACATATATTTTTTTTTTTTTTTTTTTTTTTTTGCTTGAGCTGCACAATGGAAATTGTTTGTACTCTTTGCCAGAACAGTAACGCTCCACAACGTCGGGTTTGGCAGGGCCGGAGCAGAGCCCAGATCCCTCTCCAGTGATTGCTGGGAGAGAAACGCCAACCGTTTGTTTTTTACACTTACGAGATGTGTCATGCACAGCACAGAGCGACCCTGAGCCGTTTTAGCCGGCCTCTTCTGATACCCAGAAGGAATTTCTCCACGGAAAAAAGGGTGGTCAGGCGCTGGAAGGGGCTGCCCAGAGGGGATTTGGAGTCCCCATCCCTGGAGGTGTCCAAGCGATGACTGGATGTGGAACTTGGAGCTCTGGTCTGGTTGACCGGGTGGGGATCGGTCACTCCATCTTGGAGTTGGATCTTTTCCGACCTTAATGATTTTGGGATTCTTCATTAACACTGAAAATTCCAAGAAGGCACCAGAACTGGGTCTCCCCTGCAGGAGCAGAGTTAAGGATCAGCTCCTGTACAGTGTGTAGCAGTTCTGGAGAGGAGGAGCAGTCCCTAGTCCAGGCTGAGGGAAGGATTATCACAAACTTCAGTGAATGCCGGGTCAGGGCTAAGATACAGCCTGATTACAACCTCTTAATTAGCTCTTGCCACCACGTCATTGAATACCAGCATCATTAAGCAAAGACCCTTGTTACAGTTCTGTCATTAAGTAAGTCTGAAACACTTCAGAAGTTAATTGGAATTGTCAGTGTTCATTTTTCCAATAATATGAGCAGTTAAATAATCAATCTCGACTGACAGTTTTCTCTATTGGATCTGTAAAGCCATAATTTTCTAATTTTATGATGTTTGACTTCTTTATTCTGACACTGTGACAGTTTACATATTTATTTGCTTAGTCATTTGCCTTTGTGATTCCCATAATTGTAGGCATTAATCTTCACTCTTTTTATTTTTATACGTTTATTTATACAAACTTCACTTGTTGCAGCCTACTTAGCACAACTCTTCATTAATATAATGCTTGTTCTTCCATGTGTGAAACTAATCAAAATTATAAATGGGACAAACACTTGTCAGATGCTGAACACTCAGTCTCTCTAAATGCATTTCACCAAGTGGCAAGGACATTTCTGCAAGCGAAACTGCCACCTGGGAATTACAACACAAAAAAACCCCCTCCCTCTCTCCCTATGGAAAATTAAGTAACTTTTTATACGCTGGAAGTGCACAGTTGCAAGCTAAATATTGTGGTGGGTTTTATTTTACCAACAGGCAGCTTAACTCCATAGCTGAGTGAGCCCTGCAAAGCACTCGGTGAGTAACTGTTGATGTGCTTAAGTCTAAAATAGTTTATGGGAGGTATTTTTTCTCTGACAGTGCTGACTAAAGTTACCATTTGGTGTACTGGAAATTCTTAAATAGCACCAACAACAGTGGGCTAATAATAACCCGAGGGACTGAGAGAGACCTGAACAACGAGCCCCGTTCAGGAGTGAATCCCCCTGGACAGGAGCTCAAGTGCTCGGTTGGGATTTCGGCTTTGCGAGCTCCTCTTTAGAATTTCTGGTAACTTTTTATTTCTCCAGGTGCCTTGGACTGATTTTAACCCATGAAAACCTCGTAAAATGGCATCCCAGGTGTTTTTTCAGAGGCAAGACAAACCCCCAGGGCCAGTGTCCTTCACTGAGACTGAAGCCTCCTGCAAATTCATGGTGCTTAACACAGAGAAAGGTTCCCAAAGTGTTCAAATAACTCCAGGAACTGTCAGTATTTTGCTGTTGCCTTCATCTCTGTGGGGCTCGATAACCTGGCTTGAAAGCTGTGCCCATTTGTAGAGCACCCCAGGGTGATCCCACTCGGAACAGCACAAAACCCGAATGATTGTCATGAGAGATCTGATTGTGAAATGATGCCTTTTTCCTATTTTTACGCCAGGAACAAGTTACCTCAGTCTCACACTACACAATTGTAGTAGGAGAAGGATGAACATCAAGTTCCTTACTTCAATTAAGGGTCTGGGCAAGACTGATTAATTCTTACATATTTTGATGGGACACGATGACCACAGTAGCACAAAAATAAGATTCTCCTTGATACAGATAGTAAACTCCTGGTTTTTTAAAAAAAACCACTCTAAGTCTAATATTAAAAAACCGGATGAGATTCTGATTCTTTTGCAAGATCCCAAAATGTCTACAGACAAGAGGAGAGTCATATATGTAATTAGGACAAAGCTATGCATTCTTCCCACAAAAGATTATTTTCTTTGGGTTATAACCATGTGTGAAATAATGGGGAATCATTTTGGTATTTACTTTTTGAAACACATTATGATTTCCAAGCTAAAGAACGGAATGAGCTTAAGATGAGATGAGCATTCACGACTTCCACAAGCCCAGAAAAGACACTGAAATTCAGACCAAACTCCACACCTCAAGAAACCCAAACTACTCCAATTACCATATTTTAGCCAGGATTTCCCACTTCAGTGAGATTTTAATAAGCAGCTGAAATTATCATCTTCTAAGACATTATTACAGCGTGATGGATACAGAAGCATCCTTATTTTATTTTTACTTTTGATAATTAGCCAGGGACTTCTCCCCAAGCTTTCTCCAATGCCTGGAGCCAGAGCAGCCACGTCTGCCCTGAAGGACAGGACACTTTCTTCAATGCTTCTACTCAAGTATAAGAAGTTCCTCCTCTGATGCTGAAGCTCCCCAACCCTACAGCTGAGAATCCCAGAAAAATCTGGACGGACAGATGGACCCAGGCAACGAAATAGGAATGACCCAACCTGTCCCCCATCGTTTCCATGAGCCAACAAAGTGCTCACTGTTGTGGTCACGGCCAAAACAAGGTGTTACAGTAACAGTAGGGTGGGAGTTAGGACCTGCCTGCCCTTTCCCCCTGTGTATATTTATTTTACAGCCCTGTTTTTCCACAGCTGCCCTCTCTTGCTGGCAGGGTATTTTTATTCACTTATCTCCAACCTTGCAGTTATTTTTTTCCATCAGTGTTTAGTTTCCAATTCCCTCCCCCTGACCCCCTGTGAAGAAGAGGGTCCTCTTTTCACCCCTGAACTTGGTCCTTTCAGCAGCTTTATCAGGGATGCAGCGACTTCTGTGGTTTCACCTGTGGTTTTGAGTAATCCATTTACCCTCTCAAGTTGTTTCTTACTCTCTAAACATGTCATGGTCTCTGTGGTGTGAGGCTCCATCAATGACATTCCAGATCAAAGCAATACAGTGTCAAAATCACTGTTTTATGTGAATTTTTCCTCTTCATTTTCCCTGGGATCCAGAAAGCACCTAATTTTCCCAGTTACAGGTAGAAGTTTCAGTTTGATTTAGTTTTAATATAAAAAAAAAAATCTCATTCTCAGCTCATTGTGCCAGGTCATTAATTTGAATTAATTCACACACAAACAATACAATTCCTGAACTACTACTCCACCAATTAAGCACGGTTTTAAAAGAGTCAAAAAGACTCAGATTCCCTTTCCTACCACAGAACAGACTTTATGACTTCGACCATTTGTTTTCATTGCTTGTAAATTTGGGACAACATGTCCCTGTGCTGCAGCACTAAATGGATCAACACAGTGAACATCAGTATTCAGAGGAGAAGCCCGGATATCATGGAATTGAATATTTTATCTGTAAGGAGAACAAAAATGTAGGAAAAAAGAAAAAGTCTTGGTACAAAAACAAAAAGAAAATCCCCTCTCTCAAGCACAGAGGTTTCTGATCAGGTAAAAAGTGAACTTCTGGAGCAGCCAAGAGGGCAAGCAGAGGAAATAACGAGCCAAAAAGCAGACAGAGATCCAAATTCCAGTGGCCAAGGGGCTTTTCTTGGTCACCCCTCAAGAACAGCTTCTCTCCCAGGGAACCCGTGGCCACTCAGCCAAAAGGTCCTGAATCAGCAAACTTGACTTAAGCTGAAAATAACCATTTTATGGAGCTTGGAAAAAGAAACAAAAGTCAGAGGGAGAAGTATGGAGATGGCACCTCCAAAAACCTCCTGTAAATTGGGCCAGACTTGGAGCTGCTGCATTCTGGGAATAGTTCTCTTAATAGAGCACGAGCTGAGATTTACAACCACCCTTTCCAGGAACCCTTTCATGTTCTTCTTCCTCACGTGACCCGCGGAGCAGATTTAGGTGCCTCATGAGCAGGCAGATAAATATGAAATTTGTGGCCTTGGGTTTTAAGAGCAGAGATGAGGGAAGAGTCCCAAAATCAGATCCAGAGCATCTTCACAAAGGGCTGATGGGTACACACGTGCCTGGGAAGCACCTGTCAGTGGAGATCAGCAAATAAACCTTTGAGGAGCAGAGCAGATGAATAACCCCCCTTCCAGTGACACAGCCAATGCTGGGGGGGGGGAAATGGCATCCATAAAATAATCTGTAAATAGAAAATCCCAGACCCCTAAGACAGGAAAGCTTACTTTTAAGCAGTTATTTTTGCGTTGTGTTTCCACTTAACATTACAGTCCTATTCACATGCAGCTCCACAGGGGGGTTGAAACCCACTTGCACACCCCCAGATTTCCATCCCCACAGCCCACTGCTGAGTTACCTTCCTGACCAAGGACCGCTGCACTTCTTCGTACAAACAAGTGCTCTCCGCTCTCAAATACACTTGTCTTTGCCTCTCTGCCTCCACTTGATGACAGTGGGTGCTCTCACATGGCACCGTTCCTTCTCAGCTTGTACATTCAGAGAACGGGGAAATATTTAGGAAGGAACCAGCACAGCTTGCCCTTGCTATGATTGGGGAAATCGTATTTAAACAGAATTTGTTTTACAGCTGGATGTACCTTTCCCAGAATATTCTGAGTCAGACACACCCATTTCAACAAACTTATGTATAAACCTAATGGTTGCCCTGAAGTCGTAAGATAACTTTAGAGTCATAAAATGGTTTGGGTTGGAAGGGAACTTTGAGTCCATCCAGAGCCATCCCCTGCCACGGGCAGGGACACCTTCCACTAGCCCAGGTTGCTCCAAGCCCCGTCCAACCTGGCCTTGGACACTTCCAGGGATCCAGGGCCAGCCACAGCTTCTCTGGGCAACCTGTGCCAGGGCCTCCCCACCCTCACAGACAAGTCACTCCTGTTTTTTTTAATTCAGGCATAACTGAGATTCTGAAGCTTTTCCATTCAATTCATGCTTTGGTAAGAAGAGGAAGTTCAGAAGCACAGAGATCTTCCCCAGGCATTTTTCAATCAGCAAAGATGACCTGCTGCTGAAAATAGGCAGTTGCCATTTAGCAGGAGAGGATATTATTGAAAATGCCTTTTCCAACTGCTTCTGCTCACTGCCCCTGCTCCAGCCTGTCCCCAGTGGCCTCAGCCTCTCACTTGGCACACAGGGGCCAGGACACAAGTTGCCTCCCACATCTGGACACACCTGGTTGTCTTTCAGCCTCTGCCTGGAGTCCTGCAGTGGAACTTTCCATTTCCTCCCCTCCAGAACAGCCAAACTGTGCTCTGTGAGGCAAAGCAATGCCCAGCACTTAAAACCTCCATACATCCCGGTATAGACCTTTCCTAAGCTTCTCCAGCTGGGATGGCTTAGGTTTATTGGAGGCTGAAGGGGTTATACTGCTTCTGGGAGCTTCAGACTGCTGCAGCACGAGCACTAATCAGCTGCTTTAAAGTGGAAAATTCACTTAGAAAATTTAAGACATGAAAGCCTCAAAAAAAAAAAAACCCCAACACAATCAAAATGAAATATTTAGAATTGTGACAGTCTGGGGCTCGTTGCATTAGGTGGTATCAGCCAGTGGTTGTGCTACGTGTGACCAGGAAAAAACGCTACAGGACAGAAATCCCAAGGACAGGAGCTCTCTGAGTGAGTGCCATAAATAAAGCATTGGCCAGAGTGTTCCCTTACTGACCCTCCACTCAAAGTCTTCCTTAGGTTGCAATAGGAGCCCCTGATAATCCACCCTATTTACAAATCCATTTTTTTCTTCTGCTTGGCCTTTCCCACAAAGGCAGAAGAAGAGCTACAACAGCAGGGCTGGCTCCAGGCTGCCACACAGCACCAAGGCTGCATTTTGTCATTCCAAGGACAAGAGGAACTGCTGGGCTTCTGCTGCTGCTTGGAGGGAGCTGAGGGATGGGCTGGAAAACGGGGATGGCCTCAGATCTGGTCTGCTCCTGCTGCTGCTGCCCAAACCTGACCCTTCAGGAGCATCTCAGCTCACCAAAGCACTGGTGCAGAGTTCCCTGCACTAAACTTCCAACTTTACCATCAAACCTGCTCCCAGTTCCTCAAGTGATGAACAAAAAACCTCAGGCTCACAACCCCTCTCCTGTGCACTTTGCCACCTGCAAGGCTGGGAGAAGCAACTGGAGAGCAAACGTCTCCAGAACAGTTTTAAATGGTGGCTTCTGTTCTTAGCTTGTGGATTTTCCATCAAGTGCTCCAGAGTTTATTTCCAAAAATACAGAGAGAGAGCTCTGAGGGGCAGCCAGAGCCACCCCTGCCTTGGAGATCCACTTCCCCAGACCACTCCTCGCTGCCAGAAAACAGAAAAATCCCAGTGTAACAGGGCCCCAGTGGATGGAACCTGCTGTGGGGAAAGCTAAATCAGTGCTTTTCATTCCTCCTAATCCCCCTGAGCCCTGACACCCCTCGTGGAGGCTATAGCAAGGCCAAAGGATGTGACAACACTAAGCTGGTGGACCAGGTGGTTGGCAGTATTTCTTTCATCCCCCCCTATTTTTGCTTACCTGCCATTTTAAGGCCATTTGTAAATATAGATCAGAGGGTTCAGGAGCAATAGGATACGCAACACCTTGCAGGAAACATTTCTAGCCACAAAGAAGCTGCCAGAAGCTTTCCCTGAACCTTTCCACTCTCCGGCAAGCGTTGTCTTTTATAGGTGGAAAAAGCTGAAACCCAGAGCCCACAACAAGCCACCTGATGTCCACATCCAGAGCGAAGTGTGGGCTATGAATCAGAGCTGCAGCCTGCTCTGACAGCTCTTCCCAGCAGGGAGGAACGGTCCTGGGGGAGGAATTCCATGAGCACAGGCTTCTCTGCTCCCGCTGTGTTCAACAGGAATCTCTTGGAGGACACTTTGCTCAGCCCGTACTTTGAATAAGGGGTGTGCAGAGGGATAAGTTCCTCTGGATTCATTACAAATTCGCTCCGCAGCTCGCCTTGGAATGACACATTTGCATGTCTGCATCCAAAAAAAAAAATAAAAAGCCCCTTTTCAAGCTGACATTGTTTTTGACTCAGAGCTGGGCATATTTAAGGTGCAGAAAAGCTGCAGAAGTGCACGTGAGATGGCTCCCAAAGCAGATGTGAGGCAAGAGTTCAGCCTCCCATCGAAACTCCAGGCTCAAGGAATCGTTATAATTGTACAGAAAAATGCTACAGACACACAAGGGGTATTTTTTGTGAGCGAGTGAAGAATGATTGTTAGAGCATTTTATCCCAAATTATCAGTCACTGACAGCTTTGGGGAAAGTAGATGATATTTTTTCTTTTTGACTCCCATTTCTGGGCAGACTCCCTTAGAGAAAAAAAATTAAAACTCAGACCAAGATACGAAGAGTTATCTTTCCAAGGAAGTTTTCTGCAAGACATTTACTTTTTCAGGTCCCAAAATTCCAGTAAAGGAGGTCACAGACAAGGGCACAGATAGAAAAATAGTCCTCGGTTAACTCTAATCTCTGGTATTTCAGTGAGATTTTCTAGAGCATTCATCCATCTCCCTGGCATGAGGGGGCTGAGCTGGCCCCCGAGCACTGGGGAAAATCCCACCCGGAATGACTAATTATCCCCTTTGACAATTCATAGTAATAAATTAGGCACTGATTGGATTTTTTTTCCCTTTCATTTATGAGGCAGTTTAACGTTCCTTAAGCTATGAATCCCTGGCAGTGCAGTGAGCTTGCATAGAAACTGGAAAAATGGGTTTGGTGTCCGGTGCAGTCACACAACTCCACACCAGGCAGGTCCTTCTTGGGAATGTTTGACAGAGCTGCTCAGGGTTACAGAGATTTTGGCCCTGATTTACTTTATTATTACATTTTTTAGAGGTGAAATGAAGGTGTTAAGGCAGATGATGTTGCATTCATGTGGATGGGGTTGGTGTTCCTGAGCAATATCGAGCTCAAACCAACAACAGGATTGAATTTCTTATTTTAAAATATACATTTGCTCTCTGTTACGTTATTTTTTAAAAAATATAAATTAATTCTACAGGATCTGGATGATCTTAGAATATTTGGGGAAAAAAAGAAACATTTAAAACAACACTAAAGCATTTCTGCTGAGCATCCACTCAAACTTCTGGTCGACGTGCAGATACCGAATGAACACAGGGCTCAATCCATGATGCTCCAGCGCTTTCAGGCAAGAACATTCCCTGCCTTCTTAATCCTGACAGCAAGGAAATGGCCAAGAACCAGGATGGAATTTTTTAAAGAAAGCATAAATAGCCGTGATTCAGTTAACTGATGCATTCACCAGATGTAATCCCTAACCAATGGATTATACACACCGTTCAATGCATAATTCTGATCTGCTCTTTATTTCTAAGAGAATGAAAAGGATCAGGTCTATTTTTAACTTCCTGGAAAGTTTAAAAATAAAGAACAGCTTTCAATAATGCATTAAACAGCAGGTTTCAGCCCCCTTAAAACGAGCCTGTGTGTACCAAGGACGAGAAGTCCTGTGGGCTCTGCTGCCCACAACTCGAGTGGGTAAATTAAAGACAGCACGTAAGGAACCAGGAATGACACAGATACAGGTGTTGGTAAATCCAGGTACACTCCACGTCCAGAGGGAGATTTAAGGAATGTCAGGGAGTCTTTAAGTGGCCTGGAGCTTAATCCCCCCTCGGTTCAAGAAGTGTTGGGCAGCAGGAAGCAAAGCACACACAGGCATTTCCCTTGGGATGCAAACACTGGAGTTGGAGCTTTGAGATCTCCCTAATCCAGCTCTGCACCTTTAAGAACCTGCAGTTTCACTTTGAAAAGTTTTCCATATTTTTTTCCTCCATGCTCCCAACGCACATTTTTCCAGCACATTTGTGCCCTGTGCCTTTCACTGTTTAAAATTCAAGTCCTCTGGTGAAACGAAGGACAGGCAGAAGAGGTGCCCTGGGCAGCCCAGAGCCACACAGGGGCTGGCACAGAACCCACAGGAAAGAGATGCTTAATAAGCATCACATGCACTTGGACTAAAAGACAGGCTCTCTCTAAAGCGAATTAATGTGAAATTTTGTCAAGAAAGTCTGAAAAAGCTTCTTCTGTAGAAGTAATTCTTTTAAAGTTCAGGTGACATACAATGAAAATGTGGGTTTTCTAAGTGTTGCCTGTGTGTACAAAACTGTGCCCACATAAGGAGCATGACCCACCTGCCAAGCTTAGAACAAGCTGGTTTATATCATCAAATGATTAGGGTTGGAAGAGACCTCAAAGATCATTGTAGTAATATAACTCCCTGTATAACTTGGTCACCATCACAGAAGCAATTTGAAACCAAACCCAGCTGTGACCAGGGACAGGACCCAGGGAGTGGCCTGGAGCTGTGTCAGGGCAGGGTCAGGTTGGATCTCAGGACAAGGTTCTTCCCCCAGAGGGTGGTTGGGCACTGACCAGGCTCCCCAGGGCAGTGGGCACAGCCCCAAGGCTGCCAGAGCTCCAGGAGGGTTTGGATGATCCTCTGGGGCACAAGGGGGGACTCTTGGGGCTGGGCCTGTGCAGGGCTGAGGGTTGGACTGGATGGTCCTTGGGGGTCCCTTCCAACCCAGCCTGTTCTGGGATTCTGCTCCACAAGCACCAAGGCAGGGAATCCACTCCCAGAGCCCTGGCAGAAAACAGGGAGTTTTGTAACACGGGATCAGTTCATAACCTCAGCTTTACTCAACACTCAACCCCGAGCTGCATTAAGCAAGATGAATTTCCAGGCTCTCCTGTGGCTGGTGCAGTGGACACAGAGCAAGCCCTCAGTGCTGACAGGCTCCATCTCCCATGTCAGCATTCTCTGCTCCTGGCTCCCCTTCCCAGCTCGGAGCCAGCCAAGCTCTGCCTCCCCTGCCTTCAACAGCCTCACGCTGGAGGAACTGGGGCCAAATTTAACCCCCGGCATTGCAGCTGAAATAAAGGACAATACTAATTAAAACTATTAGTAATTCGGTTTTAAATCCCTCAGGTAGCTGGCACATCCCTCTTCCCAGTGCTTAAGGATGGGAAATACTACCCCTATCCAAATACTACAGTAAATTTAGCTGCTGAAAGCCAGCAACAGTCTGGCTTTTATTGGCATTCCTCCCTCTGTGCCCTGGCTTCCCTTTCCCCATATATTTTAGGCACCAGCTTCTGTCCATATTGGTGCCTTATGCTCAGGCAGTTGCACACTGTAAATATAAAACACTCGACCAAGGGCTCCCAGATCTTCCCCCCCAATATTTTTAAGGAGAAAAGGTCAGAGTATTCCAGTGAACTGACGCACTCCCTGTCTCATTTATACAGCAAGAAGCTTAAAATTGTGCGTCATTTGACCATTTTCCATTTGTTCATGCTGAGATTAAGAGATGGGCTTATTGTTGAGCTTATAGTTGAAATTACAACTAAGAGAAAAAAAGGGTTACAGGGGATCAGTAGCTGCAGCTGGGCTGTGATTTACTGCTGCCCAGTCATGGCAATGGAAATTAGAGAACTTGAAAAAAGCAGCTCCCAGGGATTGGGAGAAGCTGAGTAATTAACCATTTCCAAGGTAAGTGTTTCCAAATAAAACCTGGGAGCCAGGACTTGCTGTGAGCAGTAACAGCTTATTTAGTTGCCAAAAAGCATCTGTGGACAAGGGAGGAGTGGATGCAGCTGGGACTGCAAGGGCAAAAACCGTCTCTTGAGCAGAGATGGTTTGTAAGGCTGAGGACTCAGCAGACTTTGCACCACTCCAGCACTGCTCCGGAGCTCCCAGGTCAGGCAGATGGCAAACCTTCCACCCCCACCAGGGACAGCTCTTCCCTTGGATACCCCTCCAGCAGTTCTGCCAGTTCATGGGAGGTGTTTTAACCACGGGAGCGAGTTCAGGATCCCAAATCTCACATTAAATATTCCTGAATTTACAGCAGTGCCACCAAGTTCGGTTAAAACCCAGAGCTGGTCCAGGAGTGTTTGTCCACAACCATTTGTTTACTCCAGTAGGTCACTGGGAGCGGGGCCCAAAATAACACCAAGCTCCGAGTATTTCAACTCAAGTTTGATGGAGCCATGGAAATTCCTACAAGAAACACAGATGAAGAGTTTAAAAGACCTCTCCCTTCAGTAACATGGATCAGTAAAACACCCTCAGGTTTTGGCAAACTATGAACATCCACGAGAATCTTTCAGTTCTGATTTCTCTCCATATTCTATTTTGTATATTCTATGAATCCCAAATTGATGAGTATTTACATGACAGTGGTAAGAAGGGTGACAGATTTGCTGACATTTTCTTGGAAGAAGTGTTGCTATCTATAGCATTTTCCATTTTCATCTGGGATATTTTTGTGGGACTGAAGACAGATGGATTTTCTAGTAAGGTGAAAATAAAGAAGGTTGCCATTCCAATAACGTATTTCCATGTGTGGCAAATCACTAATACCAGGAGATTTTGCTCAAACTAAATTTATGTGTTTTTCACCACCCAATAGCCTCCTTCACTGGTGGAAAAAAACCTCAAAAAATATCACTTTCTAACTTTGCAAACACTGAAAAAGGTGAAAAAACCAACAAAGCTCTGGTGCCAAACCCTGCTTGTGACAGCCCAGTCTCCAGGCAGGGGAGTTATTTTGCTGTTTAGAGAAAGATTTATCATGAAATATCCATTTACACACTTTATAACTACGAAAAATACATGACATTTTCCAGAGCAGTGTCATTCTTGAATGGAAGTACCAGAAAAATAGGAAAGTGGGGCTGCAGGAGAGCCCAGAGCATCTGCTCTCACACTGAGAGCTAAACCAGGTCACCTCAGGAGCTGCCAAAACCAAGTGTGCAAGAGCCACAAGTCAAACTTGAAGAAGCAGATAAGTTAAATATTATTAAAAAAGAAAAAAAGTCTATTCTGGAGGAGTCTATCTGCATTACACCTCCTGAAGTTTGAGTTTTGTGTTTTCTCCCCCATCCTGTGTTTGCTCCCTTCCCTGCACAGGCTCCTGTTTTACAGGGGGCAAACCTTTATCGAGCCAGAGATTAATATCTTAATATGGATTAATGACACTTTATTATTGGGCCTCACCCAGGACACCTTGACATAGGTGATACAGGACCGCAAAAATTTTAGCTGCTACATAAACTCACACGGGAGTTAAGTTTAAATTGAGATTCAGGCTTGAAGCCTCACGTTAAGCTGGCTGCATGATCAGTGCGGTTGTGCACATCCCAAAGGAGAGGGATTTCATCCTAAATTCCAGTCCAAAGGGTTTATAACACAACCCTGCTCCCAAGACGGCCGGTGCCCTCTCTCCAGCCAAGCAGCACGGGCTCAGACTGCACAGCTGAGCTGCTTCTCCTCCCTGAGCTTTGCTGGGCCCAGCTCATTTTCTACAACCCCGCAGCTCTGCCCGTCCCTCGGGGCCCACGCACTAAACCCACGGGCACCACCAACCCGCCTTCCCCTGCTCCAGCGGGGGAAACCTTTCCTTGTGCCGTATCAGGCACTGACGCCTCAACACCAGCCTAAACGTCAGCGCTGACCTGCACAGGCACGCAGGTGAAGGGTGGCCAGCAGCATTCCCGGGGATATGGTTTCCTTTGGATCGCGTCTGACTGCAAAAGCCAGCCAAGATTTTGCTACGTTAATTTCTGAGCAATGTCACTGCAGAAATAATGTTTAGTCCTGGAGGTCCTATACATCTTGCAGCAAAGTATCTTGTAATCTTCCAGCCTCTCGTGTATTAAGAGGTGTTGTAAGATATGGCAGTAATTTTATCCCGTTTTCAAGTGGCAGTCTGAGACAGAGGCAAATTACTCTTGCTGCCCAGCCCTAGCATTGCATTTTTTACTGGAGATTCAAAGTGCTGACAGAACAAGGAATTTAATCCAGGTCTCTCCAGCCCAGTTTAGCGTCCTCAGTGTTGGACCACCTGTATTCCAGCTCTAAAAATAGGTGCAAGTGGGACCTCTCCTGAAATCACACTCGGAGCAATTCTCATTTCTACTCAAAATGCACAGGTGAAACAGTGAGCAAATGAGGCAACACAAAAACAGGATGCAGAGCTCATTAATCACCACAACAGATAAACCTGCATCTGCTTAAAGCTGGTCTTCCCAATCACAACTAGAGCCCAGCAGCATCTCTGTTTATTCCTTACGTTTATTCCTATCCCAGGCCAATTTACAAGCCTTCTGTCAGATAAAAAACTTTCAGAGCTTAAGAGAAAAATGCATTTAGCCATGGATGCACTAAGGCAAAGCAGATAAAGTTTAGTGTCTAAACTTATGAAGATTTAAATGCTATTATGACATGAAACACACTGTGCCAATTTTCCAACTCCAGCTAACAGACTAAATGTCATTGTCTTTCTAAGAAGAAAGGAAACGAGAATAGATCCTTTTTTATTGACTGAGGAAGATTAAAGGTAATCTCCCCTAAATCCTCAATCACCCCACAGGATACATTTTTTTGGACATGGCTGTGTCATTCAGAGCATCACATTCTGCAACAGAGAAAACTCTCTTAACCTTCTTTTTACCTTCTTTTTGTCCCTCCATCCCCTTCAACCCCCTCCCACATCACACACCCGTGGTTTTGCCACCCAGAGAGACCAGTTTAAATCTGGCATTGAACCCGGGGTGGCCAAAGTCACCCCCTTTTACTTTAAACAGCTGAACATGTCCAGAAAGAACAGGAGCCAACTGCAAGCCATTTCCTTCCTGCTTTGGCTGTGGGATAGAAAGCTCAGCTTGCCAAACTGGATCCCTTTTTCCTGCTCCCCTTTGCTCTCTCCCACCTCCCACTAGAAAAAAAATTAAGAATCAAACTAGTCCCCCCAAAAAAACAGCTGAGAAAAAAAAAAAGCACTAAAAAACCCCTGTGTGGCTCCAAGGCCATGAAATCCAGTTTTTTCAGAAAAAACTGGACAGAGAGATAAAACTTGCTGGAAGTGGATGGATCAGATGGCAGAGTGGGGAATTCCATGGGGAAATCACTCACTGTAGTGCGATCTGTCAAAGGAGGTGGCAGAAGTGATTTCTGGGCCAAATAAAGACTATTTCAGTCCTGAACTTGCTGGGGATTAGTCAAAACCACAGCAGAGTCCTGCTGAGAGGTTGGATTAATGTTGTGAGGCAAAGGAAAAGAGGCCAATTCCTCTGATATGAAGTAGTCACTCTATCCCAGGAACACCACAGAAATCCCTCTGGGATTTGGTGCCCAGAAAGCAGCCAGAGGTCTTTATTTCCCATAAAAGCTCATTTGCTGTTCACTACTGGTTTGCTCCAGAGTCAGCAGAGCCTTTCCATCACCTTGATTTGGTTTTGGATGTGCTCGTGGAAGCAGGAATGAGATGGGGATGCTGAAAACAGCCTTCCTTCTCCAGGGGAACATGTTCACCTGGGCAGAGGCACCTCCCTGAAGGATCTGGGGAAGGCAAACATCCCCCCAGGCTGGTCACCTCCTCTCATCCCAGCAGGGATTTAAAGCTGCAGAGTCTTTCAGGAGAACTCCAGGCCAGGCTCAGCCTCTGATGGGATGAGAATCAGCTGCACGGTGAAACCAGTGGGTACAACAGGCTCCTCTCAAAAGCAGCTGCTTTAACCTGCCCATAACATCACACAATAAATGACAATATTAGGGGAAAGCACCATGCCAAGGCAGGGGGGAGGAACCCCTTGGACCCGGAGCCATTGCCTTTTACACCAATTTTTCTTTGAAGGTAAATCCAAGCTCTTATTTCAGAGCTCTACTAAACCTCACATGGCTCTAAAACTGGCCAAGAGGGGAAATCCTGGAGAAAAATATTAACACCAAAGAGACTTGAGTTTTCCCAGCTTTTTCTCACTTAAAGTGATTCAAGCCAAGCAATCTGTGACATCCACCAGGGCAACATTTCCCCTATAATTATTTTAATAAAAGAAAGCAATCTTAGATGCACGAATAAAGCAAGACAGAGCAAGTGTTTCAAAGCAGTGGGGCCAAATTCTGCCCTCATGCATTTAATACATGAAAAGATCATTAGCAGGGGTTTCACTCGACTTCCCAAGCTTTGAGTTTTCACCCAAGTGCCCAGAAGTTGCAGTCCCTGTTTTAACGCAAGTGGGATGTTTGTCTGAGTAATGACAGCGCAATTACTCACTGGCTCTAATTAGGAAATAATTACTACCAGTATTAATGCATTGATAGTGCCATGGCTGCTGCTTATTCCTGCTCATCGGAGCCTGGCACCAAATCAATGCCCTTCCCCAACAAAGAACTACAGAGCCATTTCTAATAACTTCATTCAACATGCTACAAAGTAAATTTTGATGATTTAATTGGAATCGATGTTTAATAGGAGGCTGTTTTTGCAATTACCTCTAAAACCCAAATGTCCCTTTAGCTTTATGCAAAGCCCTGCCTTTTGCTAATGGTGTTCTCTTGGATTACTGGCTTTTTATCAGTTGTTTTTTTATGAGACTCCTAGGACCCAATTTGATGTTCCCAGGTATTTCAAACAGAACACGCTGTACCATTGTTCAAAAGTAATATTATTAGAAATGTGCCTTGATACATTGTGTTACAATTATTTTTGAGAATTAGAGGATTCCAATTTCCCTGAATCTCGTATCATTCAAAAACTTTTAAAAGTTTAAAGACCAAAAAAAACCCCCATTTAACGGAAAACAGTGTTCAGATTCCAAGTCATTATTGGCTCAAAAATCGAACATCCTCTGCTCTGATCCATCCCTGCCTCCCATCAAGAAACCAGCCACTGCTTTGTGTCACCCCTTCCATCCCGGAGGGAAAAAGAAGTCACTGCAGACCTTGGTTAAGCTGGAATCATGGAATAACCTGATCTGGAAAAGGATCAAAGTCCAGCTCCTGGCCCTGTACAGGACAATCCTAAAAATCCCACACTCTGTGCCTGGTGTGGGACTGACACTGAAGAGCAGCATCAGCTCTTACAAAAGGCAGCATGAGCTCACCGAGATGAATAATAAACTCCCCTGAAATTGTCTGATAATAAGAATTACTCTCGGCCTGAAGCAGAAACACACCCTTATAAACATGTATTTTATCCGCAGATGGGCAGCGGAAGATGACAGCTACAAAAAGCCACCTGATTTTTCACATTTGCCATCCCAGTCCAAACCGTTTTCCTGGCCCAGGGTGGTGGGGAAAGGTGGGATTTCTCTTCTGGCTGCGTTTGAAGCTTCGCAGCAGATCTATAAACAGGGAGTTTTTGTTCCCCCACTGAGATGGGGACCAGTTAAACCAGTGAGTGCCACAGGCGCTGCCCTCCCCAGACAGTAGGAGCAGCTTCTTGTGCAGAAAGGAAGGAGTTAAAGTGCCCATGAGATGTGCAAGGAGGAGAATTCCCTCACACCTGCCCTGGCACGCCTTTGGGTGCTGTAACACCCCCTTCACTTGTGATCCCCTGGCACTCCGAGACTTCCATCCCTCTGATAGAAGCCTCTGCTCTCTGAGCTCAGTGCCCACAGCAGCAGGAGGCTTTTGGCCCTCTCCAAAATGAAAGCCAAACTGAATCCTGATGGTCCCGCTGCATCCGGGAATTCCAGGGCACATCCCTGGGGAGGCAGCTCCACAGCATCAGACCCACCAGAGGCTTCAATATCCCACCTGGGCCGGTGTTTCGTGGCTCTTGCCACTATCTAAATTAGAAGTTCTAGTTTGCTTTTGTTATATCTAACTATTGTATATATAATATATAAATAAATACATCAAATAAATAAATATAAAAATGCGCTATATATATTATTTCTTACCTCATACTAATATTTGCTTTCACAGCTGTTTCAACAGACCACAAGTGCATCGAGGGGTGTTTGCCCAGCATTTTATTCATATGGCTGCAGCAGGTATTTTCTTTTGGCTCTTGTTACACAAAATCCATAAGTGAAGAGCAAAAGAAAACCCCTTGTGCTGAGTGCACCTGAATTTGCTAAATACGTTGTGTTACAATTTATTCCTTGGTTGTGGTTTTTTGTTTTGAGAATTAGAGGATTCAAATTCTCTGAATCTAATCTTATAAACATTCAACAGCTTTTAAAACTTTAAAGACAAAAAAAAAAAATAAAAAAATTTAAAAGAAACCTGGATGGTTTATGTCAAAGCGCTGTCATTTCTGGCTTGGTAATGCTTTTGTCTTTTGATCTTAGAGAGAAAATGTGAATTGTTGGGGGATCAGTAAGAAGAGGAACTTGTGTCCACACACTCCCACGTCTGCCCCTGCCATCTGGGATTATCCTCAGCTCTTTGGGACTGCTCCTGCCTTTTTGCTTGGTCAGCAAACACAAGACAGCAGCATTTAGGACCCCGAAGTGGAGGTAAATAATAAATAATCAGCCACACTAATAAAAATAATCACAACTCCCCTATCAAAGTGTGGCCCCACGACTCAGGCCCCACAGGCTGACACTGGGCTCCTGCTGCCTGCCCAGAGCCAGGATGTTTTGCCGTTCCAGGATTAATGGAGAAGGAAAATAAGCCAAGGTTGGGATCCTGTTCAGCACTGAACTGAAACATCAGCAAAAAGCCTGCTTTAGGAGATACATGGCTGCATTCCTATTTATCTTTCTTTTTTATTAAAAATCCAACTAATAAAATAAAAGGCAGCTCTAAGAGACTTCAAGCCCAGCAGAGGAAGCCGAATTCGGGCCCTGCTGCCCAAACTGATGAGATCTTTGGAAGGGAATCACAAATGTCAGCAAAAACTCATTTGCCCAAACATAAGTGAGAAAGCAATTTTTATTTTGGTTTTTTTTTCTGCAATGAAAACAAGCCAAGGATGGTAAGATGGCTCAGAAGAGACAGAAAAGACAACAAAAAAAGGAGACAAAAATGAAGTTGAGAGGATGGAGGAAAAAGGTGGCAACAGATAAGGAACTGAGAGTGAAAGATTTACAGCCCAGGGACAACTCAGGAGCTGTGATAAAGCTTCACGTGCTGGAGACACGGTAAAATTTGGGAAGAACAAGGGAAAATGAGCACTGATAAGTGCTTTGTGTTTTGTCCCATCTCTCTGCTGTGTGTCACCCACTGGACACCTTTTAGGAGCTGACCAGGCAGGTCCCAGCTGGGAGCTCACGAGGAGGGGGAGAGCCCCGTGCCACCTCCCTGCTGGGGTCAGACACTGCCCAGGCTGTGCCCCGTTCCCTGGCGGGCACCTGGGTCAGGCAGTGCCACCTCAGCCCCCCCGGACACCCCCACACATCCCCCTGTCCCCTCTCACCCCAGCTTAGCAAATATCCCTGAGGTTTACACACGTCACATGCCCAAAATCGCTGACTGTGGGGCTGGGTTTACCCTCCTCCTGTGCCTGAACCCTAAACCCCCATGAAATTACAGTGCAACTCGTTATGGGCTTGTGAGTTTAATTATTTGAGCTGTCCCCTGCACTCTGGCAGCTTAGCAGTTGAGCCTCCTCTTCTGGAGCCATCCTTGGGAACTCTCCAGTGCCGGATTGCTGGTGATCCGCATCATTAAAACCAGGTTACATAAAGAGTAAATCACCAAAAAAAATTACTTTTCAAATTGCCTAGCTTGTGGAGATTCAGGGGGAAGGAAGAGGTGCTGTATTTTGGGTTCATTTCTAGGAAAGATGAGAGCAGGTAGCTGAGCTGACCCTGCTGCCACCCCCTTAGAGATTTGAGCCCTCTAGTCCTGCTCTGCTTGGACATTTGGGATGATGCAAGGGGCCACAATGTGCTGCTTAAACAAAAACCAGGCTCCCAGCATCCAGACTGGAGGTGCAAGAGGCTTTTTTCCACACCCAAGTTCAAGGCGGGAATGAGGGTGGGATAGGAATTAGCTGTGACAGGGATTAAAATCTGATTCCACACACCTGATAGAAAACCAACTCAAATTCAAAACTGCTGCCAGACCCTCCCAGCAACAACAGCTTTGTAAGCCCCTGCTTGATACAGAGGTATTCCAGACTTCCTACCTTTGGCAAAACCACTCATTAGCATGGAATTCATCTGTAGAACCTGGAAAAAGACACACCACCTTTTTTCATGTGGCCCTTGCGAGTAATATTCTTCTGACAAACCCCAGTTATTTGTGCCCATGAATATCTTAGAGTGGACCAGTCCCTGCAGTGAACTGTTGTACAGCAAACCACACACCAAAAAATGCCTTTGTTACTCACTCCAGAGCCAATCTTGAAGACCTGCAAATTAACAGGTGGAATAATTGCTTTCTTATAGGAGAGTATACCAATCTGAGAAGTCATGGCTGTTATGATACTGCCCCTCATCCCAATTCCATTTCTAATCCCTCCAATATTTTAAAGTCCCAGAAAGTACCATCTGTGGAGATACTCTGTGAGCATTTCATGAGGAGCAGTATGGAGTGCTTTGGCAAAGCAGCGGTACCAACATTTGTAATGCACAGGTTTGATCACAGGTAACTCAGATCCCAGAAAACCAACACAGCCTCCCCAAGCAGAGCAGCACGAGCTGATTCCCATTTGGAATCATCCTGACTGGTCAGACAAAGGCAGAGGATGCTTATTTTCCATTTTTACTTTTTATGGCGTATTAGATTTAGTCTCCTTGTCTGGTATCAGTTATGAAAGAAGCATTCAGAAAACATCTGCAGAGGGTCAAATCCATCTTAACCTTCAAAAACAACAACCAATCCACCCATGCCAGCTTAACGGCAACAAGCCTACTATTAAATTAATAATAATAAACCCCAGAATAGTCTGTCAGTGTCTCAGCTGTTGGGCTTACACATAAATCTTGAATTACTCCAGTGCAACACTGGGCTTAGAGTTGGCTGATTAAGCAAAACTTGATCATAGGAGATAAAATTCACATCTAATTCCACCCCAAGGAAGGGAGAGAAGAGGGATCACTTGTAACCTGCCAATAAGAATCAAGGATGGAGGCAGAAATCAAAAAACAAGGTTGTAATTTCAAACCCAGTATAAATTAATTGCTTTTTTGGAAGTCCGCCATGGGTTCGTTCACCAGGAAAATGAAAGATTGGGAATCAGCACCTTCAAGTGGGTGTTAGGATCAGGATTAACAAGAGCTGAAGAGGAATAAATGACCACAGCAGACATCCCAAATTTGTTAGTTTGCACCACTCATGTAACAAGTGGGGTTTTGTTTCCTCCATCCCAAGGGGAAGGAGAAACATGAATCCCAGTAAACAAAGAAACAGCAAACTCAAAGCAGAGATCAGGGAACGCTCCACACAACCATAAATATTTTATTGAGGCAGAATTGCTGCTTCATTCAGGAAATTATTTGATACCATCAAGGGCTGAATAAGTTGGAAGTGGAGAAGGGGCTGGGCAAGCCAAGCAATTACTGTCAGAATGAGTTGACTTCATCCAGATCAGTGGCTGCTGCACAGGACTTTAAAAATTGCTCCTTTTATTTGCACATTTGCTAATTCAACACTGAAAAAGGATAAGATACCTACTGCAGTGAAAGAACATTGCTTGTGAGGTTGGTAGGGGTTGTCAGAGCACATTAGGAAACTAAAAGCTGCCTCTAAGATGTTAGTAGGAGACAATTTTAGCTCCTTTAACATTCTCCCACTTTCTACCTCAACATCACAGATAAATCAGTAATCAGTCTATCCCCTAATCTCCAGTAGGATCATCCCAGACAACCTGCTCATGCCTCTGCTACTCAGCTCATTTCATCACACCAGTCCTCAAAGCTCTTCCCGATTTTGGCTCTCACCCTGTCACTGCCTGCAGGTGACCTCAGCCTTTTGGGGGGGGCTTTGGGAGAGCAAGTCCAGCTCCTGCTCCCAGAAAGCTTTTTCCCTGGTGTTTGTTCTCGCTGTGCTCTCTCCTGGAACAGCTGCAGGGGAATATCCAACCTGGTGCAGAATTGCAGCGCCCCAGTCCCCACAGAGCTGCTGCTTTGCAACAGCAGCACACGAGAGAAGGATGGACTTTTTTGTATTGCAGCCTTTAAGGTTTTCTATATATTCCCTCTTTCATCATCCGCCTTTATTCTCATCTCGCCACTTCCTGAGGACTAAAGACCTGCCCCAATATGAATATTTTGTGAATGGGGATCTTCAGCTGACAGAAGTTTACTGGAGAGTGGCAGCGCTGGGCCTCTGACTCCAGAAAATTAAGGGGGTGGATCCTCCTCACTACCCCATCTATTCATTAGAACATTCATGACTGATTCCACACCTTTTCAGCTTTGCAAATCCTTCAGTGAGGTGTGGGAGCTTCTCAGCATGCAACACCCATCGTTTGTCCTCGCACAGGTGAAAGAAACAATTTTCAGGTTGAAAACGAGACAAGGTGTTCCCCAGCAAATGCCCGTGTCTGTCTTCCCGGTCCCTTTATCCAAAGGAAAAATATTTGAAGATATAATTGCTATAATAACTTATTGTATGGATCGATAGCCACCTGAAACAGGGGGATTTGCCCTCTGGAGGTGCCTCTCTCTGGACTTGACAGGACCTGCGTAAAGTCAAAAAGCTTCTGGAAACAGGAAAAGGTTAAGAAAATAAATTAAATGAGGAATTTCCTGGTGCATTTAATTCCTTACAGCACAAGGTGATTAATGAAGAGGAACATCACCGCTGACTGGTGATTGTGAGGGTTCCACAGTGTCTGACTGATCCCAGCTCCTTCCAGGAAATTAAAAGCTGCTATAGAGGCAAACAGGATCTTTCCCCATTGCGTTGTTTGCAGGAACAGCATCACGCAGGTAATGAATCAGCACGGGCTGAACGTGATGCCTTTGGAGTTTCCATAGGAATTCAAGGAGCAATTAGTGTTAATATCGGTGTTTCTAAAATGAGGGGTTACTCAATCCTCTAAGAAATCATAATTATACACAATCAGCCTGGAGCTGAAGATCCAAATGTATCCCAGGTGCCATCCTAAAGTTAAACAGCCCTAATTTCAAGCCACCAAGGTGTTGGCAGAAGGGGAAGGTGGGATTCAGGGGCTCTTTTTATGGCTCTTTTTATCGTCTCTGCAAGTACAATACGGAGAGTTTGTAACAGCACTTGCTCAGCAGGATGCCTCCAGATTGGTATTATATTTATTAAAGACAAAAAGCACAAGAAATCCCCCATGTTGCTCCTAGCAGACTTCCACAAAGGCCACACACAGATTTTTAAGCCCCCGTGACAATTACTGAAAACGCTGCTTCCATTTCCATCACAGAGGGAAAGGAAAAGGCTCTCATTGATTTTATTTGGAGAGATTCTCCTAAAATTTCTAGTCAGCTTGTTCCACTGTTTCATCCTTTTCCCTCCCTGCCGATTTCCTGCAGTTCCAGAGCTCCCACCAGCTAAAGATCTTTTGAGTCCCATGTCTGCACACTGAGGAGGTGACAAATTTCTCATAAATTACCAACAAATCAAATATATTCCAGGTAGACAAGCGGCAGAGGAAGAAGGATCATTTTTACGCGTGCAGGCGTCTGTGAGCAGCCTGTGCACGTCACCACACGAGCTACTCCTAATTGCAATTAGCAGCCTCTCAATTAAGGCTGTGATTGCCCAGAAAGAGGAAGCAAGTGGGCTTGGGGAGCATCCAACACTCCACAGGGAGAGGAGGCTGGACAGTGCTCCCAGCTGGTGCCCTGGCACAGAGTCAGAGGCACCAAGGAATGTTCTGGGAAACACTCAAGAAACAGCACAAGGTTCAGCAGCGGCTCTGATTTACCATTTCCCTGGATCCGAAGGGGTTTGCTGCCAACTGCTGCCTCTGACATCACAGCACAGGGATTTTTTTTTCCCCTCCTACTGACAGGCAGAGGATCATTATGATTCTCCAAGTGGACGTTTTCAGATGCAGTTTATTATATTCGCTTTAACTCTCCAGTTATGGAGAGCCTTGGGATGTTCCCGGTTGTGCAGCATTCCAGGAACTGCCTCGGGGATGGATAACTGCAAAACACAGTTCTAGGGTGAAGCAGGAAGGAGTGTGATGTGAACTTGTCACCTCCTGTGGCAGCCCTGGGTGCAGCCAGTCCTTCAGCCTTCACATCCAGAACCAGATTGAAAGGCAACATCAATAAAGATTCCAAAGTGTTAACGGAAATTTGGGAGCAAGGCTGCTTTTCCTGGGAGGGACCAGCGACTCAGCAGGTGAGCTGCACCAAGAGTTACTGCTCAGAGTTACTACTGAGAGCAGGAAAGAGCTTTCCACCCTTATCCATCACTTCCAAATCCATTTTCTGTGGCGAATCTGGAATAGGGACAGGCAGGATTTCACAGCCTGAGCACTTCTCTGCTTGCACAAAACACTTGAAAACCTTAAATAGGCTAATTCCTCTTCCTTCCACATAAAACATCAGTTCTGCCTCTTGATTTCACCTACTTTTAAGCCAGTACTGAGTTCATGGACAAAGCATGCATCAGGTTGTATAATTACAGTTATTTAGAGCAATTAAGCAGATGAAGAGATGAAGACTTCCATCTGCTCCTTGCACTGTAGTTCCAGTTCAAAGCAAAGGCTACAACTAAAGAACCCCACGTACAAATAATGGCCCTGCAGCCCATCAAAGTGAGCACAGCACAGGGACAGGAGCTGGTTTATCCGTCCCGAAGTCAAAGCCCGCACTGTAACACTCCGGTTCACCAGGGCTGACGCAGAAAAGGCAAAAGGAGCAGTAAAGGACGGAGTTTCCTGCCAATCAAGCCCAGGAAATGCAGGAATCCCAGTCACTGGAAGCCCCCACCGGATTTCCAGCACAAACCAGGCGTAAATTCACTCTGTGACGAACAGGTGCCAGTCCTGCTGCACCTTGCCCAGGAAAGGCCAATTACCCCACTAATGAGAGGAACTGGGAAAACAATCTGTGTTAATGACTCGTGTGACCTCCAAATTAATCAATTCAGCCCAGAACTGGGTAAGTTACAAGGAAAGCCTTGATGAAGGCTCTTAATGTGTTCAGGTAAAACCTGACAAAGGATTTCGGGCAATGCAGTCACAGAATCAGTAAGAGCCCAGGTTCAAAGGGATTTCCAAAGGTGATCTGGTTCAGTTTTCTCATGGGGAACGGGGGCCTAGAGGAGAACAAAAGTAATGAACTTTCAGCTATTTCTAGAATGGAAAGTTTCAGATTTTCCTTCATGAAAAAAGTGTCAAGGGAATAAACCCCATTAAATATCTAAATCCAAGTGAAACCCAAGAAATCCCCACCCAGAATCAGAGGCCTGAAGTGAGTTGCCACCAGAACAGTTCACCCATCCCTCAGCCAGGGTCTGGAGATCCCTTGAGGATAAAGGACCTTGGATGAATCCCCTGCTGCTTTTAGCAACATATTTGGGAGCTGTTATTAACCTGTGCTGGGCTCCTGCAGCTGCCTCTGGTAAGATGGGTCTGTAGGCTGCAACTGAGCCCAGATTTACCTTTATCTCCTCCAAACTCAAACCTGACTGGGCTGAAAGTTTGCACCTGCCTTTTCCTGCTGAGGGGGCACCATCTGCCCCATATTATCTTTATTCCAGAAAATATACTTCAGGAGGGAGATAGAAATATGGCAGTTTTTTGACATCATGTGATTTTGCCTCAAAGCTTCCACCCTGCTCATGCACCGACCTGATTGCACAGATTTGGGGTTTATCGAACATCCTTTCTGTATTTTTTAAGAGGAAGAGGAAAAATCTGTCTTTGGAATGATGGAAACAAGTGTGGCCCGTTTTTATCAATAACTAAAACCCTCCCACGTGACAAGCTTGTTACCTCCCTTAAACTGATGCAGATAAATAACCACTGAAGCCTTTTTAAAATACAAAGCCCTTTTTCACAAAATGAGGAGTCTCACTTGTTAAAAAGAACGATCCCTTTAAATGTTTTGTGGGAAAAAGTGGTTCTGAACAGCCTCTGCTGTAGCAATTCCTGTTTAAAACATTAAAGGGAGTCTGACATGAAGTGCACACCCTTTGAATCACATCACAAAATGTTCCACTCATCACCTGTTGTGGGTACAGGCTCTAAATGGGGACACTGGGAATGTAGGTCAGGCTTTTCCTGCCTTTCCGAGTTGCTTATTTTTCCCCCATTTCTGTCAGACAAACAACTTGTGGCACCTTGGTGAGATGGATCAGCAGCAGAGTCGTGTTTTCAGACCCCAGGGAACGAGTGAAAACACCCCCCTGCACAAAAAATCCCAGTGTCAGACTGCACAGGATGATTTACCTGGGATTTTAATTCACTTCTTTAGACATGCAAGAAACCTGTTGCTGTTTTACTTCCAGAAGTTTCCAGGTAGAACTAAACTAAAAGACAAGAAGCAGGAAGAAAAGTCCACGTATTTAGAAGATGTCAGAAATAGAGACTGAAGAGAGAAAGAAGCAGCACATTTCCATTTCATTTCCCAAAAAGAAGGAAAATCACGACTATCCTGAAGATCCTGGATCCACAGTCCCAGCTCCCACACCTGGAGCAGCAGGTACAAACTGCAGCTGGCTTCAAATGTATCCCTTTTAAAAGGGATAAAGCAGAGGAGCCCCAGCTGAAAACAGTGTGAAAAGTCACTGAAAGCAGCTGGAAATCCATAGGAAGTGGAAATCCCTGATAAAGGATGATGGCCTTGGCCTGGCAGTAGCTGACTGATGCAGAACATCTGTTTACTGACAGCTGGGGCTTCCAGCTTTCTTGATACTCTGGAACTTCCCATCTTCCTTTATATGAAATCCCAGCCATTAAAAAAAAAAAAAAAGTATTTCCCAGCACATTCTACAGTTCTGAGAAATAAAACCCCTCACACCAGCCTTGCACATTCCTGTTCATTAACAATCCTTGCTGTTCCAAGGAGGAACAATTCCAAGAGATTTGCACTGAAAACCAGGAAATGCAAGTCAGTTCCCAAAACCCAGCACAGAGCACTGATGGCCACAGGAGGCTCTGCCACTGACGGGTTATTATTTAACGACAATATGCATTAAAAATCTGCCGGTGCTCTGGGATTTTTCAAGCAGATAAATGCTTGTGAAAACCACCCTTAAATCACGCCTAGCCCAGGACTGATGCTGGACTCGCTTGTGGGTAATCAGGGCTGGTTAAGACCCTCAGAAAAGGGGCACCACTGACAGTGGCCAGGGCAAGGCAGGAAGTTGCCAGACCAGGATTCGCATCCTCAAGAGGAAATAAGCGTTATGGAAAGCCCCAGTTACTGCTCTGTCCAGTTTTTGTGCTAAAATTTTTTGTCCTGATCTATGGCAGCATCCTCTCCAGCAGTAGCAGGAACCTGCAGACATCAGGCACCCTCATCCCTGGCCAAAGAAGTTCTTCATTGTGAGGCCCTGGCACAGGTTGCCCAGAGAAGCTGTGGACGCTGGAAGAGTTCAAGGCCAGGTTGGAAAGGGCCTGGAGCAACCTGGGATAGTGGAAGGAACTCCCAAATATGTTGCTAAAAGCAGCAGGGGATTCATCCAAGGTCCTTTATCTCCAGAGCGTGGCTGAGGGCTGGGTGAACTGTTCTGGTGGCAACTCACTTCAGGCCCCTGATTATTCTGGGTGGGGGTTCCTTGGGCTTCACTTTGATTTAGACTTTTAATGGGCTTTATTTATGGCACGGAGTGGAACGACACGAGCTTTAAGGTCCCTTCCAACCCAAACCATTCCATGATTCCATGACACACGTGCAGAAACGAGGCACTTCCAAGCACAACCTCCAGGGAAGCAGCCACAGCCCTGGAGCTGCATCCCCCCATTTCTCAGTTTACTGTGCAACAAGCTCAGCACAGGGTCATCACCCCAGCTCGGTGAGGTGCCTCCAAGCCCAGGTCAGCGCCTGGGAAAAGCTCTGTTATTCGGAGGCTCAGTTTCAGTGCTGTTGCTGAACGGCCCCACTGAGCTGTTGCTGCGCTACAGAGCAAATATTTTTCGCCCATTTGGTTTGTTTGACAACAAACAAAAAAGCCACGGGGAAGTCACTTTCTGTCCTGATTTACTACAGGGAAAGCCAAGCCTTGAAAATGAGAGCAGCTTGGCTTCGTGGGCAATTCCTAGAAGTTCTACGTGGAACATCCCGTCTGGTGCCAAGTTCAGGATCACCTTAGGGCAACAGGCACGGAGCAGGGAGAGAGGAAAATCCAGCAGGAGCCCTTCCCATGCCAGGTACCAAGTGAGGCCTCTCCTCCCCACCTTGCACCATCAGCAAGTTTTATTTATTGGGATTAACACCCTTGAGCTGCTCAGGCCCCGCTGTGTGCTGAGCTGAGAGGGAGAGGGTCACCTGCCACAGGTTTCCAGCTGATTTTTCCCTTTGTGGCTCAGGTTTTATGCCCTGCTCTGCAAACACAGCCCTGGCCCCTTCTGTGGAGGGGTTTGCAAGAGGATCCCACCCATAAGAGTCCTGTGGGACATCAGGGCACATCACACCTGCTTCCAGTTCAGCACAAAGTTCACTTGGCGAAAAAAAAAAAAAGGGTTCGATGACTTTAATGAAATCTGATGTTCCAGGGGGGAAAAAAAACCCCCTCAACTCCCCCTGAAGTGCTGATGTACTGAGAACTTGGGTTATAAATCAGCATCAAACATTTCCAGGAAATAGGACAGAATTTATCTGGGAAAAAGGGGCCACTAAAGCAAAGAGCTCTCTCAGATCCCACTTAACATTTCAAGTGCTGTCACACTGACCCACAGACAGGCAGGAATTTGACCCACAATATTAACTGATAAATGCTCTGTAACTGCTACATTTGTTAGAAAAATCACACACATTAAAAGTAATTAATGATAACTGGTGTTCAGTAATTTGGGGATGAAGGAAGAAAATTGAGTGAATTTCAAGAAGTTATTACTCAAGAAATCAAGCACTGATTTTTCCCCAAAGCATCACAATAATGCATGTGATAAAGCTGGTAGAATTTAAATAGGTTTTAAGCCAGAAGTACACCTTTATCACATCACCACACCTACATTTAAGTACCAAGAACATGCAACTGCTGTAAAAATACCTTCCATTCTCCAGCTAAACCCTGATGCCACAAGAACTTTCATCTTGTACATAAGTAGCTCACTGGTCCTGCTCCCTCTGGGTCTCTAAAGACACTGAGAGAAACCTTTCACTTGTTTTATGTATTTGCACACATTCTGTACAGGTAATTTTACGAAATGAAGCTGTAAATTAGGGGAAGCAGGAGCAGAAAGAGAAATACAAGAGCTTTTGAAAGCATGGCTGCCAGGGCTGTGTGTGCTTGGTAATAGCCATAAAATCTATATTCAGAAAAGCATGTTTAAGTATTTAATTTGATCTTCTGTGTGCCAGAAGCCTGAACTTCAGTCACCCACTGTACTGAACAACATGCTTGGGTTTAACTAAGCCTGAGTTAGTGCTTAGCTAATGTACATTCTGCTCCTGGGGGAGCAGATTCTCAGTCTTTGACTATCTTCACTGCCCTTGGCAACCAGTTCCAGAATATCATCAATAAATTGCATTAAAGATGTGCCCAGTCTTTAATTTCCATTTGTATGACTTCAACTCCCAATGAAATACTGTATTCTCTGGCAGATTAAAAAGGCCTTTAGGTACAGAAATTCCCACCGAGAGGGGAAGTGACAACATTTAAATTACCACTCAATCCTTTTTACGAGCTCAGTACAAAGTGTCAGAGCATTTTATCCATCTCCAGTTAATTTCTAGAGTCTCATTGTCCATTTTAAACACATTTAACAAATGTAATAACAGTTAAGACAACAATAAAACGCTGCCTGGTCAGTCCCTCTTTACCTCAACCATTACTTTGCAAAAGCTGAAATAATTTGGGAAAAACAAGCAGATTTGTTTTAAACAGTAACAGCAGAACGAGGCAGGAGGATGGACAGGACTGGGCAGGTCTCTGAGGGGAAAATGGGGTATTCTATACAATTAATTTAAGGTGAGAACCCCCAGCATTCTGTGCTTAGTCAGTCCCTGCATCCCCACCCTCAGAGCCCCTGGGGATTATAAAATGAAAGGGCAACTTGACTGACAGGGTATTAAACGTCCCTGCAGAGCTCCAATCCGCTTTGGATCATTCCCTACCCCTGCCAAGCTCCTGGCAAGCCACTCCAGCTCTCACCTCTGGAATTTACCCTTTGTGGGTGACCCCCCAGGAGCTCAGCTGGGCCCCAACTTCTGGCACAGCTGAGCAAAGTTATTCCTGCTCCAACAACCCCTCCCCAACTCCCTTTTCCACCCCCTGTGTGGTGGAAAACGGCTGACAAACTGAAAATGCCGCAGGACTTTCTTCTGCCCCTCTCTTGGGAAAAGGAAAAAGTGAAACTAAACTTCAGCCCCACCCAGCACTAAGAGCAGCTCTTCTTCCCCAAGAGCTCTGCAGCAGCCCCGGGGATGTTGTACTTGCTGCAAAGTTTTCCCATAGACCCAGTTATTTTGGTTCTGGGCTGGCTGTTTTGGGGCAGTAAATCTGTCAGGGGATGACAATCCCTGATGTCAGCAGTGTGACCTCCGGGAAGGGACATTTCTCTTGTGTTTTGGAGCTTGCAGGCTCCTTAAATAAAAAAATTTAAAAATAAAAAAGAGAGAGAGAGAGGAAAATAAGACCAAAGTTTAAGACCCTATAAATACCTTGTAATTATCCACCTAGAAAATCTGTTCACTCAATTCTTATCTTCCCAGCATAGCTTTACAGAAATACTACAGGCTTAAAGTGAATAAAGGGTGATAAAACCCCGGGCCAAGTCTCACCCCCTTTTTTTCCTTCAGTAAACTCCCTGAGCAAGTGTTTTCAAAGGAAGGAACGAGCTTTTTAGGATGCTGCCCACCCCATCGATCAGCTCTCAGCCACTGCCAAAGCTGCCCTTAAGCACCGTCACCGAAGTCCTGCAGGACACACTTCTCTGGTTTGTTCTCCTTCTCACAACCTTTTTTTTTTTTCCCCTCCTGCTATTTCAGTTCTCCACTATTTGATTTATTCAAGACCCACAGAAAAAGCAGCAGGGAATTCCAAGCTAAGCTCAGCGAGAGGCAGCGGTGCCAGGACAAGTCATTAGCTGGGATCTCAAATCCCCAGCGAAATCCAGTCACCTGCAAAGAGGCTGAACAACCTGTGGCCATCAAAAGCCGGACCTCAGCTCTGAAGGGACAGGCAGCAAACCTTCACAGCTCCCTGCAACCTGTGCAATGTTCCCATCCCATTTTCTGCAGCATAAAAGGAATCACTTGCCAAGCGTAACATTGCCCCCAGCAGAGAGCAAAGCTCAGAGCCCTTGGGGCTTGTACAGCACTGATTTGCCCCCCCGAAAACCATAAACTCCTTCGTTTTGTTGCCTTCAAGGCCACTGAGATCAAAATAAAGAGCATCAATCAGTCCAGACATTAAGAACAGTGTTGCACAATCAACACTGGACATCTTTTTCTGGCTTTAAAAAATTTCCTTCTAGCAAAAGCCACATCCTGAGTGGATTTTCAGCTTCATCTAAAGCCCAGCCGTAGTTAAAACATGGTCTTGACTTCCATTCCCTTGAGGGTATTTACTGCTGCTGGGTATAAGTCCAGCATACAAAGACCATCTGACTGCCCTGCTGTGGATAAAGGAGAGGGAACATCAGATATAACTGGCATAAGTTTGTTTTAAAATAATATTTCCAGGAGAAAATACAGAATCACCAGTCTCTGAAGGGTTCTCAGGTCGAGGTGATACCGAGGCTTAAGCAGGGAGTTGCCAACTCCAAGATGCTCAGGGCACAGAATGGAATTTCAGTCTCCCAGGGATTGCAGCCAGAGCTTTGGCAATCCCACCCAGAGCTGATGGAATCCTACTGGGGACATTGGCAGGGGGATGAAATCTTTTCAGAAGGAAAAATTAGATTAATACTTTTTCCATCCCTATAGAACATCAACTGGATATACCCAGTCCTGCTGATGTATCAGAACCCAAATTATCTCCAATGATATAATTCTGGGCAGGTCTCTGATACATCTCCAATTTCACTTAGCAAATATTTAGTTTGTCATCCACTAATTAACTAAGTACCTGGAATGTTTTCCGAGGAAGTGGCAGCACAGAGGAAAGTTCTAGGCCCTTCCAGAGCGGTGACTGTTTTAAACTCAACATTGCACTGCCTTTGGCTCAGAGTTAGAGGGAAACATCCCAGCTCCAAAAGGAGACCTGATTCCCTGCAGACCATCATTGATTCTAGCACAGGGCATCAGGATTTTTTTTGACCAGAGCCACAATTTGCAGCTCTCAAGACTCTCATAGTTATTTCTATATTTTTCTCAGCTCTGTTCCAGCCTTTCAGCTCCCACTTTTGCTCCTTCTGTGAACGTGTTTCACCCATTTTCCAGCAGAAGACTCCACTGCAGACAAGAAGCCGAGCAACTAGCTGGGTTATTGTTCACTGACCTGTCCGACTTTATTTACATGGATTTGCTAATGGGTGTGTAACAAGTCCAGCAAGACTGGATATTTTAAATTGGCAGTTTTCACGCTGCAGAATTATTCCCTCTTGCATTCCCGCTACTCTCTCATTTCAGTTCATCTTTACTTAACCAAACCTTAGTTTATTCAATATATAAACCCAAGGAACACATTTTTTTTTCTTCAGCTTGCAGTAGTTTCCAGCCATTTTGCCCTGATCCATTTTAATCAGCAGGCACCAGAACACATTCCAGGCAGTGGCTTTGCTCTGCCCAATCCCTTCACAGGAACACCTGGGAGCGAACTGGGAATGTATCGATTTTTCCACATAGCTGCTGGCTACAAATCCATATTCATAATATAACATGGAATCTCTGGCTTTTATCAAAATACGAGAGAAAAATGAAATGGAAGCAAAAATATAGACTAAAAATATTAAATTAATGGACACTTTGTTCAGTCCCTTGGCACAGAGATATTGAAAGGAAAGAACATTTATGTTGAACAGCAGCTCAGCCAAGCTCAGCCTTTGCTGCCTGTGTTATTACAGCTCTGTCTGGACAGGAATGTTCTCATCACAGCCCAGCCTACCCCTCCACTGGAGTCCTACACAGTGGCTTTACAACCTCCTGACATTTATAGAGCAGTTCCAGCTCTGAAAAATGCATTTTCACACAGTCCCTGTCCAGCCCAAGCCCAGACCTGAGAGCAGCCAGTCCTGCTGTTCAGCTCTTTGCACACCAAGGAAACATCCTCCAGATTTTCTCTTTGCCTGTGTCCTGAAACAGGGTCAGGGTAAGATTCATAAAGAACAAAAGCTCAGACACCAAGACTTTTCCATAGTTCACTCTGTAATTGTTACTGGGATGTGGAGACACTGGAAAGAGAGAATTTACAAGAGCAGCCAGTGATAAGACAAGGGGGAAAGGCTCTGAACTGACAGATGAGAGGTGGAGATAAGATATTGGGAAGGAATTCCTGGCTGGGAAGGTGGGGAGGCTCTGGCACAGGTTGCCCAGAGAAGCTGTGGCTGCCCCTGGATCCTTGGAAGTGTCCAAGGCCAGGTTGGAGGGGGCTTGGAGCATCCTGATCTCATAGAAGACATCCCTGCTCCCTGCAGGGAGATCAGATTCAATGCCCTTCAACGACCTCTTCCAACCCAAACCATTCTGTGATATCCTAATTAAATACTCCCAGTAGCATTATAACATTCGGAAGCAGAAAACTACGTCGTCAAACCTTCTGGGTTTTTTTTTTAGTAACACTTCTTTCCCGGGTTTCACGCAGCACCCCAGCTTTGCATGCCAAGGGTGGCGATGGGCACCGGGAAGGGGACTGATACCTGGGTTATTGCCACAGCCTTGAGGAGAGGCTGTGCTAAAACACTGCCCGGTGCCACCGGCCCTGGCGTCATGGGCACGGGGTGATCAGAGGGCTCAGCCTAAAGATGCTCTAAAGCTCAAAGCCTCCTTAAGCGGTGGCAGCAAGGTCAGCCCACGCCGTCTGCCGGGCACCACAGAGCCACGGCAGAGGCTGGCAGCAGGACACCCCGTGGCACCTGAGGAGAGCAAGGAGCGAAACTCCCCCCGGAAACGCCCACACAAGGATCCAGAAGAGTCTGTGAATGACTCTGACAGAGGAAACAAATACAGCATGTTGATATTATAACGGCAAATTAATAGCTCTGCACGGTATTAACGATATTAAATTTATAATAAATTGTGTATAAAATATATAATCATGTCAAAATTACGTATTGGATATATAATTCAATAAAAAGATATAAAATTATATATACAAGAGATTAAATGATATATAATTTATATAAAAATACATTAAATTACATATAAATTAAATAAAAAATATACATTAAATATATAATAAATTAAATAAAAAATTATATATTGAATATATAATAAATTAAATAAAAATTGTATATAAAAATGCACGGAATTTTATAAAAATTATATATAAAATGTATGAAATTTTATAGAAATTATATATAGAAATTATATGAAGATTTATAGAAATTATATATTAAAAATATATGAAAATTTATGAAATTATATATAAAATATGAAAATTTATAGAAATTATATATTGAAATATAGTATTTTTATAAATTATATAAAAATATATGATTTTTTAATAAATTATATAAAATATATGAAATTTTATATTAAATATATAGTTATATATTAAATATGTATTAAACTATATATTTTATATATTTAATGTATAGAAATTATATATATTATATATAATATATATTAAAAAGGAAACCAACTCATAGAATCATAGAATGGTTTCAGGTTGGAAGGGACCTTGAAACTCATCACATTCCACTCCCTGCCTTGGGCACAGACATCTTCCACTCGACCAAAACTTACTTTTATTGTGAAATTAAATTAAAAGGAAATTTTTTTCCCCCCACATATGTATTCACGTGCTTGTCTGCAGCATCACTAAAGTGATATTACTCTTGGAAGTCAACTATTTCATAATTAAAGTGATATTTGGAAGAAGAGTCCCCACACTACGAATTCTGCAACTAGGGAGTTGTGGCACCATCAGCAAATATTTTAGAAGGTACCATAAATACAGCTTTTTAAGGCATTTTCTTTGCAGCTGAGTTCAAGGCAAGTGCTCCTGCCTTGCCCAAGAATGGAAAGCAAAGCCTGTGACATTGTCAGAGAATGTCTCTCCTAAGCATATGCTCGGAGGACATTTAAATTAGCAAACAACCTTTAGCTCCTGCCAGCACTTCCCACGGTGAAGTTCCCCTGTCTGCACACGGGAACGTGTTTCGGTGGCTCTCCCTCGCCAGGATGGTCCTTTGCACATGCTGGAAGCACAAATCCTGATTAACGTCACATTAACTTGATGTCATTTAAGCCTTGGCCAAGTTAATTTGGTTCGAGCCTTGTGCGTGAGCCAGCAGGAGCTGTGTCCCCAACAGATCTCTGTTTAACTCGCAGCCAGTCTTGTGCTGTAACACTCCAAGAGCGCTATTTCCTTGGATTTTAGGCCTTCAGCTTACATGGGAAAGGCCAAAGAACTTCTAAGATCTGGTACTGCAATAAAATTTCTAGACTCTGATGGTATTGACACACTTAGTACAGCATTTTGTGAACTCTACCTTCCTTTTTCAGTCTATCTGCTTTTTCCCCTGTCATAAAATCCCCAAAATCCATGCACACAGTGGGATGGAATCATTGGGATAGCAGGAGCTGAAGATGCTTTCAGTGAATGCAGAATATGGGACTGCACTTCCATCTTCCTGCAGTGCATTTTTTGGTAGTTCTTGAGCAGTAAAAAGCTCCCCAGTGGCATTTCTGGTTGGCAGTCCAGCCTGGTGGGGGACAACGTGCTTTTGGCTGAGCACAAGGGCAAGGAAAAACTACTGGTTTCCAGGGAATTTTAACCCACTTCTCCCTCCTCGCACCGGCATTGGATCAAGAGCACGGGTGGAAGAGAAACGCTCCGGGTCTGAACCCCAAACATTTTAGTTTTGTTTCATAAATACAACGCGATCGCCAGTCTCTAAAGCCAAACGTCGCTGCTTTCAGGATGAGTTCTGGGCGGTGGGAGTTAGCTGAACTCCCCAGACACAGCCCTGTCCCGGGCAGAGCTGCCTCTCCCCAGTCCCAGGCTGACCTCTTCTGACCTACCGAAGAAAATCACTTTAGGCAGCACCCCTTTGGCATTGACTCTTTGCCCTGCAGACAAAATTGGTACTGCTGATATTAATTTGAAGTTGGCCTTTTTCTGTGCATCTTTTAAGATGTCGGGGTCAAGTTAAAGTTACCGCTTTAGTTTTAGCAGAGGAGAAAATGCATTCTGAAGGCGTCAGCTCAGCACAAGAATTCTTTGTGTGGTGTTTTTTGGAGAATTTAACAGCACTGAACCCAGTAAAATTTGAGGAGTTCTTCAATTCATAGAGTTATGTTTTCTGAGTTGGAAGAGACCCACAAGAATCCAAGTCTGCCTCCTGGCACTGCACGGAATCCCACATTCCTACTGATCCATTCCTTTTATAGATACAGATCACAGATATCAGAATAATTTAAAGTTATACTAAAACCTGTCATTTTTTTTCTGATCCCCGTTTTTGGAACGTTTTTCCCAGGATAAGGGCCACCCTCAGCAGCCCTTGGTGCTGACAGAGTGCAATGCCACAGCAAAGAGCTTTCTGTCTTCCTGCCATCCTTCCCATCCAGAGGGAATTCAAACTGGGCCTGCAGATGACAAATTAGCAATTAGCACTCATTGAGATGAAGACAAATGACCAGGCAGGTAAGTGGTGCCCAGGGAAGGAGAGTTTAAATTGAGCAGCTTGTTTCTTGAATTTCTCAAACACATTTTCCCTTCCCAGGAGAAGAAATCCTGCTGATTTTATATTTCCAGACCAGTTGTTACAAACCAAACTAGGACAGGATTAGTTCCAATCCCAATTTTTCAGGCACCTTTCTGTGCCATGAGGGCAGTGAACCATTTCTGGAGGGTGGATTGTCCTGAAACAAGTGTGAAGCCACCAGGACAAGCCATCGACACAACTAATCCAAACAGATAATGAGGTTACAGGTTTCCAAGTGTTTTTGAAAATAATCTTTGCTAGTTCCATGCATCTGCCCCCTTCACCAACTACTTTTGTGCTGTTTCGTGACACTATTTCTATCTCTGCCTTCCTAAACCAGGTTTCTCCACAACATCTTGCAATGATAATTCCCAGGAGCACAAATTGATACTGGACTCACATCTCCTTCTCACCAGCCTCTGAGGAGGACACAAGTGTACTGGGAATTGAAAGAGTTGACTACAAAGAGTCAGAACAGGGCCTGAAAAACAGTCAAATAGTGTCAAGGTTTCGCAAACATAACGCACTTTGTTCACAGCCATGAAGGAGCTGGAGGGAGTTAAGTGTTGTCATTTAAAATAGGAGTGGTTTAATGAAAGCTAGCTATGTTCCCCACCTTAAATGGATAAAAGCTTTCCTTTATCCTGCTGGAGAATTTCCTCCAGTGAAATCCCACCTGAAACACCATCCCCTGCTAATCACCAGCAAGCACCATGTTCTCTGCACAGAGCATCAAGTGCTCTTTAAATACACCCCCAAGCTGGACAGGCTGTTCTTTTACACTGCCCCAGGAAGAAAAATCTCATTTAACACCTCTCCTAGCACAAGCCTGGAAAGGGTTAAAGAAAAACAAACATATTTTGACCAGCAGCATTACATTATCTGAGCATCAGCCAGGGCCAAAATCAATAGTGCCATATGCAGAGTCTCCTGGGTGGGAGCTCTGAGGGGTGGCTGGAACCAAGCAGGCTGTGGGATGGGGTGGGCTGGAAGGGAGGAAAGCTGGGAAAAAATAAAATTAAAACCTTTCACTGTTTCCAGAAAGCACAAAGAAAAATGGACAGAATTGAACAGAGCTGTAAAAATGCTGGCAGAGAAACTAATGCACAATGTTAATTTAACCTGGGAATATTTAGGGCGAGTTCCAGAAAGTGGTTTCAGAGCAGAGGCAGATGAAGCCCCAGAGCTATCAACTGATACATCTTTAAAAAGGAAGGGAAACTAATGAAGCTGTGTTGTTAGAAATGATTGATCTCTGCAAGAGGGTATATAAACATTTGTGTCCAGCAGCAGGTGACCAGAGTGCCCAGCCCATCACAGCCTGTCCTGGGTGTCCAGGGCTCGGTGTGAACGTGCAGCAGCTCTGCCCAGCTCCAAACAGCTCCTGAGCTCTCACACGGGGAGCAGAGCCCTGGGCAGGGGCCCCAGGCCACCTGTGCCGGTTAAAAATAGGTGTCACCTCCATCAAAGCCTGACCTTGGATCCGTTTCACTACACAGGGCAATCTGTAGAGTAACAGTTTGATGGAAACCAAACAAATCTGCAGCAGACACAGTCACGAGGTCTCTGTTGTGTTCATGTTTCCACCTACAACTGCTCGTGTCTCGCTTTCCTTCTCAATTTACCACAAGGACAACGCAGTAAAGCGCTTTTCTCCTGCTCTAGGCAACCTTCCACGCCTGAGGTCACCTCCCTGAGCTACTGGAAGGAGAAACTTTGGAATACTGATGCTGAAAACTGGTTTAAACCCTGTTTGATCAAAACCCCACAAATAGCAAAAGGCACTGTAATTTTTAGGGTGATACCTTTTCATTTATCTTGCTATGACGACTTCTGGCTGTGGTTTTGTTACAAACAGCCCTGTTTCACTACTGAGCAGGAATTGTCACAGGGCACATCCTGCCAACAGGGAAACAGGGAATGGTTTGGGTGGGAAGGGACCTTAAAGCTCCTCTGATTCCAGCCCTGCTGTGGGCAGGGACACCTTCCACAGCCCAGGCTGCTCAAAGTGCACATTTAATCTTTGGCATCCAGATTAGTGAAAGTAAGCCACATGTACGGATATGCATCCGATACGGATTTAGGAAAGCTCAAGGAAAAATCCCAAATGCCACTCCAGGTATCAATGGGAAAGCACAGGTGAAGCTTGGACCTGCTGGAACTATTCACCCAGTCCTGAGGCTTACCCAGATTCCCCACACAATTAAATCAGGCTCTTTGTGCTCTCCTAATGGAATTGAGATGAATCACCCATGAACCCACACACTCCAAGTGAATCTATTTTATGTCAAATGACTAAAATAAAGCCACAGAATAGCTGGAATGAAAACAACCCCTTCCATGCTATAAATCCTGCATTATTTCTATCAGAGAATGCTTGTTTCCAATTTAATGAAAAGATGTTCTTGCTTTTCAAAGTGTTCTCTACCCTTCACCTGTGCCTGCTGAGGTCCCAATTCTACTCCCCACTAAAGGCTCTTATGGTCAGGATGGAATATCACGGCCGAAATATCAATAATTTCATCCTTACAGATAAACCAACAGGATTCTTCAGAGAGCTTTGTGCATCACTGGTCACACTCTGCACATTGTCCACGTAGTGACTCTTCAGAATAAGAGACAATGTGTCCCCCAACAAAACTTGACCACCCCAAACAGCCCTTAACACAATATTTTTTACCATCTGCCACGTCAGCTACACAATTTGCAAGGAATTTCTAAAGCCTACAAAATTTCTGATTAGGAGGTTCTACAGATCATCTCTTTCCACCAGTGTTTTACTTTCTGGTGCATCTCTGAAGGCCCAGGAGTTCAGCACATTGAGCTGGCAACAGACTCTATTCATCAACCGAAGTACTGGATAAATATCTGAGTTTCCACTACAAAGTGAACTCCAAAATCTAGTTTCTAACAAGTGAGTTTTATAGCCAGGAAAAACTACCTGCCTCACATCCACAGCACTGCTCCAAACCCTTAGCTTTTATTTACTTATTTATTTCCCTACCTCACCTGTGCCAAAAACTTCAGTGCAGAATTATATCAAAATTTATTTCCTATTCACATTAACCATTCATTCATCAGAGCGGTACTTGGATGATAAACACCTTCAGACCACCCTGCAGGGCTCAGGTTTCTTTGGGGAAAGATGTATTTGCATTGATTTTCAGCATGTTCCTGCAGCAATGCGTTAAATTATCTGTACTTAAAGATGCTGAGATTTGAAGTTGGGGGCATAAAATCGATGTTGTGAGTCAAAAACTGCTGTGAAAATAAGTGAAATAAATGTTAGTGGCTGGTACAGGCTCCAATTTTGGATTCTAAAAGGTTCTTTTATATACAAATCGTTCTGGAAATATTCATATTTATCAATTTGCTCCAGAGTCAAACTAGAGAACCAGACATTGCTTTGGGTGGTCACGTGGATATGCTGATTATTTAGGTGATAAAGAGGAAAGAGGCAAAACTGAGCTGCAGAAGAAGCTCTTGAATCTTTCTCCATGTGGCAGAGGGATGAAAATCACCGCAGTAATTTTTCTGTGACTGGGAGAAATCCAAATTGATGGTCAGTCCCATTAATTCAGCCTTTCTGCAAATTATATGAAGTGCTACTCATTCCTCAGCATTTTTATTTTATATCATTTTTCAAACTGTGTCCAGTTCTCTCTGGCCAGGACAGAGAATCACAGCGAGAACCAGTCGTGTTCCAGGAACACTGGGTTCTTATTGGCCTGCTCTGCAGAAATCCATTCAATGCCAAAACCTTCTAAAGCAGGTGGTTGAGAGTGGGGTGAACATTGGAGAGATCCATTGGTTTTGGAAGTAACACCTTTAATATAAAAAAGGAGCCTCAATCTCTGCCCCATCCTTTGGAAGTATTCAAGGCCGGGTTGGTTTAACCACCCTCACAGGGAAAAATTCTCTTAAAAGCCAAAGTTTTAATGGAAACAAATTGCAAAACCTGGGATCTGCATCAAGGCCTCTGAAATGACGTCCACGTAAAATTAAAAAGATAATCCCAGGGAGTTCACAAGAGCGCTGACCTTGAGTACTGGAATTCAAAACCTGTTAAAGATGTTCTGTGACATTTCTGAAATTTGAGTAATTTAACTTGTAACAAAATACTTTGAACATGCAAATTGGTAATTCAGTTTCCTAAGAGGTGAAACACCTGGCCAGCAAAGCTGTGGCAGGATTCCACCCGTATTCTGATTCATGTATTTGCAAATGTGGAATAACTGGATGAAGAGGTGAGTGCAGAGACCACAGTCAGGCAGATTTAATCTGACATGATCACCTCTCTGCAACTTTTTAATCTCCCCCAGGTTATCAGGCAACACCTTCACAGGAAACAGCTATTTCAGGGAACACCTGTAACCCTCCAGCATGAAATAAAGGGAGATCCCAAGTCTGATCCCGGGATGTGGAGCACCAGTTTGGGATAAACTTCTGAGAGGATCTCCTTTTAACGAGCTGTACCTGCGAAGTATTTATTGTGGTGGTGAGCAGAGCCCTGCCCAAACATTCCACCTGGATATTGGCCACGTTGTGACTGTCAGGATCATTTCCAAATGGAACCAAGCGGCCCTGGAGATGGTCCCACTGCTGTCAGTGCACAATTTCAATTAAGTCAACTTGATCAAATTGCTCTATCGTTCAGTGTGTTGGCTTTGCTACAGAGAGCCATGCACCCTCCTGACAGTGCAATTTCTCTCCCAAACCAAAGAGAATAACTCCTCATAAGAGCTTAGACAAGGAGGTAGATGAATCCTAAAAATAAAGCTCATTGCAGGGAAATTTTCCCCTTATTCCAATAGTATGAAGAGTCTAGAATTTAACATTTCCTTCAGTTGTTACACAAAGTTTTTGTGGCTCAGTTGTATTATCCACACACGTAGAAAGTGAAACAGGGATGCAGAGCTGGACCCGGAACTGAGCTTTAGCAAAGAAGAGTTGAACTTATTCAAAGCAGAGTCCTGGGGCAGGGTGGAAAGTGCACAGAATCACTAAGGTTGGAAGAGACCTCCAAGAACTCCGACCTTGGACCAAACAGCACCACATCAACTAAACCACAGCAGGGAGTGCCACATCCACTCGGCTCCTGAACAATGCCAGGGATGGGGATCCCAAGAACCACCCCCCAGGGATCCTGTGCCCCGAAGGCTGTCGGGGCCAGGCTGGCCCAGGGAAGGACAGCTGGATTTCCAGCAAGGACACCAGCGCAGCAGCACAGGGGAATTGTTTCTCAGGGCTCCATTCTGCCTCCGAGATCCACCTGGAGAGCTGCTGCCGTGAAAATTTATGCTCTGCAGGGCCCTGCACCCCTCGTGTGCTGCTTCACAATGGCCATTGAATTGCAGGAGTGAGGGAGCAAAAACCAGCAGGTGAGAGGCTGTGCTTTGTCAGCTGCTTGGAAAGAGAGGAAATCCCTCATTCCCAACCCTCTGGGGAGCTCTTCCATTCTGCTCCCCCTGCCTTGGGTCTGGTCCAGGCCCCACTGCAGGCAGGGGAAATAATCCCCTTGAGGTCAATGCTCTTTTTATATGGCAAAGGGGGAAAGAGAAGAAAGACAAAGAGGTCAGGCTAAAAAATACACTTGTAGGACAGTTGGAAGCAAGCCCTGAATGGATACAAGGCCACTTATTCCATCATCACAGTCCCTATATTCAAAATAGCATGTGTATATATATATATATGTATTTATATATATTTACATCCCTAAATTTATCCCTGGCTGCTTGGTTATATATGGGACCTCTCAACTTATATACCCTCCAGCAAGGAAAATAAAATACTTTATATTCAAGACTATCAGGTTACTAAAAGCTTCTCATCCCAATCCTGTGGCACAGCTGGTAACTGGCTTCAAAACTAAAATACTGCTGTCAGGCCAAGATCACAGATATACCTATGGAAATGTCTATATTTTCAGTTAGAAGAGTTATTATCTCAATTTTGATAACCCTGCAGCTCCTCAGAGCAACTCCAGACTCACAGCAGCTTTTGTAGTTAAGGCAGATAACTCTCAAGGCTTTACAGCCTCTAAAATACTTTATCAGTGTGAAAAATCTTCATTTATGTCTATTATTTCTCCCTTTTTCATGGGAAATTGAGGTGAGCTCTGTTATTGCTGTGATAACACAGGTATTTCCCACTCACTTCCTCTGGAATTAGGAAGAGCTATCAGCTCCAGAATCTTCTTGAATACAAGCAGTAAACACTGCCAGCAAGTCAAAAGGCCTAATAAATGCTAAATATCTATTTTAATGAAGTTATAAAATGAAGACAAGCTTGAATTTTTTAGTAAATGCACTTCAACCCACAAAAGAAAAAATATTAACAGCTGATAGTTACAGCCTGTGATCGACTTCAACCTACGACAGCACAAAATGCACAGCAAACACCAACACCCCAAAGAGCACAAGATCGTTTCTTTATGTGCAGTTCAGGCACATTCCTCCACAACCAATAAAATAACGAGCAAAAAGACAAAATCCACCTTTCTCATCGCTTGTACTCTAAGAAAAAAAACCCCCACCAGGCACACGAGCTGCCGCACAAAATAGCGCAAAGCCATCAAAAGTTGGTTTAAACAACTCGGAAAGCCATATAGAATAAATAAAACTCACAAGGACTTGCTCTGTGGAGGTTATTCTGCATCTCCCACAGGTCCCTTCTATCCTCAGGCCTTTCTGGGAACTAAAAGTTACCCCTGTGTGGCCCTTCTGCTTTAACACCCTGTGAGAGATCCCTGGCACCTGAGGGCACCTGCTGCAGGTAAGGGCAGGCACCCGTGGGTGCCCCCTCAGCTGTGGGCTGTGGGTGGGCAAGGGCTATTTAAGCCTTTTTTCCTCCCTCTCCCACACCTGAAGCAGGTGAGATTATGGCTTTGGTGGCCTCGGGCTGGGGTTTTGGGTGCTGTGGACAACAGAAGGTGGAAAGGAGCCTCCTTAGGAAGCTTTGCTGGGTCTCCTCTGCTCCTTTCGATGCTCTCAGCTCATAAAGCCTTTGAGGTTTGGTGTTGTTGCACTGGCTGAGGCCATCCTGCTTTTCTTCTCTCCATTTTCTTTGGATTGCAGCTCTCCAGGCAATAAACTGTCTCCTCCTGTGATCTGAGTGATGCTGTGGTTGGGCAAAGCCTCTGCTGCACTTGCTGGGGGGTTGCGGTGCCTGGGGGCAGAGGGGGGCTCTGGATCTCTGCCGGCGTTACCCTTTAGGGCTTATACCTCCCATTATTGATCCTGTTTAATTTCCTCACTTTCTTGGAGCTCAGCAAAGCGTGTGCTTTGCTCTGTTCTGCAGAGCAGAGGCTCTGAGGCTGCTTTACCCATCCTTGCTTGGGGTCAGGTCTTGAAGTGACACAACTCAGAGCACAGAAATAGTGTTGCTGTTTGGGGGTTTTTTCCTTTCTCTTTGATATGGGGCAGCTGAGCAGACTCAACTTTCTGTAAAAGAGGCTTTTCTAGCAGCAGAAGAGGTGAATTTGGCTGTGACAAGGCTCTGTTTCAGACAACAGACACGTGGAGCACATACAGAGAAATATCCCGAGTGTGACTTGCACTGAGAGACACAGAAGGAAGAATATCATCCTGTCAGCCTCTGATCCATGGAAATACTCTGTCAAAGCCAAAGAAAATCAGGAGACTGACTTGTAAAAACCAGCAGGCTTTTGAAAAAGTGATACATTTGGGCTCTTTTTGTTTCGCTTCTGGTTTCTGAGCCTCTTGGGTCATATTTTAGATTATTTTTATTCAAAACTCACAATGGCCAGAAATTCATGGGCCTTGTTGCTGGCCGTTTCCTTGTCATTTTGACTTCGCTATAAATCAGTAGATAGTGGGAACTGATATAAAAAAATAAACCACAGGGCAGGAGGCCTCTGATAAAATCATGAGAGCTGATAATGCTGTTTATTTAGAGCAGGGAAAACAGCTTTAAGAAGGCTTTGTCTCATGGAGTGGGTTGTTCCCCTCTCTTTTCTTGTGTTCTGAGAGGTGCCACAGTGATAGCCAGGGCTGCTGTAACTCTGCAGCATGACCAGGCTAAATTTGGGACATTGTTCTGAAAAGAAAATGCTAAAAAATCCTCTGGAAAAGAAGATCCCCCCAAAATGCTCAATCAGAAACAGTGGAACATTTTCCTTCAATAATAAGGAAGCATTGTACTAAATATCAATATTCTAATGTGATAGGAAAATCAAAGCGAAGTGTTTACTGTCCTCAAGTTAAATATTTTACTATTACCGAGAAGAAGAAATTGAAACAATCCAGCAAAACATTTCAGTTTTGACAAAGCTGCTTTTTTTCCCCTTGGACTTTTCTGTCAAAACATTATGACCAGCTCTAATAAACATATGCATAATGAGTATAAACATATGTTCACTCTGAAGAGGCTGGTTTAAACATTACTGCCGAATTCAGGCTTTGTTTATCCCCAATAATGGGCTGTACACGGGCAGCAGCTGCTCAGCTTTTCAGCACCTCAGCCCTGGGTGCTCTGGGGGGAGGATCTGCCCTGGATGTGCTGACTGAGGGCATTTGGGGTGCCCAGGGGCTGGGGGGGGGTTGTGTCTGTCCGCTGGTGTCCTGCCCACCCCCAGGCTTAATTTATAACCATATACTTAATTCCCAAACCATGCAGGGACTCTCCATCTACACGCCCAAAGCAGAGGATTGCCCCGATGGCAAATAAAAGGAGTTATTTTGGCTGCAGCCCCTTAAAACACTCAGAAAATGGAAACCTCCAGGAAAGTGATACCTCAGCAGCCCTTCCCAGACAAGCCCTTCTCGTCAAGAACTTTCCATCCCCTGCCTTGCAATCAGTAGCTCTAAAACAAATGTTTGCCAATAGAGAGGCTGTGTTTACTCAGGGCAAATAAAGGATAAATCAGGAGGTTTGTTGTGAGTAACTCACACGGCTGATGGTCGGCTGCTGCTTTACTCCAGCTCTGGAGACACTTGTCAGGGTCCCTCTGCCCTCCTGGGGGACACTCAGCCCCCTCCTGTTTTTAGTTCTGAATTAGGGACAGATGGGAGGAAAACTAATGGAGTGAAATTAGGGCACAGAGGAAATGGTCCTCCATTTGTACCAAAGGCAACTGGGTAAATCATTCCTTAGAAAGCACAATTTTTGTGGAAAGGGGAAGGGAACGTCCTGTCTGTGGTGTCAGCAGGCACCTGCAGTACCTGTTGGTCACTCCCTGATGCTGATACTAGCTCAGGGGCTGGGAGGAACATCAACCACTGAAAACCTCCAATTTTCATTTATTTGAGCCAAAATTTATTTATGTATTGATTTTGAAATAGCAGGGACTGAGAGAGACCATGTGGGCACAGAGGATGTATGAGCAGGACTGTGGGCAGCCTCTCTGGGGAATTCTTGGACAACTGGGACATCCCTCCCCCGTTGTGCTCCCACTGCGCTGCCAGGGCAGGTGACAGAACCCTCTGTGACATGTCCTGCTGTGGCTGTCCCTGTGCTCCTCTGCCTCAGGGACATGGGACCCCTGTGATGGGTGTTGCCCCCACTCAGGGTGACATTCCCCCCTCCCAGAGTCCAGATTGATCCAGTGCCCTTATTTGCAACCTGATCCCAAAAAGGGTTTGGGGCCAGCCTGAGAAAGCACCGAGATATCCCCGAGTGACCCAGGTCATAAAAATGCCTCTTGTGTTCTTGGAAATAGCTTTGAAACTGAGCTCAGCGAGCCCAGGAGGGAAGGGAGGGGCTCCAGGGGCAGAGGGAATTCCAGCACAGGTGGGAATTTGCACAGTCAGGTCCAGCGTCCTTTGCCTGATTTCTTTTCGATAAAGAATTCTGCAAACAGCAGAATCGTGGAATGGTTTGGACTGGAAAGGACCTTAAAGATCATCTCATTCCAACCCCCTGCCCATGGCAGGGACGCCTTCCACTAGACCAAGATGCTCCAGCCTGGCCTTGGACACTGCCAGGGATGGGGCAGCCACAGCTGCTCTGGGCAGCCTGTGCCAGGGCCTCCCCACCCTCCCAGGGAAGGGTTTCTTCCCAGCATCTAATAGGACCCTTCCCTATTTCAGTTAAAAACCATTCTCCTTGTCCTGTCACTCCATCCCTTGTCCAGAGTCCCTCTCCAGCTCTCTTGGAGCCCCTTTAGATACTGAAAGGCCTCCAATAAGGTCACCCCAAAGCCTTTTCTCTTCTCCAGGCTGAAAACCCCAACTCTCAGCCTTTCTTCCCTTTAATAGTCTGCTCCAAATATCCCAAAAAAGCTCAACAACCAGTCCCAGTGACAGCCAGAGACACTCAACCAGCAACTTTGCTGGAGCTCTGGGTGTCTCCCCCAGCGCTGGAGTTCCCTGGGGCTGAGGAATGCACATAATTGTGGGAGTGACACTAAATGCTCTCTCACTGAGAAACTCCTCATCCCATGGGCTTGAGGTTATTATTGATCCCCTCACCACCCCACCCTTTGCCTCGCTTTACTCCATTTATTGGATTTATTCACTTAATAGAATTGTAATAAATATTGTTCTGTGGTTTGTGCGTGTCTCTTCTCCAATAATCAGGATAAAATAATCAGGATAAAACACGGGCATTATCTTCAGTGTTCATATACTGTGCTGACTTTTTGAAATATCTGCTTGAGTTATCTTTTCATATCAGCAGCCCTTTATCCAAAGTTTTAGCTGTTTTTAGCAGTGTTTTAAACAGCAGAGGCAGAAAAGCTCTTTTGATATTCTGATTTCTTTAAGATATCCCTGGAGAGGACTGTTTGCAGCACACAAATGGTGGGGAAATGCCCAAACAACGTGACTTTCCAAAGTCCAAAATTTGCTTGTCATTTTTAACTCTCCCCACCCTCGGCCACCTCTGCACAGTGCAGAAATAGATATGAATTCCTCCAGTTCCTGGCTCCTACTTCTGCCCAAAAGGGAGGCTAAAGCCTAGATTTAGAAGTAAAACTGGATTTAAGATACCTGAGATTCAGGTGGTCCTTTTTTTTTTTCCCCCACTGGGTTTTTAATTAATACTGGAAGAGTAGGACTAGTGTGACTCAAAGTCTAGTTCAGTGTTTGATGATCACAGACCTCCCTGAAGGGGGGTTTAATATAATAAAAACAGAATTAATAATCTCTAAATATATTAAAAAAATAATATATAATAAAAAGTCTGAGTTTCTTTGTCTGCAGACTGGCTGAACTGATACTGATTTGCCTTTTTAAAAGTGCTCCTGTTGATTTTTTTTCCCTGAATGTTTCCATTCCCATATCCCACCACAGTATCTACAGCCTGGAAACGTTAATCTGTTACTTGACAGTAATCCTTCCCTGTCATTTACAGCACACCCTGAGTACAACAGACTTATTCCTACCACAATTTAAAACATATCCCTACTCCCGACAGTTCAGAGTTGTTTTATCTAGAAAGGATTAAAACACTTGCAAATATTAAATTTAATCCACTCCAAGGGAGGAAATAAATTAATCATAATTAAGCCTGAGCAGCTGTAATTCTTAGCAGAATTTATTATCTAATGGGGATTCTTGCTGAAGAATAGCTCTGACTCATGGGCATCCTATTTCTTCTGTGCTGCGAATCAATACATTTAGCGAAGCAATCAAACCAAAATATTAGATGAACAATTCTTTTATTCAAAAATCAATAGAAGGAAATGGATGTCCTGCCCCCGTGTGCTTTATGGCACAGGGCTCCTTCTGCACAACAACCCCGAGCAGAGTGTTTGCAAACAGAGGGAAGAACATCTTCTATTAGGGACCAAAACACAAGGCACAGAAGCCTGGGAGCACTTGGCTTTCTTTTATCCAAGGAAAACTGCAGGGACTGGGGGTGTTCATCTCCCAGCCCAGGTAGTTATTAGGATAATCCAGGAGTGGTGGATCTGCTCCAGAGCTGCCACCTGAACTTCAAAGGGATAACGAAGTCTTTGGGGTGGAGGGATTTATTTGGGACCCCCAGCAACACCTGAGCCCACTCTCTGCCTCATTTGCACGGCTCTAAACACTTATTAGCTCCTTAATTAGCACTAGGGGAGGTTCATGTCTCTTTGTTCCACTCCCTGAGCAGAATCTGTGCTGGTGCCCTGTGAAGCGGTGAGTTGTGTTCTGAGGATCTGAGTGAACAAGTCTCTCTTCAGAAAAGCCTCGGTTTGATTGATTTTGGGTCCTGGAAAACTCATCCAGAGGGTCTGGGAGGTCCTTGTGCTGTGAGTGTCCCTTGGGCAGGAGCTGCATGTGCAGGACATGCTGAGAATTGCTCCATACACACCTCGTGGAAATTAAATGTCCATACATAGGATTGATCATCTCTTATAAATGTTTTATTGGTGGTCTGGAATAGTACTCAGCTGACCTTAAATATCAAAAAGATCAAAAAATGAGCTTCTTCCTTCTTGCCTAGTTTTATGAAATTGCCTTATATTGACCAATATCTCACTCCAGCAGCTGTTCTTGCTGTGGATGTGCAGTGCAGGGAGGAGACTTTAGCACATAAAAAGCACCCATTAGGTAATATAATAAGATATAGGCCCTGTTAAAGCACAACGACCTAAAAATGATGTGATGGCATAGGAAAGAAATGCTGTTGTTCAGATTTACTGCTGTTGTTTACTTGTTTGTTTTCATCACAAGTAATTTTTAGCCCAATTTCCCTATTTTCTTCCATAAATACACCAAATATTAGCCGGCTGGTTTATTCAGTTATAGCTAAATATGGCTTTTTAATTTCAGATAGATCTTTCTACTGCCCTAAATGGTCATACATGCACAGGGACATGTTTACCCATGACTAACAGATGTTGTGCCTGAAATACCCCTGTAAACAAGGCCTTGAAATCCAAGGTTTTGGAGGCTCATACTGTGTACTTAAAAACAAAACAAAATCAGCTCAGTTTGGTCATTATTGGGATCATTATTTTCGTCTTGGTGTCAGATTGATAAATCTGAAATCATCACGTGACTTCCCAGGTTGCTCGAAGCCATTGTAGAGCCCTGGATATTTATACCAGAGGCTGACATGAGCTTGGTTCTCCTTTATTCACTGGAACAAATAAAACCTCACCCCAGACTGTCCCATTTTATGCCCTGTGACACCAGGGGCTTGCTCTGGGCGATGGTTCCTATTCAAGTGGCACCTCCCAAACATCACCTGAATGGCAGGAAGTCGGACAAAGGCGCAGACAGTGCTCAGGCAGAATTTAAATCTGTCTGGCTCTTGGTTGTCCTTTCTGGGAGCTAATGAGGGCATTAATCAGAGATCACTTTCTTGGGCTTGGTTTCCATGAGGTGACTGGGTGCTGCAGAGATTTGTCTTCCTCATCCCCTGAACTCCCGCCACCTCCCCGGGGTGGCAGCCGGCCAGGGCTCCCGAGGAGGAGGAAAACGAGGGCTTTGGGATTTTATTCTTTGTTTTGTGGCTGCAGATTCCTGGTCTGAGAGGGGCAGGTGCTCGTTAACCTTCACCAAGGGGGTTGGGAGCTGCGTTTGCCGTGCCCTGGGCTGTTCCCAGCTCTGTCATCTGCCACCTGCCCCCTTCGTCACACCCCACGAGGCGCTGAGGTCGTGGGGCTCCATTTCAGCCTGGCAGCACTTCCAGAGGTGTTGGGTAACCCAGCTCCTTGAGGACTCGGGGGGAAGATGCCAAGGCTCTGACTCCAAAAGGTGCCTGGCAACCTGGCAAAGAAAAACGTTTATGGAGTGACCTTTTGCTGAGGCCTCGAGTTGTCTGGTGTGACAGCTGCCGGGGCACAGCGTGAGCTGGAGGATGGAGTGTCACTGTGGAGGGCAGGCAGGAGCTGGGCCTGGCATTTTTGTGGCTGAAAGGGGTGATAGGAGTGTGGAGAGGACCTGGAAGCCTCAATCCCACACGGAGCCAAAGGTGTCTCCTCTTTTCTCTATGGCCAAGTGTCCTCTCCTAGGTCATATCACCCCTCTGGCCCATCTCCTCTCCTTGCTCCTCCATCCTCAGAGGTTCTCTCTCCTCTTGCTCCTTTTGGCTGATCATACAAGTGCTCCCTGGACTGTGCCAAACTGAGCTGGCAGAGCTTAAACCACTTAGATCTCAAGTGAATGAAGAACTGTCAACTTAACTGGGAAGCACTGGGGGTTTGTTCTGCTTGTGGCTGGAAGGTGGTTACTGCTGGTGGGTGACTGAGTGTGGCTTCTCCCAAAATCTTGGCCAAAACTCAGCAGTTCTGGCCATAATGGATGTGTCTGAAATGCATTTTGGTCCGAGCAATCTGATGGAGAAATACTGAGAGCAGCACTGAGCCCCTGAGAAAAGAACCCTTCAGTCTTGCCATCACTTTGACAAGCTTGGGAGTGAGAAGAGTTGTTCTTCTCAGCCAACTGGAATTGCCTGTTAATTAGTGGGATGGACCTACATTTCAGTCGGTAAGTTTGGAAAGAAATGTGTCCATATCCTGCTGGACTGTGGAAAATGAACAAAGAACAAAGATAGTGCTGAATAAAATGAGGGTTTCCCCTCTGTCACCAAACATGTGGGGGTTGATACAAGTGAGGACTGGTTGTAGGAAAAATAGGTGCTGTATAAGCTGCAGAAAGTATTTTGAATTTATAATTAGTAATTATAAAAGTAGACCACTTATTCACATAAAAATACTGGTTAAAGCTGACACAATCAGGCTGAAATTGGAATGTAAAGTGAACCCACTGTACAGGTTTTGGAGCACAATAGGGGGTGATTGACAAACTGCTGGACTCCTCTGATCCCTTCTGCAAGAAGAGGTTAAAGGAATTAAGTATTTATACATGAATACCTGAGCATCAAAGGAGAACCTCATGGAGGTGGGTAATGTCATCACACCAGATTTTGAGGTGCCACGTCCTGGCATGGGCTTTCTGTTCTTCCAGGAGAACACCCCACAGCAGCACACAGTGCTACCTAGGCCAGCCGAGAGGAAATGCTGATAAAATGGGGGTTTAAAGAGCTGCCTCAGAGCAGGCCTCACACCCTCCTCCTTGGTATCACCCACTGCTTTTTCCTTTGACAAAAAAGTATGCTGGGGTGACTTTGCCCTTTCCCAACACAGCAGCTGGCCAGGCCCTGCCCCGTGTGATGGTTTGGTGGTTACCAGCTTGGCTTCTACGTCCTCCCTCTGGCCTTGCAGGGATTCATCTGTACCACCATCCATACCCCTGAGATACGTTTTATTGATGAAGCTGTAATTAATGAAGACTGATGTGGTTTGGGTGCTCATGCAGGAGAGGAAGGCTCCAGGGGCACAGAGAACCATAAAACAGTCAGGGCTGCAAAGGACCTTTCGAGTCCAGCCCCAGGTACATCTTCAACTAGACCAGGCTGCTCAGAGCTCTGCCCACCCTGCTTTTAGATGTTTCCAGGGGTGGGTCATCCACCACCTCTCTGGGCAACCTGTGCCAGTGTTCACCACCCTCACTGTAAAACATTTCTTCCTTCTATGTAATCTAAACCAACTCTCTTTTAGTTTAAAGCCGTTCCCCCTTGTCCTATGGCAACAGGTGCTGCTAAAATGTTTGTCCCCATCTTTCTTAGAGTCCCCCTTTAGGTCCTGACAGGCTGCAATAAGGTCTCAACAGAGCCTTCTCTCCTCTTAAACCTCCTTAAGTTAAAGGATTTGAGCCATGAACGGACAGAAAACATAACACAGAGAAAACAGAGGGGCTGTGCAACTGTCCAAGGGCTGATTTTCCAGCACTAGGGCTACTCAGGTGAGTTTGGAGACAGTGCAAGGGCTCTCACCCCGCTCTCCAAGGACTGCCAGGCTGATAAACAGCACAGGGAGCAGCTGGTCTTCAGCTCTGGGGGCTTGGAGAGCAGAGGCATTGCTGGGATGCCAGTGCTCGGAGTCACAGCTCGGAACAGAACATCTCTGCTCCGCGATCTCTTCTGTAAATCCGCGGAAGAGGTTTTTTTTTCCCTTCAGGAGGGCACTCGTGTCCTTGAGCCGGGGACAGAGCCGGGCTCTGCTGAGCCCAGCCCTGCCAGAGCCAGTCCCTTGCTGCCACCGTGTGTTGCAGCAGGACTTGGCGCACCCCGAGTCTCCTCCGAGGTGCCTTTTGCCAGCAGAGTTTGCAGGAAACTGGAGCTGCTGGAAGAGTCCTGCTTGGACGCAACGACTTCCACGTGCTCCTTCTCCTCTTTAAACCTGCGTTCAAGCCACCTTTATTCCTCTTAACGTGTTCCCCAAGGAATTTGCATTCATCTTTAATGTAAAATTGCTGTGTGTCTTTTCAGCTTTAAAACAAAGGATCTGTGATGGAGAATTTAATCGTACCCCAAGATATCCTGTGAACTTTGCTTATCCCTCTCTAGATGTGTAGATATATATTTATATATATGTTGCACCACTGAAACTACTTGTTGGATTTGGCACAGACCATCTCAGAACATGCAGAGATGATTACACTGTTCACCTGGGAACAAACAGGTTCTGACTAAATATAATGCAATATTAATTCATGGATTGTCGTGTCTCAACTTGACTGAGCTGAGTCAATGAATACATGAATAGAGAAAGTAATTTAAATCCAAGAATAGTGCCTCTGTCATCAATAAATGTGTGATTTTTTTCCGCACACACAAAAAAAGATGAACTGAAACCCCAATAGTTAAGTTTTAGTTCTAAAAGTGATCTGAAGGGTGTTCTGCAATATAATATAAATAAAATGGGCTGTAAGTAAATATAAAACTCAACTAACCAACTTTTTTTTTTTTTTTTCCTATAAGTGAGTTCGGTTTTCAGGAAAATTCTTGCAAGAAGATCGGGTAAAGGGCAGCGACGGCGGGTTGGGAGCTGGGAGAGCTTCACCCACAAGAGGGAGCTCCGTTAACACGAATAGAAACAGCTTAAAATATTGTTGTGCTTGTGAAAGCCGCACCTCGGTCTGAAACGAAATAGAAGGAGCACAGTGGGAAGCACCACGAGCTCATGTTTTAGTGTTTCAATGCCCAGCACTTCCCTGGGTAGTTTGATGCCAAAGTGACCAAGGAATTAGTCTATGGAGCACAAATCCTGGCAGTTACAGCTCTGATATCCAAGGATGCACCAGGCCAAGTTTGCTGAAGCAGATGAAAAGTGTTTTAGCACCAACTAATACAGACTTAGAGGAGGGAAAGTAAGTTTTTTTGATAGATAAAGCCTTCTGCAGATCTTCAGAGCTGCTGCTGTTTCATACCTGAAGAAGGCTTATGCTGGGAAAGTGGTTTTTTTTCTCCACCTTTATCAAGGGTACAAGAAAAGATATTGGTTCTCACAAATGTTGCCATAAAGAGAAGGTGGAGAAGCCCCTTGGCAAGTCCTTGTTGATGTTAGCAGAAGTCAGGCTTCATCTTCAAGGTTATTTGTGCAGTCTCCTGGATTGCTCAGAGCAGTAAGTTAGTAAAAAAAAACCCCAAATCCAACACCCCATTCATTCTCTTAATAAAGGGAAAAGGCACCAAATCATGGATTTTATATTAAACTGAGTTTTGAGAGGAGGGAGAAATCAGCAACATCACAGCTCAGAGAAATAGAGGCCACTTCCTAGAAGCTGACTGGTATTTAGTTGCCTAATTTTCACATATCTGGGTTGTTTTTTCTCCACTTCACTCTCCCCGTCCTTCTCATTGAAAACTAGAAGAGATTTCCTGAAATGAGGCAGGAGAGTCCCTTCCTGGAAGAATCCTCCAAAAGCAAAATAAAAGTTCATTTCCAGGCCAAACGTCCAAAGAAAACCCCGATATTTCATTTCCAGGCCAAATGTCCAAAGAAAACCCCGATATTTCATTTCCAGGCCAAATGTCCAAAGAAAACCCTGCTATCTCATTTGCAGACCAAATGTCCTGACGGCTGAAGATCCCGGGGTGTCTTGAGAGGGTCTTTAAGGAACTTTAACACCCCCCTGGATGGGACGGGGCAGATGAGCCTTTACAGAAACCCCGCTGCATCAAATGCTCCAGTGCCAGGAGCTGGTTTTAGGACAATGTGAGCCAGGCTCCCACCCTGGAGCCCCTTTCCCTGTCCCCACAGCCCTGCTGCTGCCCGACCCCCCCATCCCACAGCCGCCTGCGAGGACTCGGGTCCATCCCGGCTCCTCCGGGGTGGTCGGGCTGGGGAAAGCCTAAAGCAAACAAAGCCAAGCTGCAGCCAGATGTTGGGAGGCTTTCAGGTTCACTGAGCCTTCCCGGGGTGGGCAGCACATGCCTGGGCTCCTGGATCAGCCCAGCAGCCCTTTTCCAACCCCGCTTCCCGTTCCAGGGCCATCTGAGCAAACACGGGGCTCCCGATCCATCAGGGCCGTGCCAAACAAACCCCGGCCAACAATTTACAACTTGACCTCACGTTGTGCCGGCAAATGGGTTCTGTGCAAGGCCTTTGCCTGGGTGAGCTGTGCTTTCCCGGGCTAAATTAAGCAGGGAACAGCTCCATGGGATCCCTCCGGCATTGCTGTTTGCTGGGGAGGGGGGTTTCAGAGGGGGCTTGTTGCAAATCCCCGAAGCTCTGGTTTATCTCTCGGGCAGGAAGCACTTTCCTCTTTGTCCAAGGCAAGAAATTCTCCTTGTTTATGGAATTAGGCAAGACTTCACGTTACCTTTATTTCTGTTTTAATATGTCTTTGATGAATACTCCCTCCTCTGCCCTCCTAACCCCGCTCTGGGAGGACACACGTGTGTCTGGGCCCTTGCAAATTGGCCTGTGGCATTTCTTTGGATGCTGGAAAAGGCAAACACTTGCATGTCTTTGTTCCTGTTCTTTCTCTGAAGGGCAGAGCAGACAGCTGGCAGCTAAAGGGCAGAAGATATTGTACCCTAACTCAGATTTAAAATTGCAGGAGTAAGATGCCAGGCTTGAGACTGACTCCTCTCGAGTGACTTGCAATCAGCTGCTGAGCTCAAATCAGTTTATTTACAAGCCTCATGATGGATTTGGAGCGATTCCCTGACTTGGAGCGATCCCCCAAGTCATATGTTTTAAAACTCCCCCTAATATCTTCATGGAAGAGGTTTCTGTTCTCTGCCTGACCTGGGCAAGGGGAAAATCAATTTTTGTGATTTCGGCCTGATCGTGTTTAGATTACAGAAACTAAGGCAAGAACAGAGTTTGCCGCTGAAAAACAGGGTTTAATAAAGTAATTCCTTAGGAAACCAGGAATAAAAGAATAAAAGGCATGATGCTGAAGGACAGCAAGGGACAAAATATTACACCAACTGCCAGAATTTTTCCCAAATTCCAGTGATTAGAATTCCATGCCATGCAGTTACATGATACATTCAGGATTTGTAATTGCACAATAAATCAACTCAGCCACAGGAGGATGTGACACGATGTTTCTGTAAAGGACATACTGCAGATGGACAAACATGGATTTAAATTCCTCTTTCAGTCTATACACACAAATGCATAACTCTTAAAGGTGACCAGACCCGTCAATTTTTTACCTCAATAACAACCAGAATGTAAAAATATTATTAATATACTCACTCAATAGCATTATAACTTTGAAAATAAACTTACTAATTAATATTAAATGCTTCTTTCATCACTCTCATCTGATTCACGTGCAACTCATGCACTTCAGTCATCCTTGAGATTGCTAAAAGACTTGTTGCATTCGAGTTTTCCCTCATCAGATATATCAAAGTCTGTAGCCTTGATGAAGAGCCCAGGACCTCCCTCAAGGCATCACTAGAAAGGAATAAATCTGAACAGACCGGGGTGATTGTGATACCATTGTTGCTTCTAATTTAACTTGTCCAATAAAAATATGTATTTACACCACAAAGGAGAATGAAGATGCTGCTCTTCCTGCAAACAGACCACGAGCCTGAGTTCCTGGAAGACATTAAAATAAAGCCATTAATTTCAAAGGCTTTCCTGGAATGGAGTTTAGGCTCCTTACACTCCTGACTAACCAGGTAATGAGCAGGAATATGACAGATTTAAAGACAGGATTAAGTGGCACTTTTCTTGTGAGGTCCTCAGAGCTGCATCACTGCACGTTGGCTCCAGGTCTGCTTCATAAAGTACAGTTTGAAGCCAGCAAGAAGACAGGGAAATGTGGAAACAGTTATCCTGGCCAGAAAATGAGTGTTTTTCAGGCAAGATCACCTAATTTCATACTTACAGCCCTCAGAAAGAGTTTACTCTTCCAATCTCTAAACTATATGAACGTTCACACACGAAGAAATGCTTAATTAAGAAATACAATTATGATAATTTGAGTGGCAGGTAGCAACGAAGACACCAAGTTTTTACTGTACTTTCACCAGCACAGATTCTTCTCTAGTTGGTGGCTTTCCTGTGTCCCCTCCACTTTGCCTCCCCCGAAGCAGGACTGACGGGTCCAGCAGAAGGAAAGGGCACGCATCTGTGGTGGGTGAGCTCTGAGCAGGGACCCTGAGCTGCCTGGAAGCTGCAATTCTCACGATCCCCAGGCTGAACTTTGTAAATAGGCTTGGCAAGGATCCCTGCCTGGAGAAAACAGGCTTGGAGGGGATAGAAATAAATAAACAAACAACCTTCCCTTCCTCCTCCTGCAGCCCCTCCTCTGCCCTCCTGACCCACCTCTGGGAGGACACACATGTGTCTGGCCTGTTGCAAATTGGCCTGTGGCATTTCTTTGGATGCTGGAAAAGGCAAACACTTGCACGTCTTTGTTCCTGTTCTTTCTCTGGAGGGCAGAGCAGACAGTCAGCAGCAAAATGGGAGAAGATGCTCATTGTCTCCTAACTCGGATTTGAAATCTCAGGAATAAGATAGCGAGCTTGGGTGTGAATGAGAACAAGGTCCCTTTGGAACTGAGCAGTTCGTGTTTTATTTTAGAGACAAGCACTGATTTTGTACCCCAGAAACACCATCCACCCCAAATCTATCCTTCCCATCTGCCCCCTGTCTCCACATGCAGCCAAAAATGGTGGAGCACAGGCAGCCGGGAACAGAGGGTCTTCTGCAAGCTTGCCTTCACTCACTGTTGGAGAGAGCTCTCTCCACCCTGATCTCTGTAATTGTTGAGAATCCTCCTGGAAAATCAGCAAAATATTTTTACAGCTGATAGACCTTAAACCTTGGGAACCTCCTCACTTTATAGTCACCACACTGACGCAGCAGCCAGTGAGTACCTGGAGAACACCAAGCATCTCTCAAGGTACCAGCTGTCCTTCTCCAGATAACCAGTTCCTCACTTGTCTCAGAACAGCAGAAATCACAGAATAATGTAGGTTGGAAAAGACCTCTGAGATCCTCAAGCCCAGCCTTTGAACAAACCCCACCTCGCCAACTAGACCTGGCACGGAGTGCCACGTGCAGGCGTTTCTTGAGCGCCTAAAGGCAAGAAAAGTCTCAGCACTTCCCAGGTAAAGCCATTCCCTGAGGATGTTTGGGCCCATTGAGTAAAGGTTGGAGCCACTGAGTGAGTCCTACTCACTGCTGATGTGGGATATGTTGGGAAAACCCCCTCTGGGGTGGCACAGCCGTGTCCTGCCCACAAACAGGAGCACTCAGCCCTCTGCCTGAGGCTGACCTGCTTTGCAGAGGCAGCTCTGTGGGTCAGGGCAGACAGAAAAAGCCAATCAGCCCCTTTTTAACACGCTGGTGAAGCCCCAAGGAGCTGCCACGTCGTATTTCCTGCCAGCCTTGGTGGCACCATCGTGAATCGCTGCATGATCCTGGGGCGCATGGAGCAGGGGTGGCATTCCCTGGCTCCTGCCCCAAAGTGGGCTCCAGCTTTTTGCTAAACCACAGCTACATCTGTCTCCACCACCCAATCCCTGCTGCTTGCCCCAGAGGGGGAACATCCAGACACTGTCATCTCATTTATTAATCACCTCTCTGCAGAGTGGGAGCCTGGCTGCTCCCTCCTCGCGCAGCCCAAACCCCTCAGTCTGTTCCTCTTACAGCACTCGCACAAAAGAACATTTTCTTCTGCTCTTTCTTACAGAAATGGGACGACTTGAATGCTTTTTATTCCTTTTTTTTTTTTTTTTCCCCCTCTCCTGAGTCTTCTTTTGACTGACTGGGATTTTTCCTGGCTGTATCAGAAAGTTGGACATTGCCCTTTGTTTCGGAAGCATTGGGTGATGGATCACATTTTAATTGGCGTTGAGGTTTACAGAAAAAGGGAGCACCACAGGAAGTTATTAGAATAACAACACTGTGCATCTGCACAGGAATTAAAACTGCAAATGGAGGGGGCATATTAATTGCTACCAAATGCTTTGGTTTTTCTCCTTCCTCAAAAAGCCCGGCTCAACAAAAGATTGTTTGGGGTTTCAGGGTGTTTTTTTTTTAAACGTATATTTTCCTGTCTTTCTGTTCCAGTAACAGTGTAAGTGATGAGAGTTGAGGGATTTTAGCCTCGTGTGTAAAATTTCTTCTCCAACGTGTTTCAAAGCATTTGCAAAGGAGATAAACACATTTGTTTTGACAGGGAGGACACTGATGGCTGCAGACAGTCCAAGGCTGTTCCCACAGCACGGACCTGAGTGTGGGCTGTACTGGTTTCTGCCAAAGATGGTCAGGATATTTTGCCTTTCTTTTTTTTTTTTTTTTTTTTTTTTGTTATTTTTCCCTAAGAAATTGTTGATATATTGTCACAGAGCTGTAACTCCTGTTGCTGCTGAAAATAGAAGTAATAGGCAGATTGTGAACAGTTTTTCTTCCCCTTGCTGTGTGGTTGGTTTTGCAAATGAAAGGAGGAAGAGCAGCGGGAAAGAATGCAAATAGAGTTCACAGACACCCAGAAACTATTTCAGCCAATTGAAACCCAATTTTTTCCTCAAGAAAGGAGAAGATTGGAAATATTTTGGACAGCCTGTGTGGATGACACACTCAGCGAGCTGCTTCAGTGCCTGCCTCGCTTTTGAATTTGATTTATCCCAACACGTTATTCCTCTCTGTTCCTTACTGATATTACTCCAGGAATTTCCCCTTATCCTTCCTCTCAAATCCTCAGTAACTGTAAAAGGACATACCTGGAACTGATGGCTTTTCTGGCATCTGCTGTTGATGATTGGACTTGATGATATCAGAGGTATTTTCCAACCTCCCTGAGTCTATGGTTAAATGATTATACTAATACACAGAAAAGGTCTCCACGGAAGAACTGGGTGTCTGGGCAGGATGTACATTTACACTGGAACCCCCATGATGTGTTTGTCACATTACCAGAACAAAGGAAAAATTGGAGGGGAAAACAAGAACATAATTTAAAGCTATTGAATGAAATTATTCTGCATTTCCAATACCATAACTACTAGAACAACATAGATGCTGATGGTTGTTAGAGCTTAGGTGATAATCACACAAAGTCTGACCCTTCGCTGCTGACAAATTTTTCCCAAGAGAGCAAAATTCTTGGGTATGTCTTGTGCTTCACCACAAAAGCTGCACTGGGGCTTGTCCAGAAGGAGAATTCTTGCGTTTGAAGAAAGAAATAAAATTTCAGTTGTTTTTTTTGCTGGTGCCAACTTGCCATGCAATCTGTTGCTTTCTTTCCCGTCCTGAAAATAGGAAATCCTGAAAATGCCCTACTGTGGAAAGGACACAGGTGGATTGTTTGGATGTGTGCAGAAACTCCAGCCATCAAGAGCTGAAAACCAGCTGTTTATTTAGCTCTTTGTGTGCATTTCATGGATCTAAATATTTGCTCAGTTCCCCCCCTCTCCCCCAGAGATTAGGTGTGCATACTCAGAGATGGTTTAACATTGGAATAGGGCCATGGGACAAGCCCCAAGAGGGGGGAAAATGCCTGGAGAAAAGGCACATCCCTGCTGTCAAAGCTCTGCCATTTTAGTCTTCCTTGTAAGGATATTATTATATTATTGAACAGAAACATCCGCTTTTACTACACATCAACTTCAAAAAGCTCGTGTAGAAGAACAGGGGAGGGGAAAAATCAAGGAAAGGAAACAAAAGCATTGCTTCGTCTCAAGCTGCGATTCCAGGGGAGCTCTTGAAAGGTGTAAAAACCTACATGGATCTACTCAGCCCTTGGCCTCCCTCCCAGCTGGGCTTGGCTGAAAACCCTGCAGTGCACAGGTGGGATTTCAGGGAAACAAACAGCTCCGTGGGGATGTCAAGTGCTTGCTGATAAATTCAAGCCCAAGCTTCTCCAGGTCCTGGTCTTCCTCTCCCATCCTGCACATCTGTGCCTCTGGCGTCCGGCCGACAGGAAGGACACACAGCTGAGACAGAGAGCTCCAGGCCAGCGAGGCAGGCAAGAAAAATTCCTCTTGGATGGGATACAGATGAGCAGAAAAGGAAAGCCAAGCCCTGGAACTCTTCAAGCTCAAGAAGGCACTTCAAAACCACGCTCACTGACCGGCAGGGAGTCACTTCTGCCCACCTTTCCAGAGACAGCCCCTTTCCCAAGCAGCCAACAGGTTTTCCAAGTGGCATTTTTGGCTTCTTGGGTTGTAGAAGAACCCCAGATTTCCACGAGTGTTGGCCCAACAGCTAAAAATGGCGCTGTCAGCTTGGTTTTATCCCTGAGCAAATACTTAAGGGAGGAATCGTGCCCTGGGCCTGTGCTGTCAGGCATCACCTCAGGGAAATTGTATCTAAATATCCAGTGTTTTCTGGACATTTAGAAACTCCAGAGGGCTTGCCTTTATCTCAGAAAATGAAAAGAAGTGCCAGTGGGTGGCAGATATCACAGGCTGGGTTTGCTGGGCACATATTCCCTTGGCCACGTGTTCCAGTGTCCGACCACCTTCTACTAGTACCCAATTAACCCTTCCCTCTTCTTCCCCCACCATTACACACAGACATTTTCTGAAACTCCACCTCCCGTGGGGTTTCCATCCCTTTCCCTGAGCACCACCACAATTAACACAACACTTACATCACAGATGATGATCCCACAAAGGCAGGAACATTTATTTATCTTCTTCTGTCCAGCCACTTAATGGTGCTCAGTCTCTGCTTTGAGCAGTTGTTGGCCTTGCTATAATCTGCTTTTTTAAACTCCCAACCACCATTTTAAGGCTCTGAAGGTGAAACCTCCCCTGGTAATATTTGTTTATCCTGAAATTTTTTTTTTCTTTATAGTGTTACGAATTTTTATGAGCACATATCACTGATGTTTTTGCTGTTTAAAATTGTCTGATACTTGAAATTCCCTGTGAAATTGCATTCCATTCAGTGACAGGGAATGGAATAAAGTGCATGTGAACCACTTCTGAGATCTGCAGGGCACAGACGTGTCACAATGTCTCTCAGGACATTACAAATGCTCTTTCTGTGCTGGTGGCAGGAGTGTATTTACTGAAGGCTGATTATTCTCTGTTGTCATTGTATAAATTCAGGAAGACCTGGCACACTACAAACATCATTACACTCTCTCTCTTCCTAGATATCAAATGGTTTATTAGAGTGTTACTCTCCAGGGTCATTCTTTTCCTTCCTCAGATGACAGATCAGTGAAAACCAAGCCCAGATCTTTCAAAGGGCAAAGTATGAGGTTCAAATTTAGCCCTAAACGATGTGGCCACGAAGGGAGGAGCAGCTGAGCGGAGGAACAGGGATGGAGGAGCTTTGGGATGCTCCAGCAGGAAAGTTCCCAGGTAAGCTGGAAGCCCAGGAAGCACCTCAGCTCTTGCCCTCATCACTGAAGGAGATGCCAAGCTCAAGCTCATTAACATGTTTGGAGCCAGGGGGACAATCAGAATGGAAAACAAAACCGGGAATGTGCCCATTGAGAGCACTTTGTCCTGCCCTGGGCCCGGTGCCAGTGCCCCCCTCTCGCCTGGCCCCCCAACACCCACCCTGCCTTCAGCACCACAAAGGCATCCCGGGGCAAAACCAACACCACTCCAGAAAAACAAAACAAAACAAAAGCCCCCCTTGCAACAATGGTCTGTCAGGGGTGATTTACCGAGCCCGAATCCCCGGGCAAGCTCCAGTGAACAATCTCAATCCTCCGGGTTCCCACACTTGGTTCCCTTCCCCGCAGCTCCCCGGGACACAAAGCCACGCCGAGCTGGGCAGTAAATAAAGCTGATGTCCTTTGTGTCATTGTGTGGGGGCCTTTCTCCGGGGGAGGCAGAATAAATGAAGTGTGAAATGTGATATGAAATCAATTTCTTCTCTTGGGGGGCCGGGCTGGGAGGGAGTGGGGGGACTCTGTCGTGGTCCCAGGGATACCCAGCAATACATTTGTCATCAGTTTGCTGAGGTGGGTAAAGAAAACCACACTTCCTTTCTCCACCTGCCCAAATTCCCACTAGTTTGTATTAAAGATACCTCTAAGGATGAGGAGTTGGCATCCCCTTGATCTGCCTCACGAGATGAGAACAGCTATTGTTCTGGAGAAGCACAGTCCCCCTGCACACGGAGCAGATGTAAATCCTTGGGGTAAGGGGTGGCCTCCTCTTTCCTTTGCTCCAGTCTGGGTTTCTTGCACACCCTCTGCCCTTGGCACTGGCCATGTCACCACCTCGCTACTCCATCGCTCTCCAAATGGTCCAGCCAGGAATCTCAGCAAGGATTTTGGTGGAGAAACAAACCCTGCACCCCATGCAGCGTGTCCTCACCTCAAATAAATGTGCCGAGCACTGTGGGTGTCAGCCCAGAGCAGGAACTCGCCTGTGGCTGGAGATGTGGCCTCCAGGTGTGGTTGTTTTCTTTGTGCTCTGTGGATTTTTTTATTCAAGCTGCTTCTGATGGGAAGTGTGGGATTTCTGCAGTTCTGCAGAAATGATAAAGAACAGGAAATCAAACACGATACTTGGGACGGGGCAGGGGGGAAAAAAAGAGCAGCATTGATGTGCTGTGCATGGAGATGAGATATTCCAGCAATAAACTGCCAAATGACATAATAAATTAGATAACACCAAACAATTGCATCTCCCACACACCCCCCTCCCTGGACTTGCAGCCATAAACCTCCCCCCTCCAAGTATTTCAGCAGTTGGATGGCTCACAATCAAGCTGCTACTCTAAGAATTACCTCTTTTCTCCTGTAAATAGTTGAATTCCGTGGTCCTTTCCCATCCCCACGTTTTCCTAAGCTATTCACTAGTCCAGGTTCATTTTTGCAGCACTGTCAGCTCGAGCCTCCTCCAACCATCACCCACCCAGAGTGGGCCAAACCTCAGGGCAAGGGGCAACCACATCTTTCCTGTTTGTCTGGCTCTCACCCCCCAGACTTTATCTGCACATATTTGTGCTAAGCCTGGTGTCAGTGCTCAGTAAACACAGGGGATGATCCTTTCCAGAGAGTGCTGCCTTTCCTCAGGGATTTTCACCTTTCCTGGGGAGGGGATTGTGGAGGAACAGTTATTGCAGCCAGATCTGCCTCGCCACACCTGGGCTGGGCTGGGCTGGGCCACCCAGGAAATAAAGCAGCTTTTGAGATGATTCGAAGGTGGTTTGAAGCTTCTCTGTGGCAGTGACAGTCAGAGCACCCTCGGGTTGGCAGTGGGTGGGTGACTGGGGGAGCTCAGCCTCTGGTCCTCACCTGGGGGAAACATCTGCCCGGAGCATCCAGTTGTGCCACCACACATCCAGCTGTGCCACACACATCCAGCTGTGCCACAGACATCCAGTTGTGCCACCACACATCCAGCTGTGCCACACACATCCAGCTGTGCCACCACACATCCAGCCTGTCCCTACATCCACCCTATCCCACCACACACCAACCCCCTGCTACACCTGCCTGGCTCTTCCCTGTGTCAGAGACACTGAACCCTTGGACATCTTCCCTTTCACGTGGCAGAGCAGAGGGACCTTGCCCCAGAGTTTCACTCCCAGGTGAATCCCGATGTGTAACAGTGCAGAGGAATTTTCCTACTGCCGTACCTCTTGCCCTGTTCAGTGTCACACTCTGGCTGGGCTGATGAAGATGCTGCAGCAGGACTGTTAAATGTGAACTGTCACACCTCCTAATCCACTTAGGACGCTTTGTTTGAGTTGAAAACTGTAATACAAAACATAAATGCAGCACCAGGAGCCTTCACATCAGCTTGAGAAAAACTCAATTATTTTTTTCTCTCGTAGGACTTTGATTTATCTCCCTGCAATTACTGTTACATACACTGAGATAATTCAGCAATTAATTCCTTCTGAGCCTTCCTGACACCTGCAATCCCCGTGGCAGCACAGACAGAGGTGCCCACGGTAGGTGTGACTGCAGTTCCTCCAGGGAATTCTCCAGGGTGTAGGATTGCTGCTGCAAACCACCCTGGCCTGATAAAGGCAGTTGTTTCTGTGCTCAGCACATTGTTGGCTCCCTCAGCAGCTGGAACAGATTAGCTGGGCCCCGAAATGTTGTTAAATAAAATACGCAAAAAGAAAATACAATTATTGCTAAAGTGAAAACACACCGCACGGGATTATTAAAAGACCAAGATGTTTTACATTTCGAGGATGTTCTTCAGGTTTTTTTCCATCCTTCACACACCAAAACCTTGCAGGGGTGGTGTTAAACTTTTCCATCTGATCCCACGGAGCTCTCACACTGCACAGCTCTGTCACCCCTGGAGGAATGGGGCTGCCTGGCTGAGTGCTCAGGGCTCTGTGCTGGCAATTCCAGGAGCCCAATCCGTGTTTCCTCCTCCTTCACTGAGCTCCAGGCACACACAGGAGCAGGGCCTTGGCACTTGTGTCCAGTGGGAAGGGCAAGTTTCTTCTGCTTCTCCCCCACGGTGGAGTGAAAACCTACTGCCAAAATTCCCTGCTGTAAGAGAAGTTCTCTGACTGTCACTTCTCGCCAGATCCCACCTACACCTGGTTGTACACCATGGATAATGGACTCTGGCCTCCAAAATCCTCCAAGTTTGTGCTCTGTGGTAACCTCAGTCTGACAATCATCATTATTTTAGTATCACAGAATCACAGAATGGAAGGGACCTTAAATCTCATCTCCTTCCACCCCGTGCCATGGGCAGGGACACCTCCTACTAGCCCAGGTTGCTCCAAGCCCCATCCAACCTGGCCCTGGACAATTCCAGGGATGGGGCAGCCACAGCCCCGCTTCAATACTAACAGTATTAAACTTTGCTAATAGTAATGTTAGCAAAGGTTATCTTTAAAGGGATCTGCAAACCTTGGTCTCATGGCGATCACATTGGGTTGGAGTTGTTTACTAAGTGCAGGGATTTACACAAGCAGATGGAAAGTGGAGGTGGGTAACACAAAGGCTGGGGTGAGTATTGCTGTAGAAAATAAAACTGGGTTTCAAAAAGCCTGGGTGATTCCTTAACGATTCCCCAGCCCATCGAGTTATGCAGCACCGGCTTAATGAGTTTATTTGAGCGTGTGTTTAATGTCTTTTCTGCCTTGCAGACATTTTCAGGTGTGTAGTGATAATAAATCACTTTTTAAATGGCCTTAGAAAAGGGAGCTCTGAATTAAGCTGCATCCGTTAATGTTTGAGGTCTCTCCTGAGCATCACTCGATCTCCTTAATGTTCCTCAGCCTAAATCATCTCATTAATGATGTATGAAAAGTACAGTCAGCTCCTTGAAACTGCTCTCTTCCATTTGGCCCTTAATGGCTGGGGGCATCCTGGTGAGGGGTGACTGATGACAGGACTTCTCCCCAGAAACCCAGACTGGCTTTTCAGCGGTGCTGTCACTCAGCGAGCTCCGGCCACTGGAAACCAGCCCCTCGTGGGAGAAGCTCAGCACAGAACATCTGCACTGCAGAGCCAACAGCTGGGCGAGGCAGGAATGGAGCTGCCCTGCTCCTTAATCGGGAAACAGTTGTTAGGCAGCAACTGGTAAAGGCAAAGCAATAAACAGAAATAAATAGAAAGCCCCCAGCTTCAATTAGATTTTCTCGCAGCCACGTGGAAAATTCCATCCATGTAAATTTTTAAAAAACCCGAGCTATACTAAAGTAAATTGCAGGAATTAGCAGAACCACCCCCAAAAAGCTGCTCTGGTTAAGGTGTTTCACCAACAGAAGACAGGGAATGTTTGCTGCTGGCTTACCAAAAAATTCTGAAATTATGCAAATGCCTTTAAAATAGAACACAAAACAGAGTCCAGCTGATTTTTATAAGGCACCTTCAAAAGAACCATGGATTTTTAACAGAATTCTGATGATATCCAGGGTGTTTTTTCATATCGTGGCACCTTGAGGAGGCATAAGCACGCAGGTGTGTGAGGCTGTGAGCGTATAAACATAAATATTTGCTTAAAACGTTGGTATTTTCTGTTCTAAGGAAAAAAGCGAAGGTCTGTGGTATGTCCAACGTGCTGCTTTTTTTTTAATAAGCAGGAATACTTCTCTGGTGGAAAACCGTTGAGAAAACTAAATATTGGGGGAAGTCTCATGGAATGTATTTGCCGTGGCAGAGGTGTGACCAGCGAAGGTGAAACTGCCCACCGAGGCTTTGCATTTCAAACGTGTTTGCAGATTCATGGAAAACAGGGAAACTAAAGGGAGCTGCCCCCGATGACAACTTCCTTTCCTTCAGACAGCAGCTCGCTTAGGAGCAGCCTGGAGTCCAAGTGATGCACGGAGAGGAGTTTTGTTTCATAACACTGGAACTACGTGGGAAGTTTGCCCCGGGCTTTGCCGCGCGGAACCGGGGCCTTCGTCCTCGTGGGAAGCCTGAAGGCAGCACATCCCAGTAACTCCAGTATTGCTCTGCTTTGCTCTCAGCCCTGCTGGGACCATTCCTGCTGGGCATCTCCCCACTGATGGTGTCCCTGCTGCACACACACCAACCTTAACCCGCTGCCAGGAGCCTTCACCTGTTTTGATCCCAATAATCAGCTTTACTGTTTCTAGACACTGGTTTCAGTGCGTTCCTAAATTCCTGGGTGACCAAGCTGACACCTTAACTCAGTTTTCCTATTAATTGTGTCCTCCCTCAAGCTTCAGATCCCCTCTAACTCCACAGCTAAACCTGATAACTACTGACTTCCCCTCCTCCATTCAGCCCAGCACTCAGAGATGGTAAAACTGGTTAATATAGTAACAGGCTGGATTTAAGTCTTAACTCTGCCACAGCCACCCCAGGCAATTTTATCAGGTCATTTAATCCATCAGTATCTCAGATTCCCCAACTAGAATTCAGGAAGAAAAGCATTTTCCTACATCACATGAAGTGTTTTGCAAAGAGGCCTCTGTGATGTACTTAGGGATTTCCTATATGGAAGCTTAAACACCTAAAATCCTGTCAGAACCCCTCAAAATGTTCCAGTCCAATAAAGTTCAAATGGGGAATAACACATTTGTTAAAACAGGCACAATTTTTTATTAAGAGGATGACATGGCCAGGAGACCATACGTACCTCAAACGAAAATGAGGACAAGATTATCCAGCCAACATAAACTGCACTGGCGTGGTCAGTGTTTTTAAGATTTTTAGAGACACTTGGAATGGAAGAGGGAAAAAACCCACAGCCAAGTCTCAGGCCTTGCACAGTCTGCGTACACTCCAGGAGGAAACTTGGGTTATGAGCAAATATTTTAGTACAAATCAAATGCCTTCCAGGGATAAGCAGCTGGGAAGGCGGGAAGAAATTAATATTGGAAGATTTAGAACTTCCCAGAACTATTCCCTACCTCCTTGATTGAGGGAATTAACTTTTATTTTATTAACTTTTTAATGCCCTTCTCCCATGCAGGGTGCTCTGTCTGAATCACTTCTCCCCTCCTCCAGAAGGGCTGCCCTGGGGATGTTGCTCTTCTGAGGCTCTAAGTAGCAGCTGGCTGTGATTAAGTGGATTGGGAGGATCAGTGCTTGATTAACTTTCTGCTGCTATTGGTTTGCTCAGGTTCCTGCAGGAGAATTAATCTCTTGGTTGGACAGAATGTTGGGCTCTAATGGATACCAGACCCTCAGAGCCCACCCAGAGCACACGGGGCCAGGGCCCTGCTTGAACACGTTCCTTCGTGCTCCTGCCCTGCTGAAGGTAAAACTCAGGTGGGCACTGAGAGGGAGTTTCTGGTCTGTTTTTAGTGTAAGTGTTCATGAGCTCACCAACAGTTCTTATCCAGTTCTGTGTCTTGGTCTATTAGTTTGTTTTAGAATCATGGAATGGGTTGGAAGGGACCTTAAAGCTCATCCAGTCCCACCCCCTGCCGTGGGCAGGGACACCTTCCACTAGCCCAGGGTGCTCCAAGCCCTGTCCAACCTGGCCTTGGACACTTCCAGGGATAAAGGGGCAGCCACAGCTTCTCTGGGCAACCTGTGCCAGGGCCTCCCCACCCTCACAGGGAAGGATTTCTTCCCAATATCTAATTTAAAACTCCCCTCCTTCAGCTTCAGGCCATCGCAGCTGTGTGTGGAGACACTTTTCTTAACCAGAAGAAGGCCCTAGGCAACACCTGTAGAAGTGAAGTGTGTGAGTGGTGTGTTCTATAAAATGTGCTTCATTAACCAATCACACTTTCCTGAAGAGAGATCTCTGAGCAGAGCACTTGGCTCCTTGGCCAAGCCCCTGGAAAACAAGGGATGTCCCTTCAGGAGGGACAGCCATGGGCAGGACCAGCCTTGATGTGCTGCAAGGACAGAACTCACCCCTCCTTTGCAAAAAGTTACCCTTGCTGGCCAAAAGTTAACTATGAGGCTCCCGAAGTAGTCAAGCCTAGGTCAGGTTTTATCATGTTCTTTTCCTTTTTAAAACTGAGCCACAGAAAGGTGCAGCAAACTGAGGTGAGCACAAAGTAAACCCAAACGCTCCTATCAATGTGCAACATTAAGGATCAAAAGTAACTGTAATATTGCTTTCATTTCCCACCCCAGAAAAATCAATCCTAAATCAATGGAAGCATCAATAATTGAGTAGAAGAAGAGGCTTTCCCAAGAAGCTTCTGGTTAATTTGAACTGTAATGTAAAAATAGTAAGAATTAAAAAAAGAAGTAATCAGTGTGTAAATGGAAGCTTGGCTGTGCTTCTGCACTAAATTATGCCTTGATGGAAACGGATAAAGCTCAAATGAAGTCCACAGGCATCTCCTAATTATATCACAAGGTTTTATTCCACTTAGGTTTTCATGAAAGACTTCTGATTTCTTTTTATTATTCTCCATGGGAGTATAACATATTGGTTAACTGGGAGAAAGGAAGCAAAAAAAGATGAAACTCTTGATCTCCCTCGCTCTCCGTGTTTGTCGGGACAGATCAATTGTGAGGTTTAAACTGGGTATGGAAATTCCCTGCTTGCAATATGACTAAAAAGAAAGAGCATGGGTGATTTAACAATTTACATAACCTGAGAGACTCAGCTGCAAATTGAATGAATGGGCCTCTTTGTTTCTCTAAACTGAAATAAAGAGAGGGGGAGAACAAAACAAAACCAAAAAGGGTTCTTATATAATTGTCTCTGTGACTGGCAGGGTAGGAAGTTTTATGTCTATTGGTGGAATTAAGACTGGGAATTATTAGAAAACACAAAGCAATAAAGGGGTGGTTGAGCAATTGTACATATCAACTAATAGGGAGTGACAGAGCCAGCCCTGCTGCACCAGTCCAGGCTTGGCTTTGCTTTATTGTCCTGATTAGACTTGGGTCCTTTTGGGGGCAGTCCTGACCACATCCCACCAGTGGCAGGGCAGCCACACGTCCCTGAGAATGTGGAAGATCCTGAGAGGTTCAAACCAAGGTGTGGTTTTAAACTGGGAGTGTTGAAGGATAGTTCGGGCGGGGCGTGGAGCAGCCTGGGATGGTGGAAGGTGTCCCTGCTTGTGGCAGGGGGTGGAACTGGATGAGGTTTAAGGTCCCTTCCAACCCAAATCATTCCATGATTCCATGATTTACAGGGTGCATGGTCTCTGTGGGTTCAGTGTTCCCCCACTGCCAGAGGCTGAACAAGTCCCTTCACTGTGGAAGCCCAGGGGTGAAATCATTCGGCCTGAAGGGTCACGGGCTCGAGGCCATAAACCCCACGTTCCCTCCGGCCCTGGCACACGCAGACACACATCTCCCAGCATGGAAATATTTGCCCTCTTTCTCACGTGGGCAACTGTTCTTCTGTAGCTGTGTGGGCATGTTGGGTGTGAATCCCTCCACCGGGCATCCCCTGAGTCAAAACCCCGCTCCCCCTCCGGCCCCAAACCTGCCCCACGCCGGGGAAAGCCGCTTTACCTGCTGCCGCACCAGCAGCCTGGCGTTCTTGAGGCCGGTGAGTCCAGCACGTTTTCGGCAGCCTGGGAGTCGCAGTCAAATAAACAGCTGGAAATGGAAATGGGGAGGGAAAGGCCCGAGCTCACCGGAGTCCAGACCTCTGGCAAACATCTTGTGCAGCCCTGTATGTGAGAGCAACTGGTGGCATATGGGGCGTATCTCCTCCCTAAACTGGTCCAAGAGGGAAAAACAAACTTCACCTTTTGGAATGTAACCAGCAGAGGAAAGCAAATTAACCTTTTTTTTTCAAACCATTTTTTTTTTGTTGTTGTTGTATATTTTAACTTGATGTCTGTTTTAATGTCTTGTTTTAAAGGTTTTTAGGATAAATTCCTCAATTTGCCACCTCCCTCTGAGCAGAACCAGTCCAAGTCAACAACTTCTCCGTCATCAATCACAGTCAGGACGTGCTCCCAGTGCCTGGACACTGCAGCAGAAGTTCTGGGAACCACGTTTGCCCGCCACATTATCAAACTGTGGCCTTTAATGTGCTTGTAACTTTTTATTTTGCCTTTTTTTTTTTTTTTTCCAATGAAAACATCTTGGTGAGGGACCATGGCACAATGATCCTGGCCGGGCATCACTTATTTCAGAGCAGGGCTTGATCATACAGCCAACACCAAGATGATGTTGGGGGCTCAATCTCATTATTAGACTCCAGAGACTTCACACAGAAAACCAGGTTTTCCAAATTGAAAGTATAATAGTGATTTAATGAAAAACTGGAGCTTCGGCCACTGTAATTTTAACCCTGATAAAATCAGAACTTCATGTTTCACTACTCATAAGAAACATCACCAGTCTTTGTCTATAAAATTTAAAAAAAAGTTAAAAATACTTTATCCAGCACAGAAACATACATATTTTTATGAATACTGGTCTGCTTTATCTTTTATTCTTAAAAATTTCAGATAGCAATAGTGGCTTCTTACCCGCAGTCTAATCCCAAAAACAATCAAGTATTTTGAGGTCTTCTTTTAGGGTACATTTTTTCCTCATAAAAAATAATAAATGTCAATATCTGAACCACATTTAGGTATTTTGTTTGATCTTGGGCCTGCCAACTAAAACAATTATTTGTGTCTTTATAGGAAGGCACTTCAGCATTTTAAAATAAATATTTAAAAACTACTTCACAGGAAAAAATATTCATGTGGTTAGATGAGATATGCTGGAAAAATTAAGGCTAGTCCTCCAAGGCATGTCTTGTTGTTACACTTTCCTGTTCTTAATTTGGTTAATCCTTCCTCAAACTGAAAAAATTCAGATCAGAGGAAAAGAGAAGGTATTTTTAAAAGAGCTTTGATACCCACAGCAGATTTCTTAATGATTTTTAATTTAGCAATTTGCTTGCAAAAAGGTAGGTATGAAATAACGGCTCTAATCTCTATAATTTATCTGTTTTCCTGGTGATTGTGTTATATAAAGCCTGTGTGTCTGCCAGGCAAAGGCTCTCCATAAAAAATTTGAATGAGGAATGGATTTGAAAGGGCAAGTGATGCTTTTTATGTGTGTTCATAATCAAATAGGTGCCACTTATGTGGGTATTAGATTCCCATTTTCCTCTAGCAACTCAGGAAAAAAAAAAGATGAAAGGACTGATGATGAACACCTTGATACAAACCAGTGCTGTCAGTTCAGTGAAGTGACTCTCACAGAAAAAAAGCTGATAAATATTTGCACCCCATGAATATTGATGGAGACAGAAGTCAATCCTGGCCTCCTGCCTGCAAAAAAAAAAAAAATAAAAGGTTCAGTGGAAGCAATAGTCCAAAATTTCCCGTTTTCAAGGAGTTTTTCAAGTTGTGTCAGACCTACTGATGCTTTAAACTGGCAGGGAAGCTCATGAGAGCCGTGGTGGGAGTTGGGTTCTGTCAGGTCTTCTGCAGTGAAAATCCTTCTGAAGACCGTGGAAAAACATCACAGAATCAGCAAAGAGGGGTGGGAGGGACCTCAGGAGATCACCCAGGGCAGGGTCACCTGGAGCAGGTGCCACAGGAGCGTGTCTGGGTGGGTTTGGAACGTCTTCAAACCCTCCACCCCCTCCCTGGGCAGCTGTTGCAGTGCTCTGTCGCTTCAGCGGGAAGGAGTTCCTCCTGGTGTTGAGGTGGAACTTCTTTTGTTTTAGCTCGTGGCCGTCGCTCCTCACCCTGTCACTGGGCACCACTGGAAGGAGTCTGGCCTTGGATCAAGGCCATGGAGGGCTGAAGGAAAAATCTCCCTCTTTCAGGCAGCATCCTTTGGCTCCTGCTGCTCGAGCCTCCCACCCTCTGAGCCTCACCCAGTCTCTCCTAATTAGCTCCTCCTGCTTCCAAAATCCCGATAACCCGTTATCTTACCGAGGATAAGGATCTTGCTTTGGGTAGGACACGGCTCTTTCAAGTATCAGCTTTCAGAGCCGCAATCCCCTGCTCTGCAGGGCTGGTAAAGAATAACCCATATCTTTGCTTGGGATGAAAAAATCCCCACTTTTCCCTGGGGCACTGAGGCAAGTGTGAGGTAGCAAATCACACATTACTCTATTTCCAAACTATATCCCTTTGCTCTGCCTTTTAATACCATTTTCCCCCTCCCAATGAATTGCATATCCGTTATTTTACCACCCAGTTTATTTGATCATCAGGGAAGATAAATGGCTTCTGCTGAAATATTAAACAAAGGGAAAATTAAAGTACTGGGAAGGGTAAACAATACAGCAAAGCACAATTTCCGTTCTGCTACGTGAAGAAAATAGGTCTCTCTTTCTTGTTAAAGCATCAGCACAGATGCTGAAACTCTGGCCATGTAAACTTTTCCCACCAAAGTCAATGGGATTTGTGTGTGTTTGGGTGGATTTTGAATTGACTGGAAGCAAAGGAGAGTTTTCTAGATGAGATCCAGCGAAAAATGAAATTTATCAAGAAGTTTAGCGCGCAGAGCCTTTTAATTTCACTGCTTTTGTTCATGGTTCTTGCTTGCTCAGCACCAACTGAACCAAAGATAAAGTGAAAAAATGTTATTTTAGTTGGGCCTTGGGCCGTTCTTAATAAAAGAAGGTGGAGATTTGCCTGGAGAAGAGCCAAGCCTGGTGTAAGAGAGCAGCAAGGCTCATCCCTCTGGACACCAATAGCTCCAGGGACACCCAGGAACAGATCCTGGGAAGAGCTGGAAGGACTCAGTTTAGCAGGGAGCTCAAAGGTGAGGGGGAGCAGCTTATTTTCAGTCTTTGACTGAGGTTGGATTCCCCCCAAAACACCCTGGAAGGAAACAACTCACTTCACTGGGACAGCACCGAAGTGTGGCCTCATCCCAGCAGGGACATCAGCTCAAACCCTTGTGCCAGCCCAGGATGCAGTTTGCCTTTGAAAATTCCCAGGTGAAGACATGAAGCAATATCCAATATACTTTTCTCACAGGTAATATCCAGACTGCTGCTTTAGAAGGAGATGTTTTTATTTCAGCTGCTGCTTAGCTTAGAATTTAAAACAAGAAGTTTCTTATAGCATTCCAGAGGCTCAGTCCTGGAACTCTGAAATAATTCCGTTAGACAGTTGATTGATGGGAAGGAAGGACTCATTTCGTATGGACTTGCCTCTATTCCATAGGAAATATCTGAGTATAACATCAATATTTCTTGTTCTCACATGGTTACAGCCCAGTTTCTGAGTTTGAGTTGACTAATCATCCAAGAGAGAGTTGTGATGGGAATATGACAAGTGACAGCAGATCAGGACCTGCTCCACAGACATTGATTCTTCTCGAAGTTTTCCTGTGATCCATTTTTTTCAGCAAAGCCACCTAGGCATCACAGAATCATCAGTGAGGCAGCACAGAATCAGGAGTGCCCTGACTGCAGTGAGAGAGCAGATTATTATTGCTGGATTATTTCTGGACTCTGCGGTGGGTTTTCAGACTAAACACCGTGTGGGGTGCAAATGGACGATGGGAACATGAAGGACTGGGAGAGGGGCGACGGGGCAGCTCTGGGAGAGTTTGTAGCATAGGAACAAAGTCCTGGGGGCTCTGTGGCCTCACAGTGGTGAGGGTGAAGCTGAAATCTCTTTTTGGGAGGCACAAACCAGCGCTGGGGGTTCTCCGTGCTGCCCTGGCAGTGACCTCCATCCCACCCGAGAGCGCCTGGATCTCCAGGGTGGAGGAAATTCCGATTCCATGCTCACTGAGCCCTGACTTTCCCCCTGACAGAGATGGATGCCCGGCCCTGCTAATGGGCTGTGGCGGGTTGTGCTGCGGGTTTGCACCTCGAGCACTAACCTGGGACGAGCCAACTCGCTTCCCACTCGGCCTGTGCTTCATCCCTGGGCCCTGAGGTTCCTCCTGCACCCTCCCGTTCTCCCTGTCCTTCCCCCAGAGCCTGAATCCCACTGGGCTGTGGCACATCCAGACGCACAACCAGCTACAACCACCAGAAACGTTGGGAAGTTGCGATAGTTTTTCAGATACTGATGTTCAGATTTCCCTGCTCACCTGAGTGAGCGAAGACACAAACTGCTCCTCATTTTATCACCACATTTATGTACAGGGAGAGAAAAATGCAAACACAAGCAATACAGATGTGTATCCTTCATTAGGAAAAAAGTGAGGCAGGGTGGGGAGTCACTGATGCTGGTGTGATTTTGTCATTAGTCACCAGAATAACAAGTGAGGGATTTTCAGCATCTCCATTTTTTTTACTATCCAGAGGAGAACAGGAGTTTTTAGGCACATCCCGAACAAGTCTCAGGTGACAAACACCAAGTAGATCAGCCTATGCACTGACCATTTGCTTTCCTTGTCTTCCTCCTCCCTTCTCAGTCCATCCAGCCCTCTTGACCCTTCATCCTTCTGGCAAAGGAAAGATAATTGCCCAAACCCCAACTAATTGCCACAGACATCCAGGTTGGAGAGGTCACAACGCTCCTTCCCTGAGAGCTTCGCTTTCCTGGTGGCTGAAGTGATCTCTGAGCAGCCCACGAGCCTTTAGGAAGTGCCACTTCTGCAGGCACAGGAACATGCACAGTTTCTAGAGAAGCTTTTCCCCTTCTCCTTGGGATGGTGGGAATGGGGAGGAGTGATCCACCCCAGCAAGTGTTTGGAAAAACATAAGGAACCTCCTCCTCTGGTCCAGGGGTGCAGGACACCCCTGGGAGGTACTGCTGGCACATTATGTTTTCATTGTTAGAGCTGCGCGTGAGAAAGAAACAGATCCATTAAAAAAAAAAAACCAAAACACAAAATCTTGAAAGAAAACATTTTCCTGAGCAATTGGGAGGAACGTTGGGCACCCTCTTCTTGGACTGCTGTGTCTGCCTTCAGCCCCTCCAGGACACAGGGCTAATTTAACTGGGCATGTATTTAAATATATTAAGAGCGATACAAAACAGGGAGAGAATCAGGGAGGTGAAAAGTCAGTGCCCCTCCTTGTCCCGCTGTCTTCTTTTTGTTGGCTGCTGGGCTGGGAGACACGAAATAAAAGTGAGCAGCACAACCTGTCTGAGTTTTATTCAAATCAGCCAATTAAAACATCAAGCTGAAATGTCAACCAACGTGTTCTGGCCACTCAGGAATTACAGCAGGAAAGCATCTGTCTGTCCTCACCACAAAGAAGGGAAGATTTTTAATTCCACTTCTGCAAAAAGCCCTGACATGAGATTGCCGCCATGAAAAACACCATCTGCAATGTGCCCTCACTGGAGGGTTGTCATCAACTGCTGCTTTTACACTGAATTAGACCAAGTTAAACACCTTTTTTTTTTTAAAAATCTCATGAGCTATTTACCATGCAACATTCTCTTCTCAAAGGTGTGCACCTTCTGACAGTGACACGATTTATTCACCTGATTTTACCTTTGTTTACTGCCCAAATGCTGATTTGACCTGGGCCATGTTGTCATGAGAACTTCCAGACTGAAGCTCCTCGAGCTTTAAATTTTCTCCATATATAATCTCTACGTTTATATACACATATTTATAATTTTTCTCAATATGTAATCTAAAGACTTAAGGCTGAATTTTAAGGATCTCTTCTGTAGGACAAGACACTGGGTTGACAGAGACATCATTTCGTCACTCCCTCATCTTCTGAAGTTGCATTTTACTGGCACTCAGTGCTCTGCTCTGGTTGACAAGGTGGAGATCAGTCAAAGGTTGGACTCGATGATCTTGAAGGTTTTTTCCAAACTGAATGATTCTGTGATTCTTTGACAGGAACTTGAGACTGATAGTCCCATATCTTGCAAGGAATCAAGACCTACCCAAGCTACTCTGGTAATCTCCTGGCTACAGACAGAAATTGTTCAAAAAAAAAAGAAGATTTTGTCAGAGTTGACCTGTTTGCAGAAAAAAGTGTGATTTCAACAAGTCATCTTTCTTTTTAATGAAAGTATATTGAGTTGAAGAATTCCCATTTGGGTGGTCACCAGCCATTAGGTGAGAGCCAGAGAAGTGATTAAGGTACATCCATTAGACCTTTTTATTGAAGTTTTATTTCATAGAATCTTTCAGGTTGGAAAAGCCCTCCAAGATCATGAAGTCCATTTGCTGGATACTTAAGTGGTATTTTCCAGGCAAATATAACCCACTCTTGGTCCAGCGTCTCCAAGTAATTAAAGGCTCTTATAGGAGTGTATCCTATAGACAAACATATGCAAATGGAAACTTGGTCCCCAACATTCCACACACCAAAAAACCCACAACAAACAAGGAAAAATCTCTCCATAATCCTCATATTCACAGTGCAAACATGTTTCCAGTGGCAGTGATCGCCAGGACGGGGTCTCACAAAAGTCCTGTGCAGCTCTGGTAGAGTCTGTGTTAGTGATATTCTTGTCCCCAGGCCAGGTCGGGGTCACAAAGGATGTTTTGGAACTGCTCCTGGGATGCTGTGTTTGATATTTAGGCAAAGCTTCCCTGAGGAAAAGGGTTTTTTTGTTTTTATCTTGACTTCAGTTCTTCCTCCTCCACAGACACAAGGGCTCAGCTGGTGGCAGTGATGCTTCTGGCCTTAAAGAACAACACCCAGGCTCGTGTGCAATGATGACATGAAAGCACAGGCTGCAATCCTGGCTGACACAAAAGGAGAAGGCAGACTTGTATCCATCAGGAAAACCGCCTGTTCCTTCCCAAAGGGAAGAACACCACCACAGCAGGATGTGGGGAGTGGGATGTGTGCACTGCGAAGTGAGGGCAACCCATTGGATGTGCCTGTTATGTTTCTTTATTAGTTCTCTTCCCCTGTTTCAGCTAAAAAACAAAGAGATTTTGGGGGTTGGCTCTCCAGATTGAAGGTGTTTCAGTTCTCTGCTTGACCAAATCCTGCCCAGCCTGTGCAGCCCCAGGAGGGCAGGACGAGCACTTAGGAGCACCAAGTGGTGCTCAGGGATGTCTGCACATGGATGTCCTGCTTTTGTCCTGCCAAAAATACTGCTCTCCACAAAACTGGTGGAGAAATGGCCCTGTGCCCCCCAAACAGCGCTGAAATGTGGGCCGAGAAATGTCCCCCACAAATTACAGACACGATGGTCAGCGAGGGGCATAGTTGCAGGAGAACTTGGACTCCAAGTGTCTTGATTCTCCCTGTCCACCACGAGACCACTCTGTGCTGGTTCTCTGTTCCTGCTCAAAAAGGCAGTAGAAACAACTGCAAGTCGAGTCTGCCTTTGAGAAGAAAGCTGGGAACACTCAGAAAGGTAGGAAGAAGGTATTCCTGGAAATCTCACACAGCCAGCATGGATGTGGGATAGAGTAGCAGTGTCTAGACCAAACCCCAATGTTTCATGCAACTTAGACAAGTAGAACCAAGTATTTTCTGATTTTTTCAGAGAGATTGGGTTACAGGCAGGAAGGGATGAAGTCCAGGGCGTTCCCTGCCAGCCACAATTTCCTGTGCAAACACTATTGCCCATATTTTTGGAGAAGTGCATAAAGCCAGTTGATGTCTGCAGTAATTACAGTGTGTCAGAAAAATCAGCATTTGCACATATCCTGAGCAAGAAAGCAGCCCTGAGCATATGGACCAAATAGTTAAAATAAACATGGGCCATCCGAGAGGAAACGATTCCTTCTGCTAAGTTTGACCTTGCTGAAATTAATGCTATTTGGATTTTGAGCCTCAGCTAAATTATGTCCAGATAGGCAGAGGTGGTTGCTGCAAGTTTGGGTTTCTCCACAAAGAGACAGTGGTGATAATGGGTTCTCCATATCAGTGTTGATCTCCTTGGAAGGTTTAGAGCCAGAATGTGTTGGGTCACATCTAATCTGGGTGTAAGTCATGGCTGGAAGAGGGTTTTTAGTTTGTTTTGTTTTGCTAATGGCAAAAAAATGTAGGGCTGATTTGGGGCATTTCGCAAGACCCAGCATCTGCTTCACCAAGAACCCCTTTGCCTGCAAAGGTCTGGATTAACACAGAGCCTCAGCTGCACTAAACCGAACCCAAAAATAAATCTTAGAGTTACAATACACATTCAGAATGTACAGAGCCATAACATACGTTTTAAACACCACGGGAGGATGTTCCCTGCACATACCTGTTTAACTCAGGTATGAGTACTTTACCACAAGAGTTTATTTCCTCTATAAATTACCTCCTGAATCTCAGTTTAGATGAGACCAAAACCTGTGCCAGTTGAGTCCCAGCAAGCAAAAGTGTTGACAGAGGAACAAGTAAAGCCTGAAAAGTTTGAAAGCTCCATTTGGGTTTTGGCCAAGCACCCAAAAGCCTCATGTGCCTGAGGTTTGACAGATCGATCCTTTCCCTGCCAGAGCTGGAGTGCCTCCTCCTCCCAGGCCAACACTCCAGAAAGGGCTGAAGCCCGGGATCAGCTCCGTGCCAGGGATGCAAGGCTGAATTTTTGGGGTTTTCCGTAGGAAAACTGATCAGGGATCTCTTCTGCAGCTAGAAATTATTGGAAATAATAACAAATTCATGGCAATGAAACACAACAGTGGCCACACAATCTCCAGGTGTCCAGAATCGAGTCCCTAAGGTTATCGTAAAAGAGGCAAAAAGCAGATTCCTCCCCTCAGAAACCCCTGTTGGTGTGACCTCAGGGCTCCTGAAATTTGGGTTGAAAATTGTAATTTTCCCATCAGAGGTCACTGCAATAACAGGGGATCTTGGTCACCTGTTTTGGGGCTGGGAGAGAGGAGCTGGGGCAGCTCAGCCCATGTCACTCAGTCCTGATGTGGGGCCAAGCAGGACCCTGATATCCCACCCCAGGGAGACCCTAAAAAGCCCTCCTGGTTAAGGAAATCATTGCTGAGCAGTTCTGCAACAAGCCCAGGCATCTGATAAACTGCCATCTCAGAGAGGCCCCAAATTACCTCCTTTCATTTCAGCTAGAGGCTTCAAAAACATTTGAAATATTATAGAATATTTCAATATCCTTAAGTTTATATGGGCAGATCTTTGCTCTGCTGATTTCAGAGCTGCACTAAATTTTACCAGTTCAAGTTCTGACCCAGGAAAGGCAAAACTCTCTGAGATGGGCTCCACACCAATCATTTCAGCTACCATAAATTAGCCAGGTCAGCTTTAGATTACCTATAGCAATTTAGTTTTCTTTCTTGTATAAAAAAAGAAAAAAAAAAATATCAGGGCAGGGGAAAAAGAATTCCACTGTGCAAATATCCCAGAGAACAGATTACTTATTGTTCCAAAACATCCTCTTTAATGGCATTACCAGAGTGGCCCATGAAATCAGTCGTTTCCTAGAAAGATGGGCTGATTTCCCTCCCCAGGCTGGCAGCTGGAGGTGTGCTGGACAGGGAACACGGGACTTAATTCATGGACAGTTAAACACTAAACTAGTCCATGGCTAAGGAGGCAGGAGATCTCGCTCTGCTGCTGGCTCTGCTGTCGAGATGCCCTTCAGTCTCTTCCTATTTTATGAGCTTCCATTACGGCCTCTCCTGTCCAGTGGCAGTTTCCCATCTGGCTTGATTTGGCTGAAAAGTTTCATCCAGGAAAGTTTCCCACCAGGAAATGCCCTTTCATGTTAACCAGAATGGTTCACAGGCTCTTACAGCTTCTGTGGAATCACTCATGGCCGACCTCGTTGTTGCCATCGTTCCTGTTTCAGTGTGTGGCTGGAAATGGTGGGACATTAACAAAATCAACATTTTGTTCTTGTCACAGTCAAACATTTCCAGAAAGTCAAAATAAACATTGCTGACATCTGTTGAGTTCACAAATAATGATCATGTTTGCATTTTGCAGCTGAAACCAAGATTAAAAACAAGCTCTGAGCTCCTGAGCCTCTTCTGGAGAGGATTCCTGTGCTCACCCCGGGGCAGGTTTGGTCAGTCCCTGGATCTGGGCACCACCAATCTGGTTTTACAGCAGGATCCCGAGTTCTGCTGAGGTTTTCAGGGTGCTACTCTAACAGAAGTAATAAGCAAAATGATGATCATAAAGGAATTTTATTTTCAGGGAATTGGGACCACAACTTCCTGAAAACTACCAGACCAGATAATGTCTTTTTCCCTTCTCTCTCTTTTATGGCAGGCACTTGTTCTAAAAAAGTTACACAACTTTCTTTAAAATGGACTTTTAAAATCCATCATTTAATGCAACTCTGGAAAGTCAGCTCCTGTGCTATTTCCTTCCCTTCCTTCCTTTACCTCTCCTTCCTTAAATCCATCCCTGCATTTTAAATTAGTTACGAGAAATAAAGCAAAAGGGGGTTTGAGGGGCTGAAATCTCTTCAGTGTGACAGGGTGATGTTTTTTTTGTGTTTGAGTCTAAATGAGGCTTTAGAAAATGATATGGTATCCTTTAAATGGCTCTGCCATGGTCAGAGCCCATTAGGCAGTGGAGGAAGATTCCTCAGGGAGAGCTGAGACCAGACGTCTGAATCCCGGAGGATGGAGATCACTATTTACTTTCCTGCATGGAGAATTAATGGATGTCTCCATCTTCTGAACCAGTGAACATAAAGGAAGCAGAATGAGTGGGGGGAAAAAAAATGGCATGTGTGTTTTTCCCTTTTTCCTTTGGTGCGCATTCATGTTTTCAGTCGGTATTTGCACATTATTCTTTGCCTTCTCCCTGTAGGATTTTCTTCCCCGACTTCAGGGCAATTCATCTGTCCTGAGAAGGTACCTAAAGATAATGAAGAGGCACATAATTTAGTAATCTTGGCCATCTTTTACGTGGAAGATTAATTTTTGGCCTTTTAGTGTCAAGGTTGGTTAAACCGAGTGAGCAGCAGCAAAAAGCAGCAGGCAGAGGCACAGACAGGACCCTGGGCTGGGGCAAAGGCACAAAATAAATAAGTCTTGGAGTCACTGCAGTATCTGCACAGTGATGGACTAATTATTAAAACAGAAGCGCTCCCTGAGTCATCTTGTGCAAGTTCCGAGCTCTGAGTTTCTCCCTGCATTTTCTTTTGTCTGCCTACTTTTTTCCACAGAAAATGATGTCCCGGGGCCTGTCCTGTAGCTCCCCACTTCTCATCTGCTCTGCAAATGCTTTGCTGAGGTTTGGAGACTTGTTGTCTCTCCTCAGCACAGTGGGATGGCTCTGATGGGGTTTGGGGATGTTGTCTCCTCTAAGCTCTGATGGATCTGGAGGTGGCACGGGGTGAAAGGAACTTTGTGCAGTGCTCACAGAGTCAGAACTATAGAATAGTTTGGGCTGGAAGGGACTTTTAAAGGCACCTTCAACTAGAGGCTGTTCAGAGCTCCATCCAACCCAAACTTGAAGGTTTCCAGGGATGAAGCATCCACCAGCTCTCCGGGAAAACTGTGCCAGTGTTCACCACCCTCATCATAAACATATTGTCCTTATAGTTAGTCTAAATCTCCCTTCCTTTAGTTTAGAACCATTCTCCTTTGTCCTATCCCTACAAGCCCTGCTAAAAAGCCTTTCCCTGTCTTTCTTAGCTCCAAGCCCTGTCCAACCTGGGCTTGGACACTTCCAGGGATGGATCCACAACAACATGTCACTGTTTGCTTGGAGCTGAGCTCAATTCGTGTGTCCAACCCCAAAGTGAACTGGGAGTCAGCTGATTTTGTGGTACAAAAGATTTTGTCTGCTCCTGACCCAGCAGATCCATTATGTGTAACAGAAAATGTGTTTATTTTATAGGAACCGGGTAGAAAACAAGAAGCACCACCAGGAGCAGCTCCTTATTTCTGTGAGAGGTTGGTGAGGGTGGGTGTGTGGGACTGAACAAAGAACAGAAGCGTGGAAGGGCTGAATTTATGGGGTAGGAAACTAATCTGGAGTGTTACATTCCTTCCCTCCCAGCAATATCTCTTCCCAAATCACGCCGGATTCCCTGTTTGCTTTCAGGGCACATGTGAAATAACAGAAATATAAACTCTGCACATCATTTCAAAAATGATAAAGTGATTACACACCCGCTCCGAACACTCAGCTGCTGTCAGAGCTTTATTGTTCCTATTCTCCTTTTCTTGGTACATGAGACGAGTCTGAGGCCCCTGAAACATTTCCCGGCTGGATCCAACTTGTCCTCTGGGAGATTTTCCTTTTCTATCAGTAAGTGAAGACAAGGCTCTGGCTTAATCTTGTTTTATTGTCACCAGCTACTCCACACTTGTGCCCCGCATCATAAGTTGTGTGTGTGCTGCAAACCTGTAAATAGTGACTGGCAACTGGAAATCTCCTGGAGGTTTCCCTGTGGTCCATATTCCCAGCCCGCAGCATTTCACAGGGGGGTGTTTTTCTTTTCCAGGAGTTTGCCCAGCCTTGGACAAACAGGGCTGGATCCAGGCAGCGGCGGTCGGAGGTGTCAGTGGTTTGTTTTATGGGCAAGTTGGTGTCCACCAGCATCTCCCTCACTCCTGGACCTCCCAGCTGCACCGAGTCCCTGGAATGAGAGGTCCCAGAGGACTCCTTGGATTCGTGGAGGGCTGGGGCAGCACGTGGTGCCTCCCAGTAACCATTGCTGCTCATTTTTATTTCAGTTTTTGATTTCATCTTGACTTTGGACCAGGCTGCACTTCTGCAAGTGGACGGGATTATTCATTTTCCTGCTCCTTGATTTTCGGTTTTAGGAATGCCTCCCTTGCCCCCTTATATTTTTTTCAGTACAAAGCTCATCATTCAGGAGAACAGAAAGTGAAAAAGGGAGAAAACCTGAAAAAAATAAAATTATTCCCTTTTTTCCCAGTCGTCACTTTTTTTTTTTTTTCAAATGGATAAAAATATTCAACATTGTGTTGAATAGGAAGAAATAGAAAAATGGTTGGAAATTATTTCTATCGTATTTTTGCCCCTTTTGTGCCTTTTCTGCTTTTCCAGTTTGGAAAGAATGAGTAGAGGGGAGAGGAGGAGGGAAGAGTCAGCAATAAGGGAAAAGCAACAAGTTATTTGATGAAAGATTGAAGTGCTTAAAATGAAGCATGGAATCTTATTCTTATATCTTTAATGACAGGAATAAAGACACATCTCTAGACTGAAAATGTTCAGTCTGACATTTTAAAATGAAACACAGGTTTTCATTTCAGGAGATAATTCCATATCCACACACACACACACACAGAATCAAAACGTATTTCAAAATGAAAACACCACGGGGAGAATAATATTTAAAATTGAAAACTTTTATTTTGTTTTTTGCCCCCCACAATAAATAAATACCTGGGTTTTCCAGGAAATTGTAAAACTGAGAACAGAGAGTGAAAACATCATGAAACAAAAGGGGGTCTTGCCATTTTAGGCATCAGGGTTTGCTAACAAAATATGTGCTTTAACACGGATTTTTTTCTGGCATGTTAATTCATCTGCTCCTAAAGGATCCTCTCAGAAACACATGGGCATGATTTACTAATTGTAAACAAAACATTTGTTATTATTTAGGGTTTTAGGAGCCCCTCAGGTCATGGGGTTTCTGGTGAAGCACTGGCTCAGCCCCTCTCAGTGAACTTTTCCTCCACAGGATATTTTTGGAGACACTGGGGACAGGAAGAGAGCAGTAAAGGGACGATGTTTGCCCCCATTAAAAATGGTGAATGTGATAGGAAAAGCCCCTTTCACCCCAAGTGTTCCTCGGGATGGGGTGGCTCTGGGTAAACTGGTGTCAGGGCAGCACCGAGGGCCTGCCCCAGCGCTCCTGCTTCCAGTGGAGCCTGCAGGGATGCTGCCCTCTTCCAGGGGTTCTGTCCAGGGATGTGCTGCAGTCACAGGACACGGGTGGGCACGGCTCAGCTGGGCAAGGCTGAACACACAAAGCCTGGCTCTGTGGTCAAACCTCCTGAGAGCTCAAAGCCTCCTAAGAAGCAGTGGTTTGTTTGCTGGGGGGGGGAACGTGGGTGAAATGGGGGGTGAAATGAAGTTTTAACCATGGCAGTGTGCAATCCCAGCTCTATCCCGATTTTCACTGATCCAAGAGCTTTGTCGGTCTTGCTCTCAGACCTCTGCCCGTGGAAGCTGCTGCATGGCTTACCCAAGATGCTTTCATTTTTGTCTTCTAAACCAGCTCACTGTGTCCATTACCCCCACCTAGCTGGAACTAGATAATCCTTAAGGTCCCTTCCAAGCCAAACCATTCCACAATTCCGTGATTACATTTCGTGCAAATCACGGTTAAATGTCCGAGGCTGCAAAGCAATTTGGGGTTTTCAGGACTTTTCCGTGAGTTATCCATAATCAGAGGCAGTTGGCTCCGAGCAGAAGAGATGAAGTGTCGGTGCACAGGGAGGAAAATTGTGCCTTCTGTTTCTCCTTTTGGGATATAAACCACACGCTGCAGAGCTGGCTGGGGAATGAAATAAGCTCGTGGTTCTCCAGCTGCACAGACTGTACTCTTTAGCATTCTGTTACGTAAAGAGCATGCAAATATATTAGCAGGAAAAAAGCTGAATTTGCCCATTAAGGCCTGTGATTAATGCAGTGCTGAAAGCTCGTTTAAAGGGCTGTATATTGCAGCTCACTCGAGAAACACAGAGAAGAACGAGCACACAAAAACTGAGTTGAGTGCTGAGGGTATGGAGGACCCCAGTGTGGCTGTAGAGGGCACTCAAGATCTTTAGGATTTCTCAGGCAGAAGAGAAAGCTCCAAGTTGCTTTTTTACACTTCACTCTTGGAAAAAAATTTAACCCTCTTTAGGAGCAAGTGGGACCACATGAGACTCCAATATTACAGCTTCTCCCCTTTTAACCACTAATAACAGGTTGAGCTAATTTCTGTTTGGATTTGGGGTTTCTTTCTTCCATTGCTAAGAACTGGTGAGTTGTGTGGAGCCCTCTCACAGCACTGATTTTTGGCAAGACAGGATCTGCTCAGCACAAAGAAATCCCGTTCCTTCAAATGAGAAATCAGCCTGAACTGCTGAGAAATGGCAATTTATCATCAGGTCGTCGTGCTGAAACAGAGGGACCACAAAGAGATGCGGTCACATGAACAGGAATCCTAAAAAAACTCCCCTGTGTCTCCAAACACTGAGGATGTTTCACTGTTTAGTTTTGCCCGTCTGAAATGTCTGGGTTTGGCTTGAATCAAGCAAGGCCTTTCTTGTGGTATTTTCTGCCATCAGGAATTGGAAATCTCACAAGAAATCCTGTTCTGATGAGATTCCCAGCCTGATACCCAGCCTGGGAGAGAAACTGCTGATTAAATTTTGGATTTCAGCGCTTCATATGAGTCAGGTCGAATTCCCCAGGAAATAAAGATCTGAACTGCCTCGTTGTAGGCCCAGGGTTGTTTTCAGATTGAAGGCCATGGACTTGAATCCAATATTACAGGCAAAGTCTGCATCTTCAATCAGCATTGGGATATCTTTTCTGCAAGGCTACTCAGGGTTTATTCCATGCAGCTGATCCCGCAGGCTCCTCTCCAGAAATCTGCACAGTCATCCTGTTTTTCCTGGGTATTCTGTCAGCTTTGCAAGAGCCCCATATTAGAAAATACAGCGTGACTAAGAAGTCTGTCTGCTCCCTAATTATGTTGCCAGAGCTCTCGTGGTGTTGCTTTCTCTGAGGTTTCTATTCTGGACAAAGTGGGCCTAATAATAACATTATAATTACACTGCTATGATTTCACTGGTAACCTGCCCCATGTACTCAAATCTTAAGTGCAGATCCAAAAAAATACCACAGGGTGCCGAGGAATTCTGACAGGCCCTCAGCAGAGCCACACACCCTTCAGGAACAGGCAGCTTTGTAAATTAAAATGATCTGATTTCACTCAGCCGATATCAAGGCCACACACCCTCCATCCAGATCCCTTCTCATCCCTTCACTGCCTTTTATTTTTCAAGGACTGCATCTTCCATCCCCGAAATGAACTGCCAATGGAGAAGCTGAAGACACCAAGATATCCTGGTGAATTGTTTGAGCTGAGCTACTGGAAGTCGTGCCAGTTGCTGACCATCCTAAATCAATGTTGGCAGCTCTCTCTGAGTGCTCTGTGAGCTGCACAATTCCCTTCAGAAAGGAACTTTCGGCTGCTCTTCTCCCCTCCTTTGGAAATGGAAGTAAATCAAAGAGATGAGTCTCAGCTATGGTTTGGGGACAGGTTTAAGTCAGGTCTGCGGGTCAGACTCAATGGTAATGTGTAATATGGAGATTTTAAAAGGCATTTTCAGCTTTTGGCCCAAAGGAAGTGAGTGAGCTGGAAGGGATTGTCCTGGTGGTACTTCCATGGTGAGCAGGAACAGGCTGAGAGCAACCAGCAAGTGAGATGAGAGTCCATCTCCCTTTATCCTGAGAATCCTGGTGGAATTCAATTTTCAGGTTCCATTTCTAGTCTCTCCATATCCATGAGCAGCTTCTCGGGGTTTAGCTGGGTACATGAGCATCTATCAATCGTATCAGTGAGTGATGGATCAGGCCAGTGTGGGGTTTCAACATTAAACAGCCAAGAGGGCTCTGTTTGGCCAGACAGTTCCTGCTGTATTGCTTTTTCCCTTCCCTGGCTGAATTCCCATGGTTTTTGGCATGAACAACTGCATGTTCAAATAACCATACAACCTTCAGGATTCACTTCCCCAAACATTTGTGTCACTGTGGGTTAATGGGTGAGGGTATGGGGCTGCAGGACAAGAGGTTACTGTGGAATTTCTGTTGGGGAAGCACTTGAAAAGCAACAAAATTATCTGGGACCCTCCTTGTCTCAGATACAGTGAATTCATGAATAATTCAGGGAAGTCAAAGCTTGTGGCAATCAGCCAGTTGGACAAGGTAATGTAATATCCACTCCTCCCTCCAATAAGGTGCTGGAGACAAGACCAGGATGGTTTTATCCGGATTTACACCAAAAGACAAACCTTTTTCTAAAAGCAACTGGAAAGGGAAAATAAAACTCCATTTCAGACTTAGAAGCAGAATAAAATATTGAAACGTGGAATGCAAGCTTTCCCCAGGAACCACAGATCCTCTCAGTTAACAAAAAATGATGTAGCTTAACTTAGACAAATAGTAAAACAGTAAAAAGGTACCACATGTTCCTGCCTGACTGCGAGCCAGACAATTGGTATTACACTTAAATCTTGTTCTGACATCACGCTATAGAAAGCCTGGAAACTCCTGAGCCCAGAGTGCCGAGTTTCTCTGTGCTGAGCCAGCACGGGGAGCTCGGGGCCGAGCATCCCGGCCGCTCCAAACTCTGTCCCAAGGAAACAATGGGCAGAATTCCTCCTTCTCGTCTGGAGATGTGTCACATGAGAGCAGAGGAGCTCGGAATAAATGCCCTCTCGGCTGGAAGAGTTGGGCAGCCCAAGCACTGCAGGGCTCAGCTGCCACCAGCCCCAGCTCCCGCTGCCGAGGGCGATGCCAGAGCCACGACAGCCCTGGAATACTAATGGACAGCTGTGGAGCTGTTTATTTTCTCTTTTGGAAATAGCCATGCAAATAAGACACTGGCACAGAAAGTCAGTGCCCCTGGAGCTCATATGGTACACCAGATTCATTGCTTTCCTTTCCCTGGTCCCCCCCCTGCCAGGTCGTCTTTCTTCTTCTTTATTCTGCCTCTCCCCTCTCCAAATTAAGATGAAAGCACAGTTTCCTGGGTGGCAGAGCTGCTAATTATTAAAAAGGCCCTAATCTTTCACAAGTGACTTCGAACTGCTCCTGCAAGTCTGACACCTGAAGCACTGGGCACTAACTATGAGATGAACACAAGTCCCATCCTGGGAAGAGTCTCAGCTTCATATCCAAGGGACAGGAAAAAGCATTAGCAACCCCTAAACAGCTGGAACTGGCTCAGCCACTTTCATAAACTTGTGTTCATTCCCTACAGTGTTGTTCTATTCTCAGTTGGTGGCTAAAGCATAAAACCAGAACTTTTTTGCACGTCTGAAGCAGAAGCCACCTTGTACCTTATAATATCTGAAGTCCTAAGATGCGTAGAAATTTGTGTCCCTGAAAGACTCATAGGCGTTTATGGATCTAAAAATCTTGGGTGTGTTTAATTCCCACACCTCTTTAAAATTAACAGTTTCAGGGGCTAAACGGCAGCAAGGTCAGAAAACCCAAGAACTTTGGATTCTAAAGCCACAGCCGCTCATCTTTTAAACAGCTCAAACATTAACTACCCTTGCTGTCATTTGGTTAAAGACATGGGAATTACAACGATGTAAATTTAGGTAGATTTAGATAGAATTCAGGCCATGAGGTTGGTGCTTATCTTGGTGTCTGAGGCCACAGGAGGTGCCTTTTCCAGAGCATCCCAGGGATGTTTGTCGCAAGGGCTCCTCAAGGATGCTTCCCACCCCTTCGGTGACTGGTGCCTAAGCAGCTCTTGGGGAAGTGCTGGTGTGTCCCTGTGCCTCCAGAGCTCTGGTGCCGCCGATCCACCAACGGCCCCAGGAAACCTCCGGCGGGAAATCAGGTTGTGGTGTGGAGCAGCTGGAGCCCAGTGACGGGCTGATCCTGTCACATGAGGCTGTTTACACACGTTCCTCCCTTTTCAGCTGCGGAGCATCCAACACGGTAATAAACCCAGGCAGAACAAAAGTCTCCCATTAATGGTCCCTCCAAGCTGAATAACAACCGTCCTGCAGAGCAGCTCCCCACGGCTCTGCTCAGCACTCACAAAGCACCAGGCCCGGCGTGCCTGCCCTCCCCAGCAGGCCCTGCTGATTGTTGTCTTAATCATTGTGTTCTGCTCAAAATGAATTTACAGCCTCCCCCGAGCAAGGATGTGGCAGACCAGCTCCTCTTCATGGCACTCGAATGAAGCTGAGTTGATTTTCTGACACCCCCCCCTCCGCCCCAGTCAAGATTTTTTGCTCCAGACTGTTTTGCTCCATGTGCCTTCCAGGTAAAGTGGGTTTTACACACCCTCACAGGGAAAAGGGATTTAGTCCCTGAACCTCCCACAATCAAACCTACCAGTTCGGCAGAGACACATAATTAGTTCCAATTAGCAAAAACAAGTCCGTCCAGAATACACTGGAATATGAAAACAGGTCTAATTGGATTCAATAGCTCCCAATGGAGACTGTCACAGTTTATTTGCCTGGAAAAAAAAATAACAAAACACAACCCCCCAAACCAAATAATGTGGAAATATGGCCATCTTTGAGCTCCCAGGTCTGGGTGGTCCATGGAAACAAGATGATGGGACAGGTATTAAAATGGATGGTGTGAGCTCCTGCTCTGGAGTCAGCCTGTCCCGAGGAGAGGGGGAGTTGGATGGGCTGATGGAAAGGGCTGCAGCCAAAGGTTTGTGGCACAGCAGGCAGTTCCAAAAACCTTGTAGGCCCTAAATGAAGTGAATATTTCATGTTTGAAGGCGTTCCTTTTTCTCAGAGATCAGTCCTTTTCTTCGGGTCTGGTGTCCATGGGCAAGTAGCAACACAGTGGAGGGAAAGGTAGATTTTAGATTTTTGTGCCTTTGACTGATGGCTGATTTTTGCTGTTTCCCCAGAAAATAAGGAGTGTGTGGCTCCTCTTTCAAAAACTGCCTGGAAGATGTGAGAAATGTCACTGAAATCTGTTATCCAACAATGCAAAATACTCTTGACCACACACTTGTGCTGCATAGCAGGGATTTCAGAACTCTGTGGGAACGCGGTATCCTGTATCACAGGGGAACACTGGGGATCCAGGGGTAAATCTGAGACTCTTATTGTGAGCAGAGCTGGAATGTGTCCCCCTGCATCCCAGATCTGACTTCACTACATCTTAATCAGCCTCATCAGAAACTGTTAGGAAAAAAGCAGGGTTAGGTTTCAATGGTTGCAGGACAAAATATCTTCAGATATTGAGTTTTAGCTTGCAGACAACAAGAATGCATGTTTAAGTCTGGATGGGAATTAGATAATTTGGAATGCTCCCCTGAAAGAGGAGAAATGCAGCTTCAACCCCTTTCTCCACCACGGACCTGCTGGGATGTGTCTTTATCCCCCCCAGTGTTGGGATTATAAGTTCAGGCACGGCATCATCTGAGCTCTGCTGCCCAGCCCAGGGCTGCCCTTCATCCCCTGCATGGGAACCCCACCGAGCTGGATCCTGCCTGGCTCTGCCCTACTGGGACATGCCGCGCTCACTGGAGGCAGAATCTGCCTTCTCTGCTGTTATCCAGCTAAAACCAGGACGTTTCCTCTGCACCAGCCATTTCTGTCCTCTGCGGAGCAGCAGAAGGATCGTCCTGACATCCCTTTACTGATGTAAAGCCTCTTTGGAGGGGGTTCTGGCCAAGCAGCTGAGAATACAGCATGGAAGATAGAGAGTTGCTCTGGTATTCCCCCAGCGAGGCCAGGGAGACACTCCATTTCTAGTTTCAGATGTTTTTATGCCCTGGGTGGGTGTTCTGGGTGAGGAGTCAGCAGAAAACCCTCCCGCACCCTCTCGGCCCGAACCAGTGACCAGACATTGCCTTGACTCTTGTTTCCCAGGCCAGGTTCAGCTTGTGCTGCTTTAATGCCCTTTCTTGGATCTCCTCAGCTCATTTTGAAGCAAACAAACGGTCAGACTTTCCTGTAATCCTCACACACCATTGGCATCTTTGTCTGTCTCTGCCACAGAGCAGAGCAAACACAAAGGCTGATCTCCCCATACCCTCTGCACCAAGTCCCTCCGAGTGTGAAGTGAAAATGTTGGCAGAAGAACACGGGAAAGTTGGGCAGTTGCCTGTGCCCTACCTGGCTTGCAGATAAAAGAATCAGACTGCCAAGTCTGCCAGCCTTTTAAGCCTGACAAATCCACACACCAGGCATTTGAATAGACATGAAAAGTCGAGGGAATATCGTCTCTAGAGCCACAAAGCTTCACTTCTTGTATTGCTCCTCAAATGAATTCAGATAATCTTATAAAACTCCAGGCTCCTTTATTTCTGTCTCTCATTGTGCTCTTCTGTAAATCATGGATTCCTATTGTTCTTTTCTTTTCCATTCCAACTTCCTAATTTTTCCCAGTGGTTTTATTTCCTGTGCCTGTGCATTTCTGTCCTCAAAGAGGCAGTTGTTGCTCACAGAAATACAGCCTGGCTTTGTGCAGACTGAAGCAGCAGGAACAGCACTGCCCATCCCCAATAAAACCTTCAGTGCTCTCTGCATCCCTCCCGGGTGCCAATCCCACAGGTGGAAAAGAGCCCCTCGGCATCCCAGTTCCTTGGGCAGCAGATGCTCCAGGGGTTCTCTCAGTGACGACAGTCACCAAATATTGAGCAAATAGTCTTTGGGCTTCCTGAGCACCTGAAACAGGGGAGTCAGAATACTCAGGCAGAAGGTTAGAACGGCCCAGTCCCATTTTCCACCATTTTCCAGGAGAAATTCTGGGAGACCATGGAACTTCCCAGGACTTTGGAAGTAGAGAAGAGAGGATAAAAAACCCTCAGGACCATTTCTATCTTTCCCATTACTACAAGTTCTTGTGATAGCTGGTCTCCCTCTAAAGGTATTTTTTATATAAGTTCAGCTTCTGGTTGTTATTTGCTAATTGCTGCTGGTATTTAATTATGGCAAAGTTTAAATTACACAGGCAGCCACTAATCCGCGTTATTCAACGACGTTCTCCAAAATCCTACTCCAAACATTCCTTGCGGTCCTCCACAAACACAGGCAGCGCTCACTTGGCCCAAAAGTCACACTTCAAATATTTTCACAAAAGCAAGGATGAGCAAAATCATCCCAGGGCCAATTCAATTCATTACACAGACTTCCACCCATGTTTAATCTGGAGAGATCCATTTGTTTTCCTGAACTCCCTTCCCAACCCTAAATGAAATTAGGACCAAGCCTACTTGGACCATCATGGATTTAAGAAAAATATGCTGTAAATTAATTTCTAGGTCTCTAGAAGTGCTGCTCTCCCCACAGTGAGATGCTCCTCAGTGCTCTGGGCAAGAGAGAATTAACACAAGTTGGTTCTTTGGGAGAGCAGCTCCTGGTTTGGGAGATGGAGCTTCAAGCTTCTGCTTTTTTCACAGATTGTATCACTCACCCTCTTTACCCAGCCAGGAAAGAAACATTGCCTTGATAATTGCATTAATATTTACAGGGATGAGACCTGCAAGTAGCAGTGGATGGAGAATTCTTTGTACTCTTCTGAGTAGGTCACCCTGTAAAAATGGTAAAAATTCAGCCTGGAGAAGAGGAGGTTTTTGGGGTGGCCTAATAGTGACCTTCCAGTTCCTGAGGGGAGCCTGAAAGAAAGATGGAGAGATTTTGTAAGGACATGGAGTGACAGGACAAGGGGGAATGGCTTCAAACTGACGCAGGGTGGGTTTAAATTGGATATTAAGAAGAAATTTTTCCCTGTGAGGCTGGTGAGGCCCTGGCACAGGTTGCCTCAGAAAGTTTGGTGATGCTCTCTGGTGTTCGTGGTCACAGCAACGGGTTGTCCATAGGCTGTGGACACAGAAGCTCTCCTGGATCCAGTGCTGTGCTAGCCTCCAGCCTGCCCACCCTGCCTGTCCCAGCCTCTCGGGCTGCTGAGCCGCCTGCAGACATGGTCTGGGGCCAAGCCATCCAAAACAAGCTGCAGCAAGCTCAAGCTGCTTAAATCCTGAGCCTTTGGTAAGATGGCAGGGCAGGGGAAGCTCCTGGAAGAGATGAAGGAAAACAACCTCCGTGTGACTCGCAGGATGACGTCGGGACTGGGCTGTTTTCCAGAGCCCAGGAGAAAGCAGGAGAAGCCCGCTGATCTCCACTTTTACCTGCATTTTCACCAGAAATATTTGTGTCGTAGGAAAACAGGGAGGCAAACCCTGGGCTGGGCATCCCAGCCATGTCAGCAAGTCCAGCAGCGTAGGGTGTTCCCAAACAGGTGGGGATAAGGAGAGGAGCAAACCACGAGCTCTGGGTTTAAATCCCCCTCGGGCTTTCTGGTTGGTTCAGCTTTCTTTGTAGGGAAAGAAAAAACCTATAGTTCGGGCAGATTCAACTGGTTTCTTAGGTTTTCTCCCCCACATCTGTATCTATCCCCTTGAAAAATCCTCCTCTGGCTCTTGTTGAGCCAAGAAACCCCTTGGAGATTACAAGAGGCACGAAGTGTCCTTGGCGTGGGGATCAGCTCTCGCTCTTGCAGGTTCCACCCGAGCTGGTGATCACTTGTCACAGCTTTAGGGTGAAGTGCAGCCCGTAGAAAATCCTCCCTGCAGGACTCTCTCCCTTATCCCAGTAAGGACTTTGCCACTCTCCAAGTTCCTGTGCGGAGTGGCTGCACTGGCACCGAGTGGCTGTGCTGGCACACGGGAGCGAGGTGGATATTTAAGAGCTCTGCCACCTTCGGGATGCACTGAGAAACTGCAAACAGGGAGAGGGATTTCCCTCCTTTTTCTTCTCATCTTTTAATTTTGGTGCCACTAATGGATTGCCCGGGGCCAGGACAGAACTGCAGAGCTGTTGTGAGCGGCCTCAGAACCAAAACAATTATTGTCTGCTTTGTAACTCAGGTGAGGCTTCTGGATTTCAGGGGGAATCCCCTTTGGCAGCGGCACATCTCCTCAGTCCTACAGCCTCAGCCAGCGCTTTGTGTGTCACAAACACTGCCCGTTATTCAGAGTTAAAGGGATTTATCCTATGTCTACTCATGCTGGGATTTTAACCTTTGAATCCACATTATTTCCTATTTCACCTAGTTACAAAGTTTTAAGTTTGCTTTGTGAGCAGCAGTAGATGGATCTCTACCTTCGATAACTTTTTTTGGGGAAACAGAAGTGTGTTTTCTCCTTGTGGATTTTTTTAACTTCCTGCTTGCAATGGAATTAAAAGCTTGGAATGTTCACCCAAGGTAAAAGTTTGCAGCTTGTGTAGTGCAAAAATTAGGAAACTCACAGGGAAATCAGAAAACCTTCAACTCTGCATTTAATCAAATCCATTTTTTTTCCTGCTAACACTTTGCAGATTCTTATTGTAACTGGTATTAATTTTTCTGCATTTGTGACCATCTAACTCCAACAAAGCTCTGAACCTTTCTGTGGAGCTCGAAAAAAACTGCCTGAAGAGCTCAGTCTTAGTAAATGGACCTTGGTGCTTTTAAACCCCTCATAAAATCAAATATTATCTTAAGAAATCCTAATCAAATTAATCTTCAACTCCATCTTCCTTCTCTTCACCCTATGACTTCACCTTGAGCTTGCCTCAATATGACCTGAATCTCATTTACTTCCCATTAGAAAAAAAAAATGAAGTGAACTTCTAAAAAAAATAACCTTTCAATTACCTTTTAAACTCCTAGAAGAGGACTCGTTTGGGCCATGACATCATCCCCTGATGGTTTTAGCACATGGGCCACATTCCCTGGCTGACCTCATTTATCTGAGTGAACAGAGATAAGGAGACAGTGAAATATGAAAAGTCCTTCAGAGTTATTGGCAATTTTTAATTCTTTTTCGTACACATCTCTGCACAGATGCCCAGTCCTCGCGAAATACAGAGATGTTGGGCTGGATGGCTGTGCCCAGGGAGGCTGGAGGAGGGCTGGATCCTATGGATAAGCTGAGATCATGAGCAATAACTTTGCTTGGACATGCGGAGAAATCAGCCCTTCCAAAGAGCCATCCATCTCTCCCTCCTCAGACACCTATTTTAACGTGGGATGGATCTCTCCCCGGGGAGAGACATTTCTCCCCTCTCATGATAACGGGAGCCCAGCATGAGTGATGTCTAAATCTGCGGTGTCTGAGGGCCATGAAGATGGATTCCACCCCAAAGGAGCAGCCCAGCCATTGGGGGGGATGGATGGATGGATGTTTGAGGAGCTGCACAGATCCCAGGAGGCAGAGATGTCTGATCAGCACAGGACAAACAGGACCTGGTTCAGCTCCAAAGCACAGGCTCTGTGAGTGTGTAAAACTCCAACTGATGGAGTTTTTCTCTTCAAGAGGCTTGTTAAATCAGCCTAACCATGGCTATGAGGCATTCTGTGAGCACACTTAGAGCTGGCTAAAAGAAGACTCACTTTTATATCCTTAAAACTACCGGCACAGGTTTAATCGTTGTAGTTCTTACTTTCCTAGATGCACATCCTGAAAATAAGAACTACATCTTTGGCCCAGAGCCCCAAAAACATACGGACTGCTGAGAATAGACTTGTCAGGGTGTTATTTTCATCAGAGGCTTTTCTGATGGCGAGATTTTCCATGGATTTTGTTGCCCCAGGACTGTGCCCAGGGCTCAGAACTGCAGCAGAGTGGGAAACATCAGCCCTCAGTCCCCACTCTGGCTCTTGGAAGGGTGACAGGAGAGGGAAGAGACCTGTGCACAGGTATGAGGTGTCTCCCCATCACTTCAGAAAGGTCTCATTCTGGGTGTCATCTGATTTCAATGAGGGGTTTTTTTGTTGTTGCTTTTGAGTTGGTTTCTTGGTTTTTTGTTTTTTTGGTTTTTTGTTTTTTTAAACTTAAATGACAACTTATTAAAGCTGTGGCTTATCTTCCAGAGCAATGTGGTGCAGCTTGAAAATCTGTCTCCACGTCCTGCTGACATCTGTCTCTCTTGTCCTGTCCTGCCTTGACAGCCAGGGGTTGGTAGCAAAGCCAACTTGTCCCCTTTCCAGCCAACCTGCCACAACTTGCTGGGTGTTATGTTAGAAACACGCTTCAGCATCCTTCAAATCAAGGAATAAGGCAGCATTTGTCCCTCCTGGTGGCTCCTGTGCTGAGCCATTAAAAAGCCATCAACTCACCACTGTCTCCCAGGCCTTTGCAGCTGAGAGGAGCTTAGCCATGAACTCCAATTGTGGTAGAATTGAAACCACACTGTGGCTTTTAAATAAGGCTCCCCTCATTTCCTCCTCCCCTCCCTTGTCTCTGCAACCTTCCTTTCCTTAACCAAGCCAGTCTTTTTCCAGGCATCAAATCCCACCTCACCTCCGCGATGTCCTGCTCTGCAGGAGCCACTCCTGGGCTCCTCCTACAGTATATCAGGGTATTTATGAGGCACTCAGCATCAACACACTTAATGGATGTGCTCATTCCAGGTAGCTGTGCCAACCTGCAGCTCAGAGGAGCTGTTTTAAGGCTGTTCTGCACTGCCAGCCTCTGCCAGGCTGCCCTCCTAGGCCCAGGTACTCTTTAACACACCCCAGAGAACCTCTTGATTCGTTACTCCCCGTGGATCCGCTCGTTTTCCACTCCTGCAAGGTGCCTTTTAATGGGTTTGATACGGCACCAGGAAGGCCTCTTTGGAGACATAATTAATGGATGCTCAGCATAGGAAAACCTTGACTTAGAAAATGTCATATATCAAGTGAACAGGACCAATTAAGGTAGCCAGGTTTTCAGCAGAAGCAGCTTTAACATCATCAGGATTTCCTACCCAATGTACTGTTTGGAAAAGGTGAGTGGAACTGGGGGTGATGGCAGGGAGGGTGGAATTTGTTTTTCCATGGTGGAAAGTAATCTGCCACTCTTGGGAATGCTTTACCAACACCAACTGCAAAAACATCCATGTTGCCAGTTTACATTAGGGATAATATTGTGACTGCATTTAAACTGGGAGAAACCACTCCATCAGTCAAAGGAGGATTTCAGGGGATATGACCTTGAGTAATGTTCTGGCTTAGTGAAAACTGTGGATTTGGTCATTAATAATATTTTGCATGATCCTTTTTTTTTTTTTTATTCAAAGCAGACTTTGTCAGCCAAAGGAGTAAAACCCTCTCTCATGTTCCATCTTTCTCCATTTGAGTGCAGGCAAGAGGAATCTCTATGAAAATACCCTCTGTTGGCCAAAACTGAAAAGATAACATTCCTGAGAGTGAGACTGGATTCACCTAAGGTCTCCTCAAGTTCTGAGATGGCTGAATGTGCAGTCTCAGCAGCTTGGACAGCAAAACACAGCTAGGAAAGAGGGAATTTTTCTCTCCTGGAAATGCCTCATGACTCTGGCTGTGGGAGCCTTTGGTAGGTAACACTTCATGGGGGTACAGCAGGGCCATCACCAGCGGGGTGAGGGGTCCCTGAGCCACGTGGCTGCGGCTGCTGCTGGAGGGCCCTGCACAGCCCCCAGAGAGCCACAGAGTCACACAGTTCCAGAATGTGCCAAGTTGGAAGGGACTCACCAAGATCATCAGTCCAACCCTCAGCCCTGCACAGAACCATCCCCAAGAGTCCCCCCCTGTGCCCCAGAGGATCATCCAAACCCTCCTGGAGCTCTGGCAGCCTTGGGGCTGTGCCCACTGCCCTGGGGAGCCTGGTCGGTGCCCAACCAGCCTCTGGGGGAAGAACCTTGTCCTGAGATCCAACCTGACCCTGCCCTGACACAGCTCCAGGCCATTCCCTGGGTCCTGTCCCTGGTTCCCCCAGAGCAGAGCTCAGTCCTGCCCCTCCTCTGCCCCTCCCCAGAAAAATCATAACTCCGGTGAGGTCTCCCCTCAGTCTCCTCCAGGCTGAGCTGACCTGTTACAGCTTCTCATTTCACAGCTTTCTGGGTATGTTCTAGGAGTTTAGGTGGTGGGAAATGATAGTACAGACCCTCTGGGAATTGGCGACCTGGGACACTGAAGCCAGCTCCCATCACATCCCCAGGGATGCTTCCCAGCAGCCTGGAGGGTAGCTGGGTTCTTGCTGTGCTTTAGCACAGGGAAGATCATGCACAAACCCACCTGTAAGTGGCTTAATTTTTGTCGAGGTCATGGAACTTGACCCCTCAGGACTTGCTCCTTGGCCTCGCATGGTAATTAATTGGGATTGCTCTCATTGGATCCCTGGCGTCGTGTCCCACTGTTTGTCACCTGAACAGCAGCTTTTCCTTCAGAGCCTCAGGGGAGGCAGAATACAAACAGCAAACACCATGCAAAAGGGTTGGATCCACAGCAGCACACAGCAGCCCATATCCAACTGTGCCTTCAAGAGAAGCTCTCCAGAGAACACAACTCCACACTGCCCCTGGTGATCCCGGGATTTGCCAGAGCACCAAAGCCCAGCTCAGCAGGGTAAGTTATCAGTCCAGATTCAGTGAAAGATTAGTCACTGAGGGACTTGGGTTCCCCTATTATTCATGCCATTCTGCTCCAGCCAGATTTATGTGTCAGGAAAAACATACAAACGGAATCCGATTTACTTGCAGAAGTTCCTGTTGGGTCTGATTTATGTTTGAGTAAATAAAGACATATGTCTTGTAGGTATTGGGCTCTGGCTCCCTTTCTCTTCATTGATCTATGTCTAATTTATCAGCCTCTTTCTTTGCTGGGCTTCTATTTATGAGTGTTTGCGAGGAAGGCAAGGCTGGCTGCAGGGAATGCCTTTGACAAGTTGAGGCTTAACTTTTGGAATAGGTTTAACTCTCGGAATAGTTTTGCACTCCACTTTGCTGCTCTTCTAGGAGCCTTCAGCTGCTCATCCCGAAAGAACTTTGTGGAGACCCCTTAAACCACGCTGTGCAGGGACAGAAACAGCCCTGCTTGTTTTCTGAGCCACATGGCAAATTAATTATCAAATGAGGCCAAGGAGTCCTGATGGGTCAAGTTCTGTGATCTCAACAAACAGGCCAAAAACCCCCATTGTTACTAACCCATAATTAACCACCTCATCATAAACCATTTGTAGCTCCCTCAGGCATCCTGAGGCCCAGTGTAATGAAGCAAATCTTGCTCTGTTTTAAAAAAAATTAAATTTGAAATAAAGAAATTCAATAATTTCATTTAAAATTTTTTTAACGGGCAAAAATATCCTGTTGGTTTTAGATAATTTTCTCCTCCGGTTCTGTTTTGGTTCTTTTTATCCACCGAAAGTGCAGAAAAGACAAAACATTCAGTTAAACCGGAAAACCTTCTCTTAATTCCTTATTTCCATGTAATAAGCAGCCCAGTCCAAGTCGAACTGAAATTTCACCATCGATTCCAAGTTAAAAAGAGGAACATTGGATATTTGCTGGATACTTGCTTCATATCACTGCAGCGGTTGGATTCTGCATAAAATGCACAGAAAGAATTTAGTGAACTCAAATGTTCAGCATAAAACACAGTGTGGACACTCAGGCCCAGGGAAGGATCATCCCAGTTGTCTCTGTGGTGCCCAGTACAACTCCTGAACTCCTGGCAACGAGGCACGTGGAAGAGCACGATTTTAGGAAGTCTGAGAGTTGTATCAGGAAACCAGGGAGATTTGAGTAATACCTGAAGCTGGAAATAAATATTAAAAGCACTGTATTTTTTTTCAGTGACCCAGAGTCTTCCTTTCTGGTGTGAATCAGCTGTCCATCCATCCTGGCTGAGAGGGAACTTCCCCAGGATACCAGGCTGAGTTTCTCCTCCCTTGCTTGGTGTCCTGGACAGTTTGATTCCTTTCACACTGAAGGCCTCACAGAAGAAATTCTGATTAATTTCCCCAGGTCCCCTTCGATCTCTTGCACACCAATGTGCCTTTAATGGTGTAAATGGGCAGCCACGTGGCCAGAGGCGGCCTGGATCCTCTGGAGACCAGCTCCAGGAGCACCAACACTGCTGGAAAATCAGCTCAGTAGTGGGAGTGTTTGTTTGGACTCTCCCCCTGCCCACAGCTCCCTTTGCTGCTCCCACTGAACAGCCTGAGAAAATATTTATCAGAGGAATGTGGTAACAGATTTATTGGATCCCCGAAGCCTGAAGTCAGAGCTTGAGCATCAGGAGCCTTTGAGAGTGAGGGAACACCTCGGGAATAAGAGGGAACCTGGGAGATCCCTGATGGTTCTGCTAATTAATGAGGAGGCTGTGACCAATAAAACCCATGGAGAACAGAGCCTGGCAAGGTCTCCTCCCCCTTGGACAAGCCTTGGAACTTACCTGAAAGATGTGCGTATTTTCCACCCAGCTGTCGAGTTTATGGGCCTTCTGTGGGCATTTGTTTAAATAGATTTGGGGCCTTTTTAATGTTTTTATTTATTTACTTACTTTTTACAGGGTTGAAATTTGTAAGGGCGTTTTTGTTTCAATCTGCCTTGACATTTAGTTTGAATGCACGGGATGGAATGGAGTGGAGTGGGATGGGATGGGATGGGATGGGATGGGATGCGATGGGATGGGATGGGATGGGAGCATCCTGTCCTGATCCTGGTGGACTGTAGTGGTGGCTCCAAGGTGTGGTGGTGCTGGTGGTACAGGAACACTGCTCTCTTTTCCTCCCCTCTAAGGAATGCAGGGCCACTTATTCCCTGCCCTCCTGGTGGGATTTGCCATGATATCAACACCTCATCCTTATGGCATCACTTGAGATGGTGTGGGTTTAAAACCATGTCCTCAGTTGTGGCCTCTCTCTTTGGCAAGAACCTCCCTCCAGTCCTCTGGAGAGAGTTGGAAGGAAACATTTTCCTCAGCCAGTTTCTATCCCTTGCAATGCCAAAAGGGAAGCGGGAGAAACATAAGGAAGTTGCAATGATAATACCAAAATAATCTGCTGTTCTTGCCATGTGTTATAGTAATTACACCCTTCCCCTTCCATCCCCAGATGTTCCGTGTTTGAAGAGAGATTCATGGTTACACAATGAATCAGGAGGGAGATGCAGGGAAAGGATGTGAGCCATGAGGATGATGTAAGGAAAAGAGGGGAAAAAAAAGAAGGGGAAAAAAAAGGAAAAAGAAGAAAAAAAGGAAAAAAAAAAAAAGGAGATGGTTGAACTGTTTTGGAAGGGGAGGAGGAAGCCTCAGTTCAGGGCTCCTGAAATCTCCCATCAGTCAGATGAGAAGATTTCTGCAGTGGAGAGGAGGAAAATCAGTAGCACGTGAGGCCATCGAGGAGAGGAGTGAGGAGCACGGTGACAAATCAAGGAGCTGCTAAAAAGTCTTGGGCTGCAAAGAAGGAATTTTCAGTCAGGCTCTTAAAAACCAAAGTAAAATGCAATTTTGAGCTGGAGCACCAGGATGTGTGGAGTGTGCCTGCTGCTATTAGAGGAATTAGTGCAAAACAGTGAGTGGGATCCAGTAGCTGCAAATGAAGAAACAGGCAAGTCTGGCCGGGAGACTCTTCCACAAACACAATTTATTACTTAGAAGAAGGTAGACCTCTGGCTAAATCTCACCAATGTTTCATTTCCTCAAAATTCCCCTAAACTTTCATTTTAGGGGCAAATGTTGGCAGATGCTTGAGGGGAAGGAGCCTGTTCAACATTTTAAATAGCGTTTTTTTTCAACCACTTCCAGCAAAGTGGTTGGACTATTTTTGAATGAGCAGAAAGTGAACACAAACCCCTTGCCCACAAGGGGAAAAACGAAACCTCAGCTTTATGAGCAGCCCTGATGATCCCCTATATCTCCATCAGCAAAAGCTGTGCTTTGACCAGAAAATAGTTTCTCCCAGCGACAGGTGTCTTTGATTATTCCAGCAGGATTTTCAGCACTCGTTTATCCACATTTTTATTTTTTTTTAGCGTGGAAAGTTCAGCCATTTTCTCACTGTGGGGTCCTGAGCCTTGCAGGGAGCATAAACGGCGGGGATGAACAGCTCACAGGAGTGGCCTTTGTTCTCTGTGACAAATAATTGCACGCTGAGGTCTAGAGCTGCAGTCGAACCGAAGCTACACCGAAGGATGAAGGGTGAAAGTGCAAGAGGAATGGCTTTGCCCAGCTTCTGGTTGGAGCTGGGCTGCACCTGCCTCTTCGGGGTCCCCCCCAGAGCTGTTCCCATGCCAGGGATGGAGGCTGCTGTGCCCTGGCCACACACATTCCCCTGCTCCTCCGGGAGGGTGCCAGGAGCACGTGGTGGATGGGCATTGCACCAGCTGGCTCCTGAAACCAGAGATGGGGGAACAAAAGGGGATTTAGCTCCGGGTATCCAAGGAATCGCACAGTCAACACTGGTCTGCTGGAGCTGCTTTGTTCCTTCTTAAGATGGAAAATCCCATCCCTGCGCCTCACACGGTCCAGTGAGGGTTCAGTGAGGGAGGAGAAGGTGGGGAACGGGCTGCGGTCTGGCGAGGAAGGGGCTGCAGAGGCAGGAAACAGCAGAAAATACTAATTTTCTGAGAAAAATTACAAGATGTTTAGGAGATTATTCCGTTTTGGAGTTTTGTGGTGTTTTAAATTGTATGTCCATCACATCAACACAGGCTCTTGAGTTGCAATTGTGCAGAAAGCAAAGCTGCTGCTGCTGAACATCGTCGTGCTCCTGAACTGCTCAGTAGGAGCCTGACTCAAGGCTCACTGCTATGGCAGGGAATTAAGAAACTTTGGATGATAGTGTTACATTTTCCTGGAAGGAACAAGGCTACAGAACAACAGGGAGCAAAGGTATTGCTGGAATAATAATGATAATAATAATAAAAAAGGCCGATTGTTTTATACATGGTAGACTATCTGTTAGCAAATTACTATTCTCTTATCTGTTTCGGTGCTGGTTTTCTTCTAACAAAGCTCTTCCTCAAGCCTGCAGAGAGGGGACAAATAAAAGCAAGGACAAGGGACTCTATTATTTGCATTTCTTCTATTTACAGGGGCCAAGATCAAACTCCACAGGCTGTGCCACCTACCCAAGCTCCAGACCTCCCCGCTATCTCATCAGCTTTGCAAGGAGATAAATCCTGGCAGGGTTCATCCAGCTCAAGTTCACAGCCTGTTCCTCCCTATTATAATATTCTCCTACGTTATCCTGACCACATACAGCAAAGGAAGCCGTGAGAGCAGGAGCCAGGAAATAGTGTAACTAATACAGGAATGAAAGGGAAAGCAGATGGGGGCGATGCTCTTCCTGAACCACGGGAAGGAACTTGTCCCAAGGCCCCTGTTCCTTTTGCTCCTCTTCTTTTGCTGACAATCCAATCGAGTTGTGGCACCTCAGAATAAATCAATCCAGCGACAGGGATGCAAATGAGACGAGAAACGTTTCCTTTTGCAGATGAGGGCAAGGGTTCTGCGTTTGCAGAACGGACACAGGCACTTCTTTTAAGTCAGAAAAGAAGCTGCCACGCCCTAAAATAATAACAGGAAACAGTTTCTTCCTGGAAAAGCCACCTCTCAGTGGTGAGGAAGTTTTTCCATGAGATTTCTAATGTTTAGTAGAAAGTTATCACCTCTACATCCATTTCTAAGAGAAGATCCATTGAAACCAATAGGAAAATTGGTTGAAAAGAGCAAGTCTACATAAAGAAATGCAAGCAATTCTTCTGCCTATTTAATTTACATTATATTATATATTGACTTTCTACATTATATCTGATATCCAGCACACCATTACACACAGGCCTCACTAACCAGTCCTTCAGCTGTATTTCAGTCCTGCACACGGGAATTCTCTGCAAATAAAGAACTTGAATGTGACAGAAAGAGTTCTAATCAAAGTTTTTACGAAGTCTGTCAAAGGACTGTGGTTTAAACCTTAATTCATGATGCAGGGATGAGTTATTACTGTTACAGTTATTTTCTCTTTGCTTACTTGGTGATTTTCTCCCGTTGAACAATTCCAGCCCAGGATACACATGAGAAATTAAGAATTGCTGCTTCCAGTGGATGTCAAATCTCCTGGGTTTGTGCCCAAAAAGGATTCCAGGGAGTACAGATGGACTGCACAGCTCGGGGAAGGCAATTAGGGAGGCAGATCAAAAAGAGCTTAATAAACCATGTTCTCAACTCACAGGACGGGACCAGAAAACCCAAACTTAGGAGCTGATGAAAACATGGCAAATTTCAGAATTTCTGGCAAAAGTATGGAACAAATTCTAATGCATGAGAATAATTTATTTTTTTTTTTTTTAAAGAAGTGATTTTATAACTGGCTTTTAGGAATTTTATATTAACTAGGCTAGTTCAAATTTCTCCCCAGTACTCTGCAACCACCCACTGCCCTGGATTATGCCCCACTGCTGGGTTGGAGACCTTGCTCAGCAAATTGCTGGGCCTCAGACCAGAAAGGGGGAGAAGTCATGAAAGGAATAGGGGGTGGAAAGGCGAGGAAAGGGAGACCCACCTCTCCCAGGCGCTGAGTGGGAACGAGCTTCATTTTATTCTTCGAGAACCGCGTTTGAAAGGCTACGAAAAGGACAAAGCCGGCCCAGATTTTCCAGCTTAGCTGATAATCACCAACCACCTGCTCCATGCACGTGGAAGGGAGCCCTGGACAGGGGCTCCGCACATCTGGTTTCACTCAGCTGCTCCAGGAGGGTTTGACATCCTATAGGGCCTGACAGCCCGTCCAGGCCGTGGAGTCCTCCAGGCAGACAGGGCCAGTCTGTTCCTGGGCACTGGATTTTACCTGGCTTTGCTGATTAGCTTTGTAAAAATCCTAATTAGAAACAGCCAGTCGTGTCAGATGCAGTGACATCAAGTTGAATGCGGTGACACGAAGCCGAAAACGAGGTGAAATGTGTTTGTACGAGAAGAATACCCGGAGAAAAGAAGGAGTCCATAAAACCAGCTTTGTGTCTCTGATTTTAAGTCAGCTGAAACTGTCTTAAAGGATCAGCTGCTTCTATTAATCTTTTCTATCCATGAGAACTACTTTGGAACTCCGATGTGCTACGGGATGGACGTTGAGCTAGCAAAGCTATTAAGGAAAAATGACTTATTTTAGTGTGATACTCCAAGGAAATCGCAGTGAATGTTCCTCAGGGTTGAATCTGCAGCGAGAGAAAATTTAAGGCCAATTTAAGTTCTTGTGAGATAAAAATCTTGGTGTAAATTTGACAAACAGCAGGTCTTCAGGCAAGTATGAGTCTGTCTGTTTATCTGTCTGTCTGTCTTATTTCTCAAGGCAGTCTCAGGAATTAAGGCGTTTTATGATCGTTTCTGGCTCATTTTGATCAGTCTTCATTATCCTTTCTCTGTCCCAAGCCACAGCAAGAAATGAACCTGGGTATTGGCAAGACATTTGATTCCCTATTCTTCCCTCAAACCCAAGCAAAATAGACATATCCCTTTATTCCCCATCATGGCCCTCTACACATTTGATGTAGTTTTCTTTTCCTATTTGCAGAGCAGCTCGAGGATATTGGTTCTTCCATTTAACCACAGGGGCCCTGGAACAATCCTTAATGCATTTAGGATGTGGTCATATTTTAGGATGTTTTAGAGGATAAAATCACACTCGAGGGCTATTTAAGCCCTTGAAAAAGTGCAGTGGCCGCAGCTGTAATGTCCTGCCCATCTCCTAAGTGTCCCTCCTGCTGGCCCTGGAGATGTGTGTGCCGGGGAAGGGGCGAGGGTTATCCTGCCCACTGTGAGTTCACCTGTTTACCCAGCCCTGTTATTTATTGGAGACCAAACCGACTGAGACTCGCTCCCAGCAGAGCTGCCAAGAGATGGCTTTATGAGCAGAGCAGAGGTCAGGCTTTGGAGGCTCAGTTATCTGTGATTTAGGGATCATTATGATCTCTTTAAAACCCACAGAGCCAGCCAAAAAAACTAAAATTAAAAGGAAGGCTGCGCCTTACATTAAACAATTTGGGGAACAAATGGGAATAGGGCAGAGACACCATTCTGTTGGGCTGAAGCCTTGGTGTGACATCTATGGGTTTCTTTAACCTATTTTGAGCTTGATTTTGCCAGCTTGAGTACATTAAAGGGAAGTGTTATCTGTGATGGGGCAAATACTCCTCCAAGTGACTCTCCTACAATTTCTAGGACTATATTTTCTCTTATTTTGCCCTTCAGCTGGAGAAGCAAGACCAGGTTGTAGTGAGTAAAACTGGCACGTGTTCCATGCCCCCAAACCTTGGTGTCTGAGCCAGTTACATGGAGAAAGGGAGACTCTCAAATCTGAATTTTGGACATCTGATTAAATGGTGACAATATCTGTGCTCCTTTGATTGCAGTTGATTATTACAGTGGTTGCAAGTAAGACACTTCAAACTTTACACAATCTTTAATGTAATCTTTTTTCTTTGTACTTTATACAATCTTTTCTTTTTTTTGTATGGAGGTTTTACAACTCTTTGGCAGCAAAGGAACAGGTTTAATACTGTAAGACAGGAACACGTGCGGTCTCTACCTCCATTTTCAACGATTTTCAAGTCGGTGTGGGCAAGGATATTTTTTAAGCCATGGTTTTCTGCTCTTGGAGGACAGAAAACTCGGGAAAATAGGAGTTTGATCAGTGAGATAGCCTCTTTTTTTTCGCTAAGCAAAGCCCTTCAGTTTTATGAGCAGTTGGGTTTAGGCGAAGCTGCCATCTATCAGGAGAAGCATCCGTTTTCTTCCTGCTTTTGCTTGGTTTTATTTGAGCAGAGCGTTTCTTCCCTGCTGTTTATCCCCTCGGACAAACACAGGAAAAAGCCCACTTGCACCCCTCGACCTCTGTGCGCTCCACCACTGACAATTCCCTTCCTGAGCCTCCGGGCACTGCTTTTTTTGGGAGTGCCTTATTTAGAACACATGACCAGCAAGGCAGAGCTTCCCAGTAGCCTCCAAGCCCCACCGAGTATTTATTTACATTGCGTGAAACGAGAGGAAATGAAGGGGTTCGTGTTTGAACGGAGAGCAACAGCCCTAATTCTGCTCCTTGGAAATGCCCTCCTAAAAGGATTTCAGTCAGAGGCAGCTCAGGGCATGGAGGGGGAAGAAACCTACTCCCGGGCATTCCCAGCAGGATGGGGTGTGATGCCTGACGAGAAAACACACTCGGCAACTTTCTAAACCAAATCGATTTGGTGGATTTCAAGTGATTTTTACCATGAATTCAGTTTGCTTTCTTGGCTTCCTGTCTCACCAAAGGACATCCCTCAGAAGGAGCCTTTGGGGATGAAGAAAAGGAAGAATTTCTTATTAGAATAATACATTATCTATATTAAAAATGAGTGTTTGTAAATAGGGGAAAGAGGGGATATTCCACTGCAAGCAGCATGGATGTGTGCCATAAAAAACACACTAAAACATAGAGAAATTACAAATAATTGAATTCAATTAATTTGATTATATGTGCAAATTAAAAATCATTAAATTCATTTAATTTGGTTAGTTATGCAAATTAAAAATTATTACATTCAATTAATTTGGTTATATGTGCAAATTACAAATCATGAAATTCAGTTTATTTGATTTGCATTGGTACCTGCACTCATTCTCTGGGTGCAGAAAACCTCTTCAACTCAGGATATTTTAGGAGTCTGTGATTGGATGTCTTTCTGGCTTCATTCTGCACCTCAAAGGTAACTGTAAATGGAATAACTACAAAAGGAAGTTGATTAGATCCAGGTTGGTGTTGTGGAAAAGAATCCAAAAAAGCACAAGACTTTAAAGAAGTTTTTTTTTTTCTAGAGCTAATAATTACAGACTCCAAGATGGATCTTAGTAAGGAGCCTGCAGAGGAAAAAACATGGAAGACATTCCAGCCATCCATAGCAGCCTTAATGGTAATCTAGAACAGATCCCCACTCCTGGTGCCAAAGTTATTTCAGAAAACATTTCCAGCTCCCTGTCCTCGGTGCCAGCCCGAGTTTGCCAGTGCCAAATTTAGCACCGGTGTCGGGGCTTTGCCATCATTGGTTTGGACATTCCCACCAGCCACTTTTCAGCAATCCATAAGGAAGTGACTGAACTTCCTGGAGCTATTGAATGTTTTACCAAAAGCTTCTCAGATAACTGTGGAACTGCTTACGAGAAAACCACCCCTGCCCTGTCCAGGGTAGTTCTCCTTGGTTTTATTCCTGGGATAGGACAACGACCAATTAATTCCTCTGCAAAGCAACTCTGCTTTTAAGAATCATGTGTGAACACGGTGAGAAAAAGCTGCCCAGGACGCTGGACAATTTGGAACAAATAATTGTTGCATCAACAACTGGATCAATGATTGTTAAAATTCTTCCATTTAGCGTCAGGAATTTTTCTCTGGAAGGAGAATGAGGGCAAAAAAGCAACCCTGAATGCTGAAGAAAACATCAGTGTGGAAGGTATCCCTGCCCACAGCAGGGCATGGAATGAGGTGACCTTCGAGGTCCTTTCCAACTCAAACCATTCTGTGATTCTCTGCCATTGACTTTGAACACGACAGTGTTGGGTTTAAATCAATATTTGTGAGTTTTTAATGACATATAGAAAATTTCAAGCAGCGGGACCGAGCAAGGCTGAAGTCGTCATCACTTGGGTTCTGTGAGGTTGGTTGTGGCCCATCTTCTCGTGGAAGGGGAAAATGGTATTTTTTTTAAAGGTTGTAGAAACACCTCAGAATCCCAGGAAGGGATTTCTGAACTCAGGTGTTTCAGACTGGGCATAATTCTGAGAGGGATTCCCAGCTCTGAACAAAATTAGGAGCTCCTAATCTCAGTCCTTCAGCTTTTCCAGTGAAACTGCCATGAGCTCACAGGAGATTTTAATTCTAACTTTCATTTGGCATCAAATGGAACATCCAGAAGTCATTTTTTTGGATAGAAAGGCCTCTGCAGCTTGTCCACTATAAACACTGCTCAGCCATTTTCAAAGGCTACAACTTCCTCTCATGCTAAATTTCTATAAATCTCTCTATATAATTCTCTCATATATATATATGACTTATATGTATACTCATATATATATTTCAATCTTTATATATTAACTGATTCAAATATATATATATATAAGAAAAACAACTAGGGAATGTCAATGCTTCCCTTGCTGATACCCAGCTGGAATTCCCTTCAAAACCTGTATTTTTTTTGGAAGAAGATGCTCAAAATCTTCTAAAACCAGACTTTCTTTGCAACAGTAAGACCTCTAAGATCATGATTCTTCCCTCTTTCTTTGTTTTAAACCAAAAAGCTGATGAAGCTCCCATGGCTTTAAAGCTCAGTGGAAGGCTGGACACACAGTCTGGAGAAAAGAGTTCAAAAAGTGATGGAAGGAGCAGGTGAAAGTATTAGAAACTGATATAAACTTACAGCGAAGTGGAATATAAGAAGTTTGCTTGTCCAGAGGCAGATAAAGCCCAGCTTGGTTTCCTGGCAATACTTGAGAAGGAAAAGGGAGAGGAGTAACAAACCACAGACGATCAACAGGGACAGGGCTGCTTAAAAGGACTTATTTATTTGCAAACCCTCTACACAAGCAAAAAAACCGTGTTCTGCTAATGACTGGGAATTTGAACAGCCTGTGTGTTTTTTTTTTTTTTAATAAAACAAATAAATACTCCTGTGCACCTCCAGCCTCCTGTGCCATGATTTATGGCCAACGTATCATCAGCACAAACCACTATTCAGGAGCTCCAGCAACAACTTCGCATTCAAGGTCAAGCCAAATCTCAGTGAAAACAAACAATTCCTCAGCAGCCTCTCCAGCAGCGGCGGCAGCTGAGAACAACAGATCAGATGTTTAGGAAAAACACTGGGAAACGGTGAAAAAAACCCACCCGAACAACAAAACACGTCCACACAAACATTTGGCCTCCCCAAAGGCGCCGCCGCTCTCCGGCTTCTCCCGAAGCGCCGCTGGCGCAGCATCCCTCCTCCCTTGGGAGCGTTTGGGGGCTGCGGCTCCCTCGGGCCGGGGTCAGGAAGCCTCGGGAAGCGGCTGGAATTGCGGTGATGTAACTGTCAGGCTGCCACAGGAACGGCTCTGTTGATATTAGCGGGGCTAATCACCCGCTAATTGGACAGTCACCGGAGACACAATGCGGGGGCAGCTCGGCTTTCGCTCCAACTCCTCACCCAAATGAGCTTTGACTCAAATGTAATACTTTATATCAACACGCTGGATGACTGTAAAAATAATACCACATGTGCTGGTGCCTCTTTTTAATAAGTGTCTTCCTCAATTTTCCCCGCTGGATGAGGCACTTTAACATACACATAATTAAGGTTATTTAAGGGATATCAATTGAAAAATGCACCCGCAGGAGGCTGAACATGACTGGGAGAGCTCCCAGCGCAGCTCCCAGAAGTCAGTTGCCATAATTTCGTGCAGCACTCCTACAATACGATCTTCTACACGTTTCATGGGAGAAGGTTAACCCGGGAATCTCCTGCTTTGCTCTGTCCAAAGTCATTTGCGTCGGTACAAAATGGATTTAAAACGCTACATTTCTGGTTTGGTAGCAATTTATCTGGGAGTCATGTTGGATTAAAAAAGCAAAAAGCGTAGAGAAAAGCAGAGCTGGACTCCCTGGTGGGCAGACAGGTAACACCTTCCTGCTCAGAGCTGACGGGGAGAGTCAGCGAGAGCCCCCAGACCAAAGTGTGTCCAAAAGTATGATGGATAGACACTGGGGGAAGGACCAGTGCAGGACGATTCACACGGATTCGTGGAGTATTTGGGGTTGGAAGGGACCTTTAAAGGCCATCTAATCCAACCCCCTGCAGTGAGCAGGGACACCTTCCACCAGAGCAGGTTGCTCAGAGCTCCATGACCTCGAATGTTCCCGGGGATGGGACATCCACCACCTCTCTGGGCAACCTGTGCCAGTGTTCACCACCCTCATAGTTCAAAATTTCTCCTTATATCTACTCTAAATCTTCCCTCTTTTAGTTTTAAACCAGTTCCCTTTGTGTTTTTGTGACAGGCCCTGCTAAATGTTTGTCCCCATCTTTCTTACAAACCACCTTTGAGTATGGAAAGGCCTCAGTAAAGTCTCCGGGGAGTTTTCCACGGACCTTTTTTCAGTCATCTTTGTGCTCTGTTGAATTTCCCCGTGAGGTGTCCCTAAAAGCACGGTTGTTTCCACAGTCAGCACAGGAGAGGACACTTAAAATCATTAATTCAATAATTAATTCAGTGATTAATCATTCTGGGGATGTTTCAAACTCTGATGCATCACCCTGTGCTCACAGATGGCACAGAGGTGGAACACAGGAATTCCAGCACGTTCTCCACTCCATGGACAACACAGTGCAGGACACAACCAATTTTATTGCAACTGCTATTTTCCATGTTTCTACCTCAGAGCTTTAATCTCTGCAGGGCTCTGCTTACCCTGAAGCCTGTAAATGGTTTTAGGGGCTGTTTGATAATGAAGAAAATCAAACGTGGGCTTTGCCCGAGATCAAAAAGGTCCTGTGAGAGTTCTGCAAATCCAAATACAAGGAACTGCTCTTGGAGTGTATTGGTAATACCCCAGCTGGATTAAAGGCAGCCCAGAGCAATGCACTGAGTGCTGGGAACAGAGAACTGAGCCCCTCCTGCAGGACCACGTTTGGGTCCTTCCACAACACACAAAACCAGATTCTTGTTGCTGCTTTTATAATTCTGCTGATGACTGTGCCCATGGTGGTGGCACAAAGCCACCCACCTCATGCTCTGATGGCCTTTGATGGCCAAGGTGGTCTAGGAGGAAAAAGATCTGCTTTTTCAGACATATCTTGATAAGGCAGAAGAAGTTTCCAACATAAAATAATATCAGGAGAGAGAGGAGCAATCCCCTTCTCCTTCAGACACACACAGAGCTGGGGATTTTATGAAATGCACAACAGAGCTTGCTAAAAATCTTCTCAAAAGCTCTTTTTAGCCTTTAAAAAAAATATGCTTAAAACCTAGGACTTATTTGTTAAATATTTTTGCTTTTTCTGTCTTCCACTTTTTCACATGCAAAGTGCTTTGGTTTCAGTGAGAGGCATTTTGCAGATAAATTATTGCTCTGCCATCCTTGTTTCTCTACCACTGTGGTTTTAGCTGGTTTTCTTAGCTAGATCTTAGGTCAGGCACTTCTTGGTTAGGTAGATCATCTGAGTCTGACCTGAGAAAATGCCTCAAGATGGAGAAAAATCCCCCCTGATATGAACCTGTTTCCCTGCAGTTCCCTCTGCATCCAAGGGCTCCGCTTCTCTGCAAAGTTGTCATAAAAATCATTACGTGCCCTCAACAGATGTGACCTTAAAAAGCGACTTCATGGAGAAGAAAAAAATAGAAGTGGGGAATATAAAATAGCCTGTGGTGAAAATAACAGCAGGAAAACATTATAAAATCTGAGCCATAGCTGGCTGGCTTCCTCCTGATTATTGCTTTCTCTTTCAAGGACCCGTCCTTGAGAGTCCAGGTATTTGAAGGTGATTTTTTGAAGGCAGTTTTAACACTCTGCTGTTCTAATGAAACAAAGCTGCTGCATGGACCTGTAATAACCTGGGGTTTGAAGAACATCCTCAGCACATGAGTTCAACAGGCTCAGAGGTGTCAGTGAAATACCACTCTCAGAGATTTTTGCTGTGGTGTGATCACAGGACCCTGACCGCTTGTGGAGGGGTTTTTTTTGGGGGGGGGGTTGGTGTCAAAGGCTGTGCAAACTCCTGGCAGGAGCCAGGTCTGGCACTGGGGTGACTGTCACGTAAAGAGAAGACCAGCAGAGGCTGGCTCAGTGCAGCACAGAGCCGTGGCAAGGCTGGGCACGGAGCTGAGACCCAGCCCAGCTCCAGGGACATCCAGGGACAGGCACAGCCACCTCCCCCGGCAGCCAGGAAATCATCAGGGCATGGAGCAAGACCCAAGGCTTTGGAAAAGGGCCACGGGATGGCTAAAACACAGAACGTATGACTTGGGAGTCTGAATTGCAGATGGATTTGCAAACTGCCAGCACCTCTTCTGCAGTTCCAGGGCACGGGTCACTGCTGCTTCCAGCCACCAAGGAAGGCTTGGATTTCACCGACACTGGGATGTTTGGATTCACATGCATTAGGTTGGATTAGGCTCAGAAATAATCTTTCGAATATGAGAGCAAATTCTAAAGCATGTCTGGTAATATTTGGGCACAGACATGGTTGTCCTGAACTGGAATGTGACTTAGGCAAGGTGTTAGAAATGAAATACGAAATCTGATGTGTCTGTTACAACTGTGAACGTTCAAGCCACAAACTGATCTCAGTGTTTTTCTTACAAGGTTTAAGATTTTTTGCAGCGTATGTGATATTTATATCAACCCAACGTAGAGAAACTGCTCAGTATTTTAAAGCCTTTTGAAAGGAAATGATACTGAGTTGATGAAGGACGTGCTGTACGTGGGAGGTGGGCAACAAACACCTGGGGCTTTTTTCTAAAGAGTAAGACCGAAAAGAGAACTGATGGTCTGAATTTTGGAGGCAATCCTCAGAAGCTGCAGTTTATCCCAGGCTGGCAACAGGTTTTCAGAGGCTTTTCATTCTTTTCCCACCCTGGGTTTGGGGCTGACTCTTGCCGTGGAAGTCTGGCTTGCAAATGCAAAGCCATTTTCTGCTGGATTTTTTGCTTTGAGTTGTCCTCTCCAGCTCCTGGAGAACTGTAATGCCCAAGAGCTGTGCACGAGGAGAGTCTGACATTCCTCCACACTTATCACTGCAAAAAATTTCAACTCCTACACAGATTTGACAATTCTTGTCTGGTGAGATTTGCAGATACGGGATTAAATCCTTTCCTCTTTTCACACCACTGCAGGAATCATTACTGCTTGGTTGGTTGCCTCTTTGTTTTTCCCCCCTATTTCATCACCTGAGACTGTTCCACTTTCCCAATAGCACTGCCAGTTCTTGATCGGATTTCTCTGGTTCTGGTGACCCTGGAATCAGGATGAAATTCCTGTGCTGGAGACAGGCTGCTCCTGCAGTCGGAGGGTTTGGCACTCCAGCTCTGTTTTGCATGGAGAGCGCAGCCCAGATCCAGCCTGAAAACAGCACTTTGTATCCCAGCTCTGCTGCACATGGATCCAGCAAAGGAAAACTGGGTTAAACTGTGCATCCGACGGATGAATCGGGGTGTGCCACTGCTCAGCTCCAAGCTGGCTCAAACCGTAGTCTCTGCTTCTGCGTTCCACACTGAGCACCTAGCAAAACCTCCTGCAGGATCTGTTTGTTCCCTGGACCCCTCTCTGCCTGCTCGGGACTTCCCTCACTTCAGCAGGATTGCTCGTTCCCAGTCCCAGGTGAATCTTCCCGACGTTCCACGTGTAGGAGAGCAGCCCCTGCCCGGGCCGGGGGGACTCAGCCCGGGGAGCGGGGCGAGGGTTCCAGCCCCGCAGGGCACTTCCCTCCATCGGGGCATTGGGCTGTTGTACCACCAGCGCTGGGGGGATATTGGTTTGTTTTGGGAAGAGATTGCTAAAGCAGATGGTGAATGGGAGACAGGAATCATCCTCCAGGATGAAAAGTGACCTCCAGTGAGCACCAGTGCCTTTAATCCGGAGCTTTGTGCCTTGCTATCGGCTCCTGATCAGTTTTAAAGTCCCCTCCTTCCTGCTCAGCCTTCGCTTTCCCCAGAAAGCTCAGCTTAACAGAGCTCGGTTCCTCCCTCCTGGGCTGCCCAGCTCCCTCCTGGAATGCTCCAAGGAGCTCCATCACTGCCCGTTTCTCTCTGTGACCTACACAGATGCCAACCAGAAACTTCCAGTAACTTTGCAGTCACATGAAAATTCTCTCAGCCTTGTCTTTTAGTCCTGAGCTTGACAATTCCATGTTGTAATTCTCTAAGCCATCATCTCAAGCAAGGATACATCTTCCTGTGCCCATCCTTGAAAAAGCTGGATAGATAAACTCTACCTTTTAGTGGGTGACTTCAGCGCATATTCCATGCTTCAAATTCTAGTCACCTAGGCAGGGATTTTTGAAGGATTTATATCCCATTAAATTTGGCAGGATCTGACTATTTCAGCCTCTCAGCCCAAACCTGATCAGGGCATTTCCAACCAGGTGTTGCCCTGGTGGGCTCCCTGCACGTGGCTCTCCTCAGACCAGGTGACAGAGAAGAATGAGCTCAGGTAAAAGGTCTGGCCGTGATATTGCTCCAGCCCAGGATGTCCCAGCCCGATGGAAGGTCCAGAGACCCACCAAGTACTAAACCACACCCGGGACGGTCTCACAGGTAAATCCCCGATCCATCAAGGATTCCCCAGGGAGCCGCCGAAGTTCAGCCACCCCCTGAACGTGTTTTACAGCCTCAGGCTGAAAAGGGTCTCTGCTCCGGGGTGAGCAGGACGGTGAAACACTTGAAGAAGTGGACGTGTGGGAGCAGCCTTCCTGCGTCCTGCAGGATCCCGGTGTTCCCAAAGAGGGCACTGCCGCTCCGCACAGCGCTCGGGAGAGCCCCGCGACGCTCGGCCGGGCATAAATCTCTGCAGAGAAATCTGTCTTAGCACGTCCACCTCAGGAAAAGGGGAATTATTACACTTAATTAAAGTGTATTGACACCACATGTGGCCCCACCTCTCCCTTTTTGGCTTTATTAATGATAGCAAAGCTGCAGCCCCGGAGAGGGGGTGGAGGAAAGGGGGGGTCTGAATGGCTGAACGGGACCCCCAGACTGCTCTCAAACATACCAGGGCAGCAATCACACTTTTTAACAAGCCTAATTTCTACCTCTGAGCTGTGTTACATTTTCTAGTCGATATTTCAGCTCCTGGGCTGGGTTGGCAAAGGGCAATCAGTGCCGCACTGTTTGCTGGCTCACTGTTAATGCTGCTGGAGCAGCGCAAGGGCCATTCTTCTCAACATTATTCACTGAAAGAATTCATTAAGAAGTTAGTTTTGGTGTGCTGGGAGCTGTTGTTTTGTTTTCCCGTGAGAGCTTTCTGAATAAAAGCCATACACAAAATAATTCCCCCTTGAGCAGAGACTTTTGTCTACAATTCATGAGAAATCTCAGTTGAAACAGAGAGAATCTGCTTAAGTCTTGAGCTGTGTGCCCAGATTAATCCTTCCCACCGAGGACTCCTGATTTCACAGTTCAGTCCTTCAGGTTCAGCCATGGAGGAAGATTGGGCCTTTTAAAGGATGGGGCTTCCTAAAGTCCGAATTTTGCTCAAGAAGGTTTATAATAATTATCACCTAAATGTAGGAATAATCCAGATTCACCAATCAAATTTGTCTCAGAGCTTCTCCTTCAGGTCTATGGTCAAAGCCCACATTAGACTGAAATTAAACCAGCCTCATTTCTTTGCTTAAACACATAAATAAATGACCTAATTCCCCAGTGCATTGAAATCACTTATATTTAATTCTAGGGAAGAAGCAGAAGTTCCAAGATTTAAATGAGATCTGTGCATTGATATTTCAGTGAGACTTCTCCCCCATCTCTCCCCGGCTCTAGAGCCTTTTCCATTCCCTGCCTTTTCCTTCCCACCAGTTTTGTGAAATCCCGAATCGAGCAGGAACTGCTTTTCCCTTTCAGCTCCCTGCACTGGGAATGCAGGAGGACAGGCTGAGCAACAAAGGTTTAACATTTTCCTTCCCTACTCCGCGAAAACCACGGGTGGCAAAAGTGTCCTTCTCTAAAATCTTGGAACGATTTCCTAGCAAAGCTTGGCTGTGACTGGAAACTCCACCTAAAAACCAGTGGCAAGGGTTAATGTTATCCCTGCCATAACATTTCGTGCCATTTCTTGGGAGGGCTCTCAATGGTTTTCCACTGCCACTGGAAATAAGTCAGCTGCAGTGAGCTGCACTAACCCTGGATATTCCCGGGCCAGGGGCTCTCTGAAGGAGCTCGTGCTGCCTTTGCACACTCAGGGGTAGCAAACACCATCCCCTCGTGCTCAGGGCTTCCAACCAACACCAATATTCCCGGCCAGGCTGGGCTGGGGTGGAGTTTACACCGAAATCCTGTGGAAATTGAGAGCTCAACATTTAACGTTTAACATCCAGCCACCAAATCAGCCGTTGTGTTTGTGGGAACTGAGGAGCTGATGCTCCTCCAGGATGCCTGGTCTCTGGAGTGTTCCTGGGGAGATGTCCTTCTGTCCCACAGCAAGGACCAGAGGGTGATCACTGGAGCTGGAAGTGGCACCAGATCCCAGTTTAGCTTTGGACTTCCGTGATTCACAGAGATTCTGATTGATTTTACCCACCCGTTGAACTGGGAAAGAACAATTTATTTTAAGTAAAACTAGGGCAAAAATGGGGAGTTGAAACTAGATGATCTTTGAGATCCCTTCCAGCCCAAACCATTTTGTGATTCTCTGATTCTATGAAAATATCTGTGGTTTTTGTATGAATAAAAAAAACTTTATGTGAACATATATTGACCCATTTCCTTCTGGGATTTGCCTTCTCAGTGTGTGCTGTAGTTGCAGAGCACTGGTCAGCAGCTTTACCACTTCAAATTACTATTTTAATCACTCAAGAATAGAAAACTCTTTCCTTGGATTCATAGCTACCCTGGGATAATGTGGATAAAGCATTATTACAAGAGCACAAAGGCAAAACACCTCTGTTTCTATCAGCCCAACCATCTAAAACCACTGTCCCCTCCTTTCCCTGCCCACAGCCAGCTGTGGAACTCCCTGGAGGCTGCAAAAGTTGATTATTTGTCCTCAAAATAAACTGTCATTCTGTGTATAACAAAAAAAAAAAATCCATTCTTTTTATTTTCAGGATGATACAAAGATAAAAGTCGACAGAACAATCCAAGGCTGGGATTTCTGAAATGAAATTCCGACCTTCCAGTTCAACTGGTGGGATTTATTTAGATTGCAGGTGTTCTTGCCAATGAGCTCGTTGTACAAGATGAGCTTCACAGGGCTGTAATTTGAATTATGCAAAATGCCATCAAAGCAGCTCTTCACAGTCCACCTGGGAACAGAGAGCTGTGTAATTCCTGTTAGGAATGATTGCTCCTCTACCAGAGGTACCTTCAGCACCGCAGTCACTGCCAAGTTATCCAAGCTGGGAGGGGCAGAGCCAGAAACTGGGAGATTTCCAAGTCGTGATCCCTCATTCCTAAACAGTGGTAAGCCAATGGCTCTGATATATTAGTATTATTAATACCTGACATGCATATATAATATATTACATAGTAATTTTATTAACATTAATGATATTAATTTTATTGATATGATTAATATTATTAATAATATTAATGTCAATAATATATTGCTATTAGTGGGTCAGTGTGATGCTCTGCGCGTGTTCAGAGCATCAAAGTGATGCCACACATTTCCGCCTTCCCAAACTGCAGAAAAAGAAAAGCCCAAATATATCGAGAATGTTAAATCCACAACACCCTCTCGTTTACGTAGAATTTAACGCTTTAAGGGGTACCAGGATCTAGAGATTTACTTGGCTGCTCCTGCCCTGTTCAGCAGGTCAGGTAAAACAGCGACACTGTTCTTGTACAAAGAGAAAATGGGGGTAACCAGAAATTTGTGGAGTGACCCGAAGTGCCTCTGAATTTATAACTGGTCGTGACAGGGGTTAACGTGATCAGGAAGCAGCGTGGCCATTGCTGATGTCACAGCTGCCCCCAGGGACAGTGAGGTCACTCCCAGGGTTGCTGGGGGAGATAAGGGTCTGTTCCAATAACCAGGAGTGCCACGTCCCTGCCCACGCTGCAGGAGGAGGATTTGGCTGCTTGGAAGCCCCGGTGTCTGCCTCACTACACTCACTGACACTGTTTTTGTAATCCTTGGGCAGAGCCGAGGGCTCTGTGGGGCTGGGACCTGTCACTGGGGAGTCTGAGCAGCAAAGCCAAGGAAACTCTGCCTTTTGACACCAGTTTGGGTGGTGTCACACGCCCTGTCCCCGGCGCAGAGACCAGCACTGTGTTCTGAAGCGGAAATTGCCGGGAATTTTTCCCACCCAACGAGGATAATTCAGCTAAAGGGGAGAATTTAAGGAAAAAAGTCGTATTTAGAGATCCCAGGGCATGTGCAGGTTTGAGCCCCCCAGTGCTGGTGTGGCTGGAATTAAGGGACCATTGGCTGCAGTGCAAGAGCACAGAACAGAATGGGGGGATTGACCCTTGGGGGTTAAAATCCCACCAGCTCTCTGCTCAAACCCACATGGGGGCATCTTGGGGCCACAGTCCAAGTGACCCCAAACTGCTGAGAACCAACTCCATCACCAGAAGACGCAACGTTTTCACCTGTTCACTGTGTGCAAAATGAACTGACATTTTGTGCGTAAGAAAACAAAATCCATTCTCCATATTTTGCAGGTCTTTTCAGGCTAATACAAAGATAAAAGTTGCCAAAAAAATACAGAGAAATACAGAGCTGGAATTTCATTTCAGAAATCAGTCTAACTGGGGTGATTTATTCAGTTTTCAGGTGCCTTTGCCAACCATCTCCCAAATCCAGAGCAACCAGAGCAGGAATGTGGGAGCTGAGCCCCCTCTGCACGTCCTTGCCACCCTCCCCTGCAAGCACCACACATGCGGGAGCTTGTATTCCCTGGGGAATGGTTCCAAAGGGAAATATTGAGAAATCCTGAAACCACACTGGCATCTTTTCCTTTTTTTTTTCCTTTTTTTTTTTTTTAGGAAAATGGAAGAGATGACCAAGAGCTTCAGCCCGTCTTGGAGGCCTGTTTGAAAAGTTCCCATTGTACAAACAAGTCATCAGGGCTCAAACCACTTGAAAACACTTGCAATTGAAAATGTGTTCTTAGTGGTTTCGGGAGAGCTGAGACTCTCCCCATCTATTAATACCCTGCAAGCTTTGGTTGCTAAAAGTGTCGTCCCGGGCTGGCTATTTTTTGACACTCGATCTGGAACAGAGCAGGAGCAGGAGAAGATGCAGATGCTTATCTTGAGCATTCACGACGTTTAAAGGTCTCCCAGAAAGCATTGTAAAAGTGTGTAAATCCGAGGAACCTGGACAAATTCCAGCCTCAGCAATACCTTCTCCCAGTATTCCTCCTGCAGTTTCGATTGGAAAACCATCCTGAAGTGCTGGGCGGTGTGTGTAAAACAACTGCCATATTTTACCCAACTGTTGGCTGCTCTTCTCTTTAAATAATTTGTAAGTCATTTTGTAAGGAGCTCTGGGATAAAAAGAGCTGCATGAATTTGTTATCATTGTCATTAATTTTGGCACCATGCGAGACCACCAGTATTTAAAATCAATTAGCAGTCCTTTTCCTGTTATCGTTGGCATTTCATTTTTATTCTGCTAGAACAAGCCTCTTATAAAAGTTAAAAACAATCTATTTTTGGAAGTAATACTGCAACAGTGAAGGGGACCTGGTGAATTCTCATTAGACTTTTAGCAACATGAGTTTTCTGGAAACAAGTTCACATGTAGGAGTTTTGGACGGGTGCAAAGGGTGAGACCACAGCCAGTAAAATGAGATAGCCCTGCTCATTTCACACCCTTCGCGTCTTTCCTTTTAGGTTATGGTTAAAATCCATCAAAACCAAGCCTGTTCTGAGCTTAAAATACCCTGAAGCAGAACCTAAACCCTCTCTAGGTTTTGGCTGAGGGAAGCCAAGTCCAGGCTGGGTTTCTGTGGCTGTTCCCAGGGCTCTGTCAGCAGAGGCAACTTTATTCTTTTCCACGGGCCCGTATTCCACACGCGCCAGTGGCAGCAGCATAAAAGCTTTGTCAGCAGCCAGAACTGTTCAACCACAATGCACTGAATTCGTGTTTGAGGCAACAGCTTCCTAAAGTGATGGAGCATCACCAGTTCTGTCTGTTCTTGGCCGCTCCAAGAACTCTGGAATTCGCATCAGCCTTAAGTTCAGCTGCTTCTTCCATGGGAAGTTTTACCAGAGCTCTCTGTGTTCCATGGGAGAACCATCCAAGTCACCTGGCAGTCCACCCTTAGTTGGAGATGGAGTGGAAAAAGGCTTTACCTGTGTTCTAAAATTTAGCATTTCCCAAATAAACTTCATATTTACCAAAGGAAATACCTGGGTGGAGGGGGGGGAGAGGGAGGGGTTGGACTGAATGTTGGGACTGTGGGGTTGGACTAGATGTAGATATTGGGGTTGGACTAAATGCAGATATTAGGGTTGGACTAGATGATCTCCAGAGGTCCCTTTCAACCCTAACAATTCCGTTATTCTCTGAAGGCAAATATGTTTCCCAACACCAAAACTAAGTCAAGGATTAGCAGTAAAAACACCTCCTAGCAGAGCTTTGGGAGGACTTTTATTATCTCCAAACACAGACATCACCTGAACGGGCAGGAGATGGAGATCTACCACTGCAAGGCGACAAGGAGTGTCTGGAAGCAGCTGGAAATAATTCAGTAACAGTGCAGTGAAAAGGAGTTTAGAAACCACACAGTCTCAATGATATTTTCATAGTGCTCCAAGCAATTTACTTCCCCAAGTTAAATGGTTTCAAGACTATCCAGGCTCAAAATTACACCCACAGCACAGATGCCAGCAGTGGTAAACTGCAGAGCATCAGGCCAGGGAAACAACAGCCAAGAGCCCTCGAGGAAATGGCAGGGAGACTTCTGAATGGCATTCCCATGCCTTTGATGGAGATCAATCCAACCCCTCTCATATCTGTCAGTGTCTGCCTCAGACGCGTCTCATTATGGAAAATAATTTGCATTTTATGCCAAATATTGCAAAGCCTGCTGGACTCACTCAGCCCGTAAAATCTCTGCTCTCCACCTTGCTGGGATCCAGGAGATGAACTGCCCTGTGTGAGTAAATCACTGTTCCAAACAGATTGCACAGCAAAGGCTTGGGCTGTAACGAGTCCACGTAACTTTGTGAGCCAGTTAAAGCTTTTCTCATAATGAAAAGTGATTCCGTCAGAAATGGGTTTCAAACACCGTGCCTTGGATAGGTCACATGCTGATGTGCTTTCCAGTGATGAGAATGAATAATCCTACCTACATTTTTGCTTTGTATTGCTCTGTGAGTTTAATCGAGGAGCAGGACACATACAGGATACATCCCTGTACCATCCAAACATCTCTCATTTAAGGTGGGCTCATCAGCTGCACTGAGCATTTTCTTGGACTCCAAGCGAGGGAGAGGTGAAGGATTTGGCAGATGTGGAGGGTACTGAAAACTCAGGTTTATGTTCTGCAGTGATTTTGGACTCAATGGGGGCATGGAAGGAAAAGTCAGGGAAGGTAAATAAAGTGAAAGGCAAAAAGCAAGCAAAGAAGTTTGGCGTGTGAGTGTTATCAGGCCTGGGAATCTAAAGTTGAACAGCATGGAGATTCTTCACGGTCTGCACACATCTCAAGCTGAGAGGCGAAAAATTAAAGAGGTATAGATATAAAACTTACTATATGTTTTTAAAAAAATAAGAGTCTCCGCGTAAAACTTCATGCAGAAGTCCCACGCTGTTGGAAGGATTTGGGAAGGCAGCTCAGAGGCAGCACATCCCAGAGGAGCGGCGGGCAGAGCCCCACAGCTGCAGGTCCTCTGGCCAGAAGTGAGCTGGGGAGAAGTGAATTGGGGGGAGAAGTGAATTGGGGGTCAGGAACACAACAACAAAACAACCATCCAAGAGGGATGGGTATGAGAAGAGGAGAATAAAGAAAATAAGCGATCGCTTTGTCTCGAGGGGAGAAGCAAAAACGGGAAGGAGAGCCTGGGGAGACAGATGGAGCTTTGGAGGATGGAATGATCCCCTTGTAATGATGTACTTCACGTTATGACTTGACTGCAGAAATTACCAAGTGAGAAAATGTGCGAAAGGCCAGCTCACAGGGTAATGAAAGACTCTGAGCTCCATGAATAAATGTTTTTAAAAATGAATGAGCGAAGCCTCACAAAGCTGGAGGGGGGGGGAGGGAGCAAAAGGAGCAAGTGTTTAAAGTAATTTTATCTGTGAATGAATCAAGACAGAAAATCTAAGGAGAGCGCTTGCAGACATGAGCTGTCTTAATTTTAGTCATCTCTGTGTGGATTAAAGGTCAAACACTTGGCCTTTAGACATCTAAACGATACATCCCATGTCCCAAAGTAAGAATCCAGATTTTCTCTCCTCCATAAAGAGGTGAGTTTCTCTCAACACAGCAAAGAGCTGAAAAATGGAAATTAATCAAAATAAGGGTTTATTTAAAGGAGAATCATGAAACCTTCCTTCATCTCTAACCTGGAAACGGTGAACATCATGAACAATGACAATTACTTTGGTGGGATGTTTTTTATCTTCCGGTTGGGAGTTTTTTTCAAAATAGCAACTTTTTGGCAGGCACAGTAATAGTTACTGTCACTGGGAATCCCTCAAATCCACAAAGGCTGCATTAATTGGAACGTTGAGTGTCCTGAATGCAGAGCTGTGGGATGTTAAACATTGCAAAAACCTGAAAAATTAAAGGACTGAAAAGGCGGAAGATGATTTACAAGTTGGAAAAGAAAAGGAAAAAAAAAATCTTCAGCAGAGATTTTAGGGTTTGGAATTTCTGTAGTTTGCCAAGCAGAGGCTCAAGGCTTGATGATACCACAAAAACTGCCACTAGACTCTGAAAGTCCATGTGGGAGGGATGATTCTGGGCATTAAGGTTGGGGGATTTAGCATCAGATTTATCATTCTTAACCAGACTTGATAGATTAAAACTAAAGCAGGTGAACACGCTTGTGCCGCCATGGTACAGAAAGGGAGGGAAACATCCAGCAAGAGAGGCTGAAGGAAGGCATAAAACCAACTAATTAAAGCCAAAATTAAGATGAAAGTAATTAAGATTCTCCCTTTGCAGCAGGGAGAAGTATTGACTTTTTCAATGGATTCTCCCTCTCTTGAAGCCTCTGATCTAATTTAAGCCCCGTCTCAGACGCCAGAATTTGGCTAAACCCAACTTATTGGCCTCGTTACAGGCACAAGGGTGTGAAATTCTGTGGCCTCGACACCCAGGTGAGGAGATTCCCAACCCCAGCACGACGACCGTGGTTCCTCCTCAGCTGGAAATGCCCTGTAACACATAATAAATACGGCTGCAGATCACAGGGAATGTGTCATCACAGCAAAACCGGGCAGAAGGGCCAGGATTCCCCTCCTGCCACGGACCAGGGATTTTGGGGACGGCGGGAATCAGCCACAGACAGCGTTTGAAAAATAAAAAGGTTGACAAAATATATTAGGCCGAGGTCAAATTTCATTGGATCATTGCTTGATTACAGACTGCCCGATCCCCAAACACGCAGATGCACTTTGGAAACCACTCTTTAGTGTTTTCAATAAGCTGCAATTATTTTTGCAGGGTTTTGAAACAAGTCCTCCCTGGGATTTTGGTATTTTCCAACACTGTCTCAGACAGTTCTGGTTTAAAATAAAACCTGGGCAGACTCTGAGACCGAGGGCTGGGTCTCTGGGCTGTAGCAGGCCCAGCTCAGTGGGAGCAGGGCTTAGGCTCAGGTTGCTTTAGTGGAGAATTTGGCTAATTATCAAAAGCTGTGGGGTGCAAAGAAAACAAAGAGTAGAAATTGGAAGTCAAGACCGACTTTAGCAAACCCTGGCAAGTGAGGGAATGATCTCCAGTGCTGGAACTGCCAAATAAATAAATAAATTAAAAAAAAAAAATAGCCAAATAGAGAAAAACAAAACTAAAAAAAGGGTTGTGGTTATTTTGGCCCCAAGAGCCTGCAGGTGAAGGATATGTCGAGACCAAAGTCTTCCTCCTCCGGGTCCCACTTGTGCTGCTGGATTTGTAGGAACAGAAACCTTCTGCTCCTGTGGCTGTTGAGCCTTGGAGCACGGGCAGGACCAGGGGCCAGGCAGCACCTAAATTTCCTCCTGCTATTATTTCTGTATATTATCCAGTCTTAGAAAACAACACTTCAGTTATGTGTGTACGAACAGAGGGAGTCTCGCCCAATTTTAGGACTGGTTTTAAGTGGGTTTGCCTGTAAGACAAACAAAAGAAGTTAAGAATCACTGACAACTTCCAAGCACTATTTCCTTTTTTATTGGAACCCTGGAGCTTCCGCCACAGAGTATCAGAACATGCAAACAATAACAGGGTAATTTTTCAAGTCCAGTCATTTATTTAGGCTAGAAAAAAAACTAGAAGTTTTCAACTCCTAGCTAGAAGTTAAAAAAAAAAATGTAATAGATTGAATTACTCCATCTCTAAGGTTTGTTTGAAACTTATCTCAATCTTCAGGGACAAATTGAGACCTGATTCAAATCTCCTTTGCTTTGAACGAGGTTACACAAGGGATGAAGTTGCAGCTTTTAAGGTGGCAAAATTTGGCCAGAAAAAAAATGTTTGAAAATAAAAACCTTTCCTGCTGCTGCTTGATATCAGAGATTATTTCAGCCAGAGATCAAACTGAAGTGCTGAGGTCCAAGGGAAAGCGATATAATCGACCCAGGAAGGCAAATACCTGCTTTTGCTGCTGTGTTTCATCTCACCTGTCTCCGGCTCCAGTGCAGGAAGGTAACTCAGCCTGTGCTTAGTGTTTGGAAAGTGGGAAAATCGATCAGGACTCAACAAACTCCCAGACTGCTCAGACTAAAGCGTGAGCCTAAGCAGCTTTTCAGACTGGTCTCCCAGAAAACCAGTAGTGACTGTTTTTTACCAATTGTATTCGAGACTGGACTTACTCCAAACCCTTTTTGGCTGTGGTCAGCTCTGGTTTCAGGGGCTGGGCGTTGTAGCAGCTCCAATGCCTCTTGTCCATGTATCCTGAGTGTTCCAGGTCCGGCTCTCCCAGGAAAGAACCTCCCCCTGCCCTCAGCAAGGTTCATCTCACATGGCTGGAAAGTGGTTAAAATGCCTCATGAACAAACACAAGGCAAGAGGTGGGGTCTGCCAGGGACCAGAGAGCAGCCAAAATCTTTAGGCCTCTGTTTATGGATGTTTTCTCGAAAAAGGATTTAAATCCTTAGTGAAAAAAGTTGCTCCGTGAAGCCAACTTGTACTAATGAGGTGGAAAACTTCTTTGCAAAGGCTGCTTCATAATTATAGGATTTGAGCTGTGGCATGAGAAATTTCAGATGCATTTTATAAAAAGAAGCAGATCATTGTATTTAGAGCAGAGTCACCCCCACTTTTTCTCTCTCCCAGGATAGACATGAAAACACCTTTGAAAATTATTTTTTCCCCCAAAATCTGGTTTCTTCCCCAGATGGAAGTGTGTTCAAGTGAATGTAATTACACCTTGCATTCAACAGGCCAAATATTTGATTTCATATTAATATGTTTTCTCTCCAGCTGGTGGTAAATGTGGCTTCTTGCACCAGATGCAGAACATTTTTAAGAGCTGGGCAAAACCAATATATATTTATATGTTTATGTGTGTGCCCATATATTCACATAGATATGCAAAGGTAGGACGTGACAGGACAAGGAGAATGGCTTTAAGCTGAAGGAGGGTTGATTTAAGTGGGATTTTGGGAAGAAATCCTTCCCTGGGAGGGTGGGGAGGCCCTGGCACAGGTTGCCCAGAGAAGCTGTGGCTGCCCCAGCCCTGGAAGTGTCCGAGGCCAGGTCGGACAGGGCTTGGAGCAACCTGGAATAGTAGAAGGTATCCCTGCCCATGGAGGGGCATGGAATGGGATGAGCTTTAAGGTCCCTTCCAACTCAACTTGTTCCATTATTACATGATTCTATAAAATGCTAAACATAGAAGAGGGGAAAAAAGCTTTTAAACACGAAGCATTTTCCCCTCCTCCTCAAATAATTTGATTTTTGTGGAGCAGAATGAAAAAATGAACATTTCTGATCACCGTGGCACGGCAGCAAGAGGAGCTGACCCCACTGGTGCCCTGGAAATGGGAATTGCACGGATGGTGTTTTGCAGCTGGGCAGGGATTTGTCGTGACTCATGAACTGGACACTCAACCCAACAAGGAGCAAACCTCAGGGACTGGATGACAAGAAAACTTTGGGAGATTCTACTGAGTACTCTTGTGCCTGGGGGAGCCACAGAATCATGGAATCATGGAATGGTTTGGGTTGGGAGGGACCTTAAAGCTCATCTCATTCCAACCCCCTGCCATGAGGAGGGACACCTTCCACTAGAGCAGGTTTCATGATTTAATTTTGGATTCATTTTACAGTCTTCTCTAGTTGTCATCTAAAAGTTGCATTGATAAATGGCCTAATTTAAAGAAAAAAACCACATAAAGAAATACTTATCAGTGACTTAATCCAAAGCACTGATTTTATTGTGCTCACTGTGCTTGTGTGGGATTATTCCTTCAGGGAAGCTCAGAGGGCACCTCTAGTACCTGGTGGAGAGCCTCAGGAATGACCTCACCAGCTTTACAGACCCAGTAAAAGTTAAAAATACAAAAGTTTTATCTCTGGAAGGTACTTCTACAAATTTGGGGGTTTTTAACAGCTTTAGCACCAGCAACACATCACTTGACATCAGCACAGGTAATAAAAAGGCTTAAATAATCTCTTTTAAGCCCCAGCCTTGACTTCCAGAGTGACGGTACGTGAGGGTTCATAACTCCAGGGTTGCAGTTCATCATGTGAAATTCAAGTCGTGGATTGCCCTCCATGACACAGATATCTCCCAAATGGAACAGGACACAACCTATGGAAAACTACTGGCAAGTGAAAGAGGAAAGTGGCTGTAATTATGTTTTGGAATCTAGATTTTAGAATAGCATTAAGCCAGGATAACCCTTGATTCACACACTGCTACCTTCAAGCCACATCAGTATGTTCCCGTTCCAAAACTAATATACCACATTTTTAAATTAAATTGTATGATTTTTCCGCCCTCCATTTTCACAGCTCATGATTCAATAGCAGCTTTAGAAATGAACAGATAATTAAATTTTCACTTTGCGGCCTTGATGCTTTGTTTACTTAAGGAGTCTGATTAAGAAATAAGTAGCCCAGAACACTTGGTATCACTCCAGCATCTCACGATGTTTGTCATAACAACCCACATCCAGCCCACCAGGAGCAGCAGGGAGACTCCAGAGAAACACCGTCCCGGGGCTGAGGAGCACCAATCAAAGAAAATGTTGGTTTGTTTGAATTAGGGAAGGGAAAGCAGAGAAAAATAAACTGCAAACCCAAGTATGTTCCTACTTAGGGTCCTTTCCCCTGGATTGAGCAAGAGATCCAGCACAGCCTTAAATCATCAGTTATGAAGATAGGAAAGGCTGCTCACTCAGGCTGGGCTTAGGGGGCCAAAATATTATAAACAACACCAGGGCCATAATCTGGCCCTGCTTGATATAAATAATGAAGGGAAAACTGGTGCTGAAAGCATAAACCAACAAAAATAATTCCCTCCCATAGGAATCACCAGGCCATGTTTAGATAATTCTTTCCCCACCCATTCCTTTTCCGTTGCCACATCTCTCTGCAACCAGAAGGCAAAATTGCCAGTGCCATGAAATTCTTGTCGTCCTTTTCCCAGAGAAAATCAACAAATAGAATCAAATTCTTTCCTCAGCCATAAGAAAATAACATCTTCAGCATCTCCCTTCCCTCTCTCCTTCCAACCCACAATGTCTGTCTTCTCTATATAGTCTTGGTTCAAAGATCATTGGGAAAAAGGAAAATCAATGATTTTTGCACTGAATCCCGTTGTTATCCCACCAGTGTTTAGCCTGAGGAGCACTGAGCTGTGTAAATACTTTTTTGGGCTTCGGTGGGAGAAAATAATAGGGTTCACTAAATTGGTGCAAGAGAAAAAGGTTGCAATTATTCAACCAAAATATGTAACTCAGCTTGCTTAAGCAAATAGTCTCATACCCCAAGTCAGCAGCGTTTTTCTGTAGGGGGCTTTATCCCATTACAGACTGAAACGAGAATGTAAAGGGTGATAGCAGAAGCCACCCCTAAAAAGAGACCAGGACATGTTAAACAGCGAGGGTGTGAAGAGATACAAACCCCAATTCCTCAAGGAAAATGATAGGGAATGAATGACAGCCCACTCTGCAAAGAGAGGAGCTCTTGGTCGTGGGCTGCTCAAGCCGGAGCTGTGAATGGAGGCAGTCAGGAAAAGTGGGCAACTCCAGGAAAATTCAAGGAGTACAGGGAAAAGGCTGAGCCCTGGATGGGAGCCAAATAAACCTTGTTGAGGAAAAATAAATATCTCTGCTGGATGTCATTCAGAGATACTGCCATTAGGCTGGTATTTCCCAGTGAAGCTTGTAATCACAGCCGGAGGCTCCTGCAGGAGCAGAGCCCAGTTGTAGCTGCAGAAAACGGGACCTGTGTTCAGGAATGAAACAGGGATCTAAGGAAATAGCCCAAATTCTGACTTTTTAAAGTTGTTTCATCCTCAAACCTTCCTCAAATACCAGTGCAGCATTAACGGTTCTATGGTTTCTTTCATGCTGACCCAGGAAATCAGGATGCCACAGCAGCAGCCCTGTGACACAGCAGCTTCTGGCAGGAAAAGCCAACATCAGTGGGGTCACCTGCATCCTTCTCCTGCCACCCATGAAATGAAGGTGGGCTCAATGATACACAGCTATTGTTTCCCCTAAAAGATCGAATTCCTCTCTGTGGTGCCCACCAGGTCACCTGGGGAGGCACAGACCAGCTACACTCCAAAACACCTCGGAGCTGCTGGGAATGACTGTGCTGGGCAGCGTTCACCTCAGAGATCGCAGAGCCACAGAAGGGCCTGGCTTGGAAGGGAACTTAAAGATATCTCATTCCAGCTTGCTGTAGTGGTCAAGGACACCTCCCACCAGCCCAGGTTGCTCCAAGCCCCGTCCAACCCGGCCTTGGACATGCCAGGGATGGGGCAACCACAGCTTCTCTGGGCAGCCTGTGCCAGGGCCTCACCACCCTCACAGGGGAGAATTTCTACCCAATATCTAACCTAAATTTCCCCTCTTCCAGTTTGAACTCATTCCCCCTTGTCCTGTCACTCTGGGCCCTTGTAAACATCTCTCTCCATCTTTCTTGACGGATCCTTCAGGTGCTGGAAGGCCTCAGTTAGGTCATCCCAAAGCCTTTTCTCTTCTCCAGGCTGAACAATCCCAATTCCCTCAGCCTTCCCTCCCGTGGCAGCTGGTGCTGATCACCGACAGACCAATGGAGCCCTCAGCTGCCCTGGGACAACCTCTCCCACGTTCAGGTGACTGAGCCCAAGAGGTAATACAGGTCACCTCCGAGCTGGGAATCACCTCTGGACAGAAAGCAGGGAAGGGAGAGCATCCAAATGTGCCTGAAACTGCCCCATCACATCCACTGGATATTGAATTTTCCAACGCTGAGCACCTGAACCAGGGTGGAAACAAACCTCAGAACTGTGGCTTTTCTGCTGACTTTTTCATCTCTCCAAACAAGAATTTCTTCTTTTTTTTTTTTTCCTTTTTTTTTTCCTTTTTTTTTTTTTTTTTTTCTTGTTTTTTTTTTTTTTTCCCTCTCTTTTTCAAAAGTGAGCAGGCTGAAATATCAGGCTGTGCGGAGTGACTGGCTGCTATATTTAACTCAGACAAACACATAACAAATCACTATTCTGCAGAAAGAAGGCACACCTCATAGGCTGTATTTTTTTTTTTTTCTCTCGAGCCCTGGACGTAAGACCACAACCCTCTAAATAATCCTCCAGAAATAAACCAATGAAATGTTCACTCTGACAACAGACACAGTATTATACCTGCAGCTGGTAAATGTTTCCACAGTTCAACCACCTTTCCTTTTCGTTTCCAGTAAAAATTTGCTCCCAGGGGATGGAGTCAGCGCTAGGATTTTAATTACTTTGCTGCCATAACGGAGAATGGAGAGTTGCAGGGTTTTTTAATGCTACTGGTGTATTCTCATTTTTCCCTCTTTCTGGAGAGAGGAGGATTCACAGCAAAGGCAGAAGCCCTTTGGAGAACCATCCCTGCTGTCTCTGGTGTCCCTCAATCCCTCAGTATTTGCTGTTCCCTGCAGTCCATAGCCACAGAACCTTGAAAAATCCGTGATACTTGTTTAGGACTCAAATTTCAGGAACCAGGAAACTTGGGATTACTTTCCCAATTCCTGGAAGTGTCCGAGGCCAGGTTGGATGGGACTTGGAGCAACCTGGGCTAGTGGAAGGTGTCCTTGCCCGTGGCAGGGGGTGGAACAAGATGATCCTTAAGGTCCCTTCCAACCCAAACCCTCCTGTGATAAATTTAAATCCAGTATATGACTGTGAAAATATTCCAAAGTCAGGAGGATGAACCCCCTCACTTAGGAGATTGCCTTCCAAGTTGTTTGGTAGACTGCTTGATTTAAATAATTGAATTGAAATATCAATCTTGATTTAAATAAAAAGCCCTGGGATGGTTCTCATTCACCTTCTGGGCTTGAGTTTTCATGTATTTCTGTCACGCTTCCAGACTCTGACATTTCCTTTTCTGCCATGAGAACCAGAAACAGATAATACTGGTGTTATTTTTGCTGCTTTTAGCAGGGAGAAAAGGAAATATGTTCACATGCATTACCACATACATATATATTTATATATACTTATAATGTATCTGTTCATAAAATGTCTGTTCACAACCACATGAATTCTCTGCCAACTCCTGATACACAATATTGCAAGTGTTGAAGTACTGAAGTCGAGCTCTGATTTTTAGGATGTGTTCCCCCCAAAAAGCAAGCTGAATCCCATTTTCCCTGTGCTCCAGCGTGGCACACTTTTGCCAGAGGGTGTATTAGGGACCCTTCCTGCTGAAAGCAGTGGGAAAAGAGACAAGAAAATGTGCCCAGCAACGACACAGAGAGCAGGGACCCAGCAGGGGAGAGCTGGAAGCTCCAGAGCTGCTGGGAAACGCTGGAGTGGGAGCGATGGATGAGAGGAGCAGAAGTGGAAAAGGAGAAAATCGATGCTTCCCACTGGGATAAATCCTTTCCACTTATCCCGTTATTCCAAGGGGTTTGTGTGGTCGATCTTCACCCCGTTTTGCTGGCAGGCCACGGGCAGAGCACTGAGATTTCCAGTGGCCAGGACAAAGTGCCACTAGCACAACTGACTCCAGCAGGGCGCTGGGAGCAGTCCCGGGAGTTGGATTTTTGAGTGGATTATCCAGGAGGAGAAGGAGGGAATGATCAGGGAAATTAAGTGGCACAAGAGCCTCAGCTTCCTTTCAATGGCAAACCTCCCTTTTCCACTTTCAAAACATATCCAAAGTTCTTCCCTGGCACTTCAGTGGACGTTGTAGTTTTCTGTTTTCTTCTGGAATCCCCGTGTGTGTGTGTGTGTGTATATATATATATATGTATATATATGGCTATATAAATATATATATGTATATGTCATTTCCTACTTCTCTAAAGCTCAAGGCTTAGAAATACCTCAACCATAACCTGCTTTTGATTTCTGTAATAACTCTGATTTATATCAGTGCTGTTTTATGACCAGCTCCCCTCTGCCCCCTACTCATAAACTACAACTGTGCTCCCAAATTTGAAATGAAACTCTGGGAGAATGAAATCTGCAAATTGCAGCCTCTCTCTGTCAGTGTATTACCTCTCGTCCAACCCACAAATTATCACTTAAAGCCTTTGCTTCTGCAATTCGAAAACACCTTTTTTCAATGTTCTTTTTTGGATGTGGTTTGATATATGGACAGTCAGGAAATGATGATGATTAATCATGGAATCATGGAATGGTTTGGGTTGGGAGGGACCTTAAAACCCATCTTATTCCAACCCCCTGCCATGGGCGGGGACACCTTCCACTAGGCCAGGTTGCTCAGAGATCCACCCATACCTAATAATATCTAATAGCCTAATAATAATAATAATTGTAAGGATGATGATGATGATAATGATAATAATAATATATCTAATAATAAAAAATGCAGCTATTTCTATGACAAGAGGAATTAATAGAATTATATTTGATACTGTAAAGAACACAAGTTTAGGCCCAAAAGTTACACTTAATAACAGTGAAAAAAAGTCTGAAGGGATCAAATATCTTAGGTTAAAATACAGGGAATGCTCTCTTCAAGTTTCTTTGAAAGGAATGTTACTCATTTCGTTTTATTATGGAATTTTTACCCTGCAGCATTGCAGGCAGCTCCCAGTCCCCCAGCTGGTGAGATCCACGTGGATTCCTTTGGGCTGGGCAGGGTTTGTCAGCCCAAGGAGTCCCTGAGCTGACGTGCGTGTCTCAAACCTGCCGAGAGAGAAACAAGCACTGCCAGCTTCAGAACGGGAAGATATCCTTCCCCAAAACCCAAACTCCAAGTGCCCAGGCTGGAGGAGAGTCCCTGGGCTTTCTGCAGTCCCTGAAGTGTCTCCCATTCGATGGGGTGTTTCAAAGCAGACCCATTTCACCCCAAGGGGCTGTGTGAGGAGCAGCCCGGCCCTCCCCTGGGCAGGACGCGGTGCTCAGCGCGGCCGTGTCGCCCCTTCAGCACCTTCCCCCAGCCCAGCCTGGCCCTAATCCTGCCTGCATCTACCCCAGTGCAGCTCATGGGCGTTTGAAAACGTATTCACAGATGTTTTTCTGTTCATTTCCCCCCCCCATTTTGCTACGGATAGGAAGGGACCTGTAAGAAACAGTGTTCCAGGGCGCTGGATGGGAGTCAGGAGTCCTGGTTCCCCAGCTCGGGCCAGGCTCCTGTTCCAGCAGGGACATGGTTTAGTGGGACTTGGCAGTGTTTGCTTTATGGTTGGACTCGATGACCTTAAAGGTCTGTTCCCACCTAAATTATTCCATGATTCCATGGATTGATGCAGGTTGTCTGCCTGGCACTTCAGAGCCAGAGCCCCGTGGAACCCGATCACCAAACAGGCATTTTGGCTTTTTTGCCGTTTCCTTTCGCAGCAGAAATTAGTTTAATTTGCTAAGCTCATAATAAGAGTTCTCCTTCTACTCAAGAGAGCCCCCTGATTTTAAGGATAAACTCTGGAAACCCAACCTCTGGTGCTGTGCAATGTCATAACTCCTTGGAGCTTGCAGTCAGGGGAGTGCCACGTTCACACTCCGTGGCTCTTTATCTGTCAAACCCATCACTGCTCCTGGGTTTTAGATCCTCAACAAGGGACAGGATGAGAGGAAATGGCCTCAAGTTAAACCAGGGGAGGTTTAAATTGGCAATTAGGGGAAATTTTTTCGTGGAAAGGGTTGTCAAGCACTGGAAGAGGCTGCCCAGGGCAGTGTGGAGTCACCGGCCCTGGAAGTGTCCAAAAAATGTGTGGCTGTGGCACTTGGGGATGTGGTTTCGTGGTGAACGTGGTGGTGATGGGTTGATGGCTGGACTTAGTGATTTTTAGAGATCTTTTCTAACCTTAACAGTTCTGTGGCTCACATTTCCCCACCCATTTTTCTCCTGCATTCCAGGAGGAACAGGAGATCCAGAAACCAGCACTGGAGAAATAAACACCTCTTAATTCCCTGCTCACGGGTCCTGTCTGGCCAAGACACATTTTCTGTCGTAATATTTACCATACTTGAGTCTCCAGTTTCCTTTTCATTCCTTGTGGTCTGTTATCATGAAAATAATAATTGTACCAGCACAGACAGTGACCCAGCAAGAAAAGCTGCAGCCCTTGAAGGGGCAAAGGGGCTCAGCAATGAGGGGAACACGGAATTCTCCTCACAGTTTTTCCCCATCCCACCGTGGGATGCAGCACATGCCCAGGGAAAGGGGACGGTGTCACTGCAGGTGACCTGCTGTTGCCATCAGAGGCGTTTTTAATGACAAACTAAAGGCCCTGCTTTGAACAGGAGTTTCGGCACAACCCAAATGAAGCCACTGGAAGGGAGATATTGTCCCACTGAGAACAGTAAAACCTCGAGGTCCCCTCCTGAAGAGGAGCTGTGGGCACTTCAAGTGACCATCAGCTGGAGCAGCTGATCCTGCTTTATAAGGCCCTGAAGTGTGAAGTCCCAGCAATGGCTGATGCATTTCATTTTAATTTCCTTTTGGAAAGCAGAGGTATGGTTAGCGCAGGGGAACCTCCTGCACACACTCACACTCACACACTCGCACACAAAGGAGGGCAGGAAAGGAGGAAATGATTTAACCCTTTCAAAAAGCTCTACGATTTCTTGATTTAAGTAAAGAAAAACACGCAGAGATACTTTCTCCTTTAGTTCCTGTGCAAAAATAAACAATAGCCTTGCATAGCTAATAACCAGGTTAGGGCCCCTTGCTAATATCTGCTACAATTCCTGAAAAATGAGTGAAAAATCTTTTTTTTTTTTTTCCCTGATTCCCTTCACTTCAAGCAACTTCTGAATCAGCAGCTCATGCCCTCTGTAGGGGAAAAAGATAAGGATCGTGTAATTCCATCTGATTTCCCATTTCCAGGCTGTTTCTCTGACATCAGACCACACAGGTACACGGAGACTCGTTATCAGATGGAGCTCACTGATGGTTTCAGGTCAAATTTGATGTTTTCAAGATGGTTGTGCTCCCAAAATGGGGTGACAAGAGTCAAGATGATCCAACAAAGGATGTAGTGATGAAAGTTGCTACCTAAATAAGGTCCAAAAGAGGAAAAGTGTTCCCTGCTTCAGCCCTATACTGAGATTATTTCAAAGAGATTGAGAAACTGTATTAGCAATTAAAAACTTTCAAATATCTTTCCTTATTTTGTTGGAAATCAACAGTTCATGGAATTAATGAATATCATCAGGAGCATCCTGCTATGGGCACTGGCCAAAAAAACAGCAAAGACAAATAATTTATGACCCCCCTAAAAGAGAGGGACCTGCAAACAAATAAACAGAATTTGCGGCTGGAGATTGATGAGATTAATTGATCTTTGCTTGTAGTGTTCTAAATTATTATTTTTAATACAAAGACAGAAAGCTGGCCGCTTACAAGGTGTTCCAAAGTCCTGCACATCACTGAATTCCAGGAATATGTTTTTTAGAAATGGAATCAGACACATAAATAAAAAACCCTGCGGGTTTTATTATCACATCTGCAGGATCACGGTGCCACTGCAGGCATGAGTTAAGCCAGTAATTAGCTCAATTTCATGGGAAAACAGGGAGAGGTGTGCTGACAACATCCCCAAGGAGCGCAACAAGTGTGCCACAGTTCTGGAAGTCGAGCTCCATTTGGAGGAATCCTGCTGCTGAAGGGCAGATCTGTTTATTTGGATACAGCGCAGTGCAGAAAGAAACTAAACTGCTATTTATTTTGCATATGTATACTGCATTTGCCGGCATGAAAGGAGGGCTCTCTGCTTTCCCAGACCAATCAAGGAGAAAATGTTAATGGTCTAAACATCTCCCCCTTCCTGGCTGACAGCAGCTTTTGAAGCCCAGACCCAAGCGTGGCTGAGTCAGACAAGGTTCCCTCTTGTCCCATCATTTCCTCAAGGTGCAGGGACAAGGGGGCTCGTCTGTGCCCCAAGGAAATTCGAAGCCAGAGGCTCCCACATGCTCCATTTAGAGCTGATGCCCATCACCAGGAGGGCATCAAAGGCCCCTTTAGGCTGAGGAGTTAAATGGGGTATATCAAGTTGAAGTGGTTGAGAAATGTGGCATTCAGGGTTTGAGTAGGCGGTGGAAAGCGAGGAACTTAGAGATTAAGGCTTGAAAGGCAGAACTTAACGAAGCCTTGCTTTTCAGGTATAAAAAACAAACCAAAGCAAAGCTGGACACTCAGCAAGAGCGTGAGCCAGACTGAACCCAGGAGCTGGGCATCTGAGGATGTTCCATCCCTGTGGAAAACCCCTACCTGCATCCTAACGGGAGCTACAGGACCACTGCTGGTCCAGGCAGGTCGTGGGGACACAAAACTCGCCCCCACAAAACTCAGAAAGAAGGAAAATGTTCCTCAGAAGGAACAGAAAATCCGGTTTATCAACTCATCAGCTGCACGTGAAGAGGCCAAAGCACCAAATCCAATCCCATTCTCCTTGTTTTGTTTGTTTTCTGTAAACTGTGCAGTCCCTCTCCGAAATACCACCTCAATAACCTGTATATAAATTACACCGTCTTTGTGGGTGACTGGGAAAATGAGGGACAAGCTTCTACTGAGAGTTTCTACATTGGCTTAAAATCTGAACCCTCTTGGTGGAACTCAGGTCAGTACCTGGAGTAAAAAATACACCGAGTTTAGGGTCAAAGGTCAGAAATTCTGGGTTGCAGATACAAGATTTGCAGTTCAAGCTTAGCAGCTCTTAATATTAAACGCTAGAAATAAATATTTCTGAATTTGAGATAGGGATTAAAATTTGGGAGCTCAACTGATCAGACTTTTCCCTGTGTCTCTCATCACTGTGAGAGTATAAACTACTTTAGAACAGCATTAATGCTATATTTAAGGTATCAATGTGTATGCTGCAAGTCTAACTCTTAGGAAGTTCAAAGAAAGATCCCCAAAGTTTACATATCTGCCAAAAAATCACGCAATTAAAGCGAGGAAATTAAAGAGAATGTCAAACAATGCTATAAGAAGGTCTCTGAGTACCTGACTCAGGCCAAACCAGTGAGGGCCAAGACTGGTCACAGGTGGGGCTGGTTCAGGGCCAGGTGAGAGCCCAGGTGTGAGAAACTGTGCAAAGGGAACCCCCAGAAAACCCTGCTCAGGACTGTCCCTGCTCCTGCTTCCCTGGGAACTGCTCAGGGGGAAACCCCTGCTCAGCACCGGGGTTAAGTTAAGCCTGGTCTGCCCAAGCAAGCCTGGAGAGTTTGTCCCTGGCACCTCCGGGCACTTGAGTGTGAAGGGAAGGCTTCAGGTAAGCCCTGGATTAAATTCAATTAAATTAATTAACTTAAATTATGAGGGGACTGATGTATCCAGATTTTCAGTGGCCTTGGTGCTGAGCTTGTTTCCTGCTAAAGTGTCTGGAGCCATGGGTGTAATTTGGTTGTTTAAAGCTGAGAAAGCTTCTAAACTGAGGGTCAGATGAAGAGTCAGTAAGAGAAGGAACAGGAAACAAAAAGGAGTAAATAGAAGTTTACTTCTTTTGGTATTATGTGATGAGTTTTTTTTATTCCTGGCTGGTTTGCTGGTAGAATTTCTTTCTGAAATTGTCTTTGTAGAAAAAGAAGACCTGAATCTGGGTAGAAACACTTGTTCTTGCTGCTCTCCTCCTGCGGTTCTGCTCCTTAAAGTGCTCTGAAGTGATTTATTTATTTTCTTAGTGAAATTGTGTCAGTCCTTGTTTTTTAATTGATCCTGTAACGATGCTGCTGGAACTACTCCTGTCCTTTGTCTCTTGTGGGTCTGTTTGTGAGACTGGAGAACAATGTGGGTATGGGAAAGTGGAAAATGATGAGGCTTTAACAAGTCTCTTGGAAATTTTGTCCCAGCTGTGAGGAGATGTTCATCCCCTGTGGTCCCTGCTCTGGGCAGTGGCACCTGGGGGACCATCATCCTGGCCCCTGCAAGTGGTAAAAAGCAAAACCCCAAAGCTGTTCCAGCTTCCTAAATCTAGATGGAATGGGGACTAGAGTGGTGGGCAGGAAGTCAGGAGCCTGGTGAAGACTATTAAGATGGAAAAAATGAAGTAATCCAGTACAGTGGGCTATTCAGGACTGCAAAAAGTGGGAAAGGCAGAAAGGCCAGGGAGGTTGAAATTCAGATGGAGCTCAGGGGTCTCTGGGCAGCAGCTGTAGATCATGTCTGGCAAAGCCAGTGTTTATTTGGACAATAATAGCCTTGAAGCCTCCTGATAAAACCATCTCCTTGCACTTCAATCCTTAATACTGCCAAAGGTTTCCTTAAGTATTCCCTTCTACTGGGATGCAAACCCACCCCTGCCCCTGTGGTTGTGTGGAGAGGGGAAGGGGGGCATGGGAAGGGTTTCCCTCAGAGTGGGCAGGCAGGAAAAAAAGGGGTAAAAACGAAAAAAAAAAAAGAAGGGTCAGTCCTTTGTTACTTTTTTATTTTAATCCACATCTTTAATTATTTCCTTGGAAAAACAAAGTGGGCAATGGATCCCGGGCTTCTGAGGAAACAACAGAGGAAGCAGGCTGTTTTCCAAAGCCCCCTTGCCATGTGGCTGCTGCTGCGTGCCTTTTGTCTCCCTGGTTTCCTGAACATGGATGGAAAGCGTGTCCCTTTCATAATCCACCCTCGCTCCTGTGCCTCCCTCCCTCTCCCTTTGGACAGTTGATGGGAGAAAGGAACCAGCTGCAATAAAAAAAAAAAGCCTTTTCATGTCTACCGTGCTCCCTGACCCCCCTTCAACACCTCCTGGTGCCCGCTGGGATTCTGGTGATTTCTAATGTTACTCCGTGGCAATCTCCTCCTTCTGCTGAGCTCTGGGGCAGTTTGGGCTCGGAGGAACAGCTGGAGACAGAATTTTAGCCCAGTTTTTTGGGGTGAATAAAGAATTCCGATCCGTTTTCTCCTCCGTTAAGCAATTCAACTCGGGTTTCCCGAAGGAGGAGAACATGGAAACTGGTGTTGAATTTAAGACATAAATGAATGACAGCAAGTCTGGCTTTAAAAATCTAGGATTAAATTCAAATATGGAGATTACTGAAACATGTGGGTGAATATTAAGAGCAAGTTCTATACTCAACTGCCCTCTAAAATACTGGGTGCCTTCAGTTCCTTGAAGCAGTTGTAAAAAGAAAACCCCAAGGTAATCCCAATTATCCTTATCTCATGGAGAGGGATGGAAAGATGAAGGAAATCAAGGGACTGGATGCCAGGGAAGTGACTCTGTTCTGTGATTTACCTTTTAAGTTATGATGCCACTGGAAAAGACCAGAAAATGCTGGTTTGGGGTGGAATTGAAAAGAATGAAGAAAACTAATCATTAGAGTGATGTTACAGACTTCCCTGCACTTGCCAACTGTCCTTCAGCCCTTATTAGATTTTTTTTTCTTTTAAATTCCCAACAGGAATGTTTATGAAAAAAGTGAAATGCTTCTTAAGGCATTTATATGGAAATGCAGCTGCTTTTTTATTAAACCCCCTCATCTCAGTGTTGCTGTCTTGATAGATGACCATGATTTTTATATATTTATTTTTAGATATATCTATTTACACAGAGATTTAAACTAGAATACGATACTTGTGTATTTTGACATCAAGAAGATGAAAATTCCCTCTGTAACCTCTTACCAAGACCAGTAATCTCTATTTAGCTATAACATCTGCTCTTGACCTGAAGGCAGCAAGACCTTGAGAACTTACTGCTTCCTCTGCAGTTCCATTTCTTCATCTCTCTTATCTTTCCCTCCAAAACTTAGGTTTACTTAGCAACTGGTGCCTTCCTTTTGTGAAGGGATTTTGGTGGTGTTACGGTGCTGCCTCATTCCTCCCTGACAGACCCGAGCAGCTCTCTAAGAGGCTGTTTCTCAGGGTTTCCAGATTATTTTTATTTATTTATTTATTTTTTGCACCTCTTTCCTGCGCCCTCTGCAGCTCTTTTTTTTTTTTGGTTTTTTTTTGGTTTTTTTTTGTTTCCCCCCCACACATCTGTTTTAAAACCTCGATAGCAGAATGGGATCAATCTCCCCAACACTCACCAGGAATGTACCTCATAAAAAAGACGGAGGCCACATTGCAGGCGAGCCGTCAGCACGCGGCACTGACCAACACGGGACGGCTCAGGCCGAGCTGCAGGGACCTCAGCCGGCTTCGGGGGCTTTTATGAGCTGTTGCTGCGGAAATGGACCTCCCCGAATAAAAGCTGGGGCCGCTGATTGTCTTTATTTGGAAAAATATCACTGAGGTTGTTGTGAACGTGGAGTTAAACGCAGGAGTTAGGGATAAAAATGGCAAAACGGGAGGGGTTTTTGTAGCTGGCAAAGGTACTTTCGTGTAAATGGAGGAGAATGTCCTTCCCTTGTCCAGTCATCTGCTGCTTTGTGTCAAAATAGAGACTAAATCTGAAATCCGGGGAATAATTGTCCACTTCTCATGGTGCTGATCCCACTGAGGGGTTGTAATTCCTCCTGCAAACATCAGGTTCCTGGCTCTGAAAGGCAAAATATTTGAGTTACTTTTATACCCATCTGTACAATGCTTCTAAAACCCACTTTGTTACCAGTCTCATGGAAATAAAAGGCCGAATCAGCTACTGAGTACAATCAATACAAGAAAACAGAATTCAAACAAAAGGATTCAACTCTATTTACAATTACAGTGTTAAAACAGACTTAGAAAATTGATGCTACTTCTGTCCAGGGCTTTGCCTAAAACAGAATCAAAATGAAGTCCAGCTCTTTTCTTAGCAGCCCCAAATGCACCAGAGACAAATAATCTGCAATTTCCACCTTCACCTTGTTTGTGAATGGTGCATTTGGCCTTTGCAAATGTTAGTGAAACTTCGAGCGTGTCCATGCAATAACTCAGCAAAGAAATTGGTCCCAACCATCATCAGAGCAGTGAGAAAACAAACACTAGTGGATTAACATAATTGCTTAATCATCAGCATTCAATGAAGGGCCTGCAAGTGTGTGGAATTAATCATCTCATTGTGAGGAGCATTATGAGTAATGAACATAATGAGAACTTTGCACAGCTGGGAACTATTTTAATCTATTAACAGGCAAAATAAATAGGTCTAGAAAAACAGCATTTTGTATTATTTTTTACTCTGTAACCAGCCTTGATATTGAATATTGGGGTTAATTGGCGAAATTAAAGGAAGAATCATCTTCTAATCCTTCTGTTCCCCCAACTACGAATGGCAACTCCCTCCATAGGAATATTTCCCTCAGCCATAATTAATGTATTCTATATTTCAGTGGTCATTGCAATATTTTGGTGAAATTGGTAGGTTTTTGCTGGGAACGCTGCACAAAATACTCCAGGTGTTGAGTTGCCAGTCTATAGCCAGATCCTTCCATTAGGAATCAGGATGTTGGTGCAGATCGGTGGGAAGGTTTGAGTGCCATCTTTCCTTCCCTTGTTAGTCCAGTTAGAAGGTTGGTGGCCTCCACCTTGACCCTCCTGAAGGTGAATCTGGAATGTTTCAGACACTGAGGTGGAGTTTGTGTGGACTCTGACTCCTTGGGGAAGGACAGATGGGGATGGGGAAGGCACAGAGGGAAGAAAACCAAACCGACTCCATATTCCCCAGAACACTTGAAAATAACATGAATCTGATGCACTTTGAATTGTCTCCGAGTGCTGATGCCAGTTTAGGTGCCACAAACCCTCCTTTCACACCAGCTGGGGCTGCCGAGGTCCTGCTTGTTTGACCGAGCCCGAGGGGCTGGAATTCCTTGTGCCGGTTTTTAAAGGCTGAATCTTCCAAGGGAATATTTGCCCACAGTCCTCGCTGACCTGTGATGGCTCAATCACAGACTGGCAAGGAAAACCAGCTTCCTCCAAGGGCTTTAGGGGACAAAGTGCTCCCTCCTGGCTGTAACCAATACATCTGTCCGCAGTGCTCAAGGCTCTTCCCTGTTCCAGCTGGCCAACAGCTTTCCAGACTCCTTGGGTGACAGCAAACTTTGGGACACGGGAAGCATGTGTGACACCTTCTCAGTTTTTCCAGCATGGTTTTTCTCCTTTAAGTGCACGAAAATGAAGACAAAATGTATTGAGACAGGATAAGGCGAGTAATCATCATCAGTGTTTTACGTGGCTTGGCAAAGGGAGCCAAGGGAAAGGTCTTATCTGTCGACATCCTCCTCCAAATCCCTGCTGTCTCCTCTGTGTGCCGTGTTAAAGACTGCAAAAATCCCGAGCTGATCCTCACACAGCTGATAAGGAAAATGTCAGTGGGGGTTTTTTCCCCCCCTCTTCCTGAAGTGGGATGTTCAGAAAGGGATGTGATCCAGCCTGGAAATGCTGGAGGGGAAAGTACTTAATGCACAAGTTCGGAAAGAAAACAGAATCATGTCGTGATCACCACGCTGATTTTTTTATTTGGCTATTGAAATCAGGAAGGAGGAAAGGAATTTGCTTTTTTGGGAGCAGCTGGCAAACAAGATCTACAAATAACCAGAGGGCTAAAAATTGTTCTCAGTGACAAATCCAAAATCTTAATAGAAATCATAATTTTAGACAGTCTTTACAGTATTTCTCCTATTGGATAGAGGGAATATTTTCCTCAGAATGTATTTATGGCTATTATGATAAGTCCTCAGGAACATTTGGATAACAAAATCATCTGGACAAAATTTGGATCTTGTAGTTAAACCACCCCTTAGGATAAGACAGGTCTTTTTGAATCATTTTTGTTGACACAAGTGATCTTTGTGATGAGATATTAGGGGGGAAAAAAAATCTTCCCAGTGAACCCTGGCACAGGTTGCCCAGAGAAGTTGTGACTCGAGTAACAAAAACTAGGTGTTGAACCTGGCATTTGAACAGTGCTTCCCACTTTGCAGCCAAGCCCCAGGCTTTCAAATTGATTTTAATTTTGCAGTAGAACAAAACCCAAACTTGTAAAATACTCTCACGAAACAGAAGAGTGTCAAACCATATGTTTGGGGATGGAAAGGGACAGGTTTCCAATGCCAGATTTTATTTCTCTGACTGAAAAGGCAAGGCCAGATTTTTATTTTTTTTTTCCCCCCCATGAAGAATTCAATTAAACTAGAATGTCTTCCCTAAAGATTCAGAACTGGTAAACCATAATATTTTGGTGAGAGGACACCTTGTAAATGGTGACATGATCTCACTAGCGACATACAAAGTCTGTAGTTATTGTACAGGTGGTCAGGGCAAGGTGTTTTCTTGGTGTTCCTAAAAATCCAAGGCAAGAGTAGATCCAGTTTAGGGAAGGGCTTGACTGCTGATAGTGAGGATATTTAATATTTTATCCTGAAAACGGGCCAGTTAAGGTGCCCTGTTTGCAACGCAGTGGTCCAGTGTGTTCCATGAAAAGGCAAATTCTAAGGAGCTAAATGACAGACTTGACAGGACTTGATGTCTCATCCCCCCTAAAATCCTCAGGTTCTACTTTAGTGCTGTTTGACACTGATGATGTGGGTTTGAGACACTTCTGAGTGTCTCATCTGGGGCACCGATACAGTGAAAGTGTCACACCCACTCCCGTGACTTGTCTCGGAGGTGGAGGACACCACAAATCCAGGGGTTGTTTGAGTACCTCGACAGAAAATTATGCTCTTTTCCCCCATTCCTGATTTGAGGCTGGAAACCCTGCACTTGGGTGTGGATCAATCAGAAAGGAAACTTTTCCCCACGGTGAACCTGGGTGCTCAGTGCCACAAGAACATCCGATAGATCTGTTTATACAAGACCAAGGAGGCAGAGTTCACTTATCACTTACTTCTTGCACAAAGGCTTCTCCATGGCTGCTCTCCCTTGCAAACCTTTGGAATAAAAAAAAAAAAACACTCCCCAGCCTTTTTTACCCCCTTCCCTCTATTTTTTTCCCTTCCTCCACCAGGCTCATGGTGCTTTATCTCAGTGCTGGTGAAAAAAAGGCCTCTCCCGATGCTTTGAGCTGAAGGAGGAGATGAAGTCAACGAGTCTAATATGAAAATAAATAACCCCCCAGTTCAAACAAACCGCTTGCCTCAGTAAATAGCTCCTGGCCCCCTTTCAGGCCTGCCCAGCAAATCATTTTAGCTGTCTTGTTTTCAAACAGCTCGAAGGCCTAATCCTTCAAAGCTCACCTTGTTTTGGGGCACTTTGTTCAGCTCACACAGAAATTACTCAGATATTGTTGTGTATCAATGATTCATGATGGCTCTGCTGGAAAATGAAAGCTAAGGAGTCTAATCAATAAAATAATTTAGGCTCTTTGAACTAGTTCCAGGTCAATTTTTCTTGGCAGTTTTTTCACTTCCTGAATTATTCTGACCCAAACCATGAATAATGATCTAAAATTACACAATATACAGAAACCATCTGTTAGATAGAAGCTGGAAGGGTGATGTCATCAGGCCACTTCTAATCTGGAGGCTGTGTGTTGCCAGTGATGATGTCATGGGCTTGGCAATCCACTGGTTGAGTTGGTTAAGCATGAGCAGAAATGGGATTTTTCCTCCCAATTTCTGCAGAAAGAATTCCCTTGTGCTGATTGTCCACAGAAGGAGTGGAAGGACTGTGTGATTTATCCTACCTGTGAGATGGTGTTACTGGAGCCATAACACATTCAGAGGCAGCTCATCAGCGAACCCCAGCTGAAGTGTCTTGGGCTCGTGGGATGTTCTCCCTCACAGGTCTCTCCCTGAACCCGGAGTTTCCTTAAAGCAGCAGGTTCTGAGTGCCCAGCCTGGGTGGGTGTGTTCCACACAAGCCAGATGTGTACAGATGTAGCTGCCAGGTCCAGATGGTGTCCTGGATGCTCTGGTTTAATTCCAGGGAAAGCTCCATCGGGTGTCGTATGCTGGATGGAGTCCAGTCCCACTGAAGATAACACAAAATTCCACGTAATTCAGAGGCAATGAGCATTGTGGGGTGAAACCCTTTCCCCACCTCAGTGATAATGCAGGAGAAGAACTCGGTAAATTGGAGCAAAGCTTGTCTGCAGGAGTTTTTGACTATCGATATCCGTTGGCTCCTGCGTCAAGGAAGGACTAAGGGCTCCCACGGGGTGCAGAGCTGTGGAATAACTGGTCCATGTCAGCCTGGTTTCTGCTGAGTGGGTTTTAAGGACTGAAGGCTCAAGTTTTCTGTCCGTTCCAACTCTCGTTATAACCACCTTGACCTGTTTGAAACGTTTCCTCCGATTATTCTTCCTTCCTGAAGGTCACAGACTGTGTTTCCCACCACCCAACCGGGCTCAGACAAATGACAGTGAACCAAAAATGGAGTATTTTGGTCTTATCTCTGCTGTAATTGAACCTGAAAACCAAACCCTTTTTGATCTCTAGGAAAGAACAGCAGCACTTTAATTTTTAGAACATAAGGAACCATTAGTGGGTGGTGTTTCACAAACTCTCCTAAGGCAGTCCTGAAAAGATCTGCTTCATTTAAATGCGGTATAAAATTTCACTTAATTTGTGCTTGTTTATCAGGATGTATAATTTAATAGCTCTAAGTGCCTGAAAATCTATTTCTAGTTGGATGGAAATCTGTAAGCAATCTGTAAGTTTCTTATTTTAACATCATTTTCATTCTGCCTTTAGGGCTTTATGAGATAATGAAATGTTAGTTTTTCTTTCTAAATGCAGTAGTCCTGTGCACATCACTTTTAAGGAAAGTTCAGTCATTAAATTCTTAAGTTCTGCTTTTAAACCTAAAGCAGCTACTTCTGGCTTGCAAGTACAAATTCGCATCAGTTTATATGCAAAAAATTGTCCCATAAACTGCTGGGTTTTAGTGAAAAAAAAAAACCTGAAAGTGCATTTGAATGTATTAACAGCAAAATTCACAGAATCATTTAGGTTGGAAAAGATCTGAGTCCAATTGTTGAAAATTCAAATGTGAAGGAATGCCCAATTCTGTGTGCAGCAGCTGAAATGAGATTTTGGAAATATCTCACTTTTCTATTTCTTTCTGCTCTGTCCAGATATTCTGTATATCAAACTCATCAAGAACAAGTTGCCAACAGACCCTCTGGTGATAAAAATACATGATAGTTTTATCTGTAACAAATATAATCAGCTTTAGGTACAGATTTTATGTCCTCAGAGATCACTGTCACCACAGTTTGAGGTGGGGTTTTTTGCCTTTTCAAAGCAGCAAGTAGTTTGTGGGAGGTGACAATCCCAACTGATGGCCTGACTCTAAATCCCCAAGTCTATAACACACATATGTCCCAATTTGAAGTAATTACATCTGACTGTTGGAACCAGCCTCATTATTGCTCATTTTAAAGGGCAAGGAAGAATTGAAATGGTCAGTCTTGAATCAGGGAAAAAAAAAAAAAAATTAAAAAATTAGGGCTGTGCCTTCTTCCCTGAAGGAATCACGACTTGGGATTCCTGAGCAAGCTCAGCCGTGAATTCCCCATTTTCCGTGTTCCCCGTGAAAGCCCAGAAGCATCAACCCCCGAGCCACTGAATCAAGGCTTTTGTTAAAGTCCTGTTGATGGAAATCTCTGCTCCCGCTGCCCCGGCTTCTCCATCGCCCTGGCAACAGCACAGTTGATGCCTGCCCGGTGTTTTCCTTGGCAATCCATCAAAGGAGTGGGGAATGTGCAAGGTTTGGGGCAGGAGAGGCAGCTCGTGCTGCTGCAGATACGGGCTCTGGGGGGCTTTGGGCTGGGACACACCAGCCCTGGGCACTGAGGGGTTTCTTCCCCTTCCATAACGCTGTTTGCCGTGTGAAGTGGGTTTATTTGTTTTGTTTTTCGCTTGAACGCTGAAAAATACTTGGAAAACAAACCTCAGGTTTTGCTCCCAGGGCTCCCCAGACCTTACAGTGCCTGATTTCCACCCAGTTCCTATGGAAGGATCAGCACAGGGAATCTCATCTACGGATCCCAAGGGCCCTGCAGTAGCAAACCCTGTCAAGTGCCTTTAGAATCCAGTGAAATCTTGACAAATGAAAGGGGCCACGTGTTTACAAAACAATTTTATCTGACATTCACACCTTCACGTGTTGCTTTGGCTCAGCTGAGGGTCCAAGGGAAGGATAATTCCATTACAACAACCAAACTGTGGCAACAGTCTTGTGTTACATCTGCAGAGGGGGGATCAGATTGGAAAAGAACCCGGGCTAGGAAGGAAGCCCGGATTTGTTTTAAAGTCTGGCAAATTTTACCAGCAATAGAATAATAAATACCTTTCAAACATGCTCTATATTTAAGGGATACTGTCAAGTTGATTTAGGCCCCAAATTGAGGTTTTTCTGAAACGAAGGGAGAAAAGAAAAATGGGGTTATTTACAAGGCAGGATTGCTACTTTTATCAACTATTTAGGCTCATGTTCTACAATAGCTTCTCACGGGCCTGAGTGAATAATTCCAGTTTGTTCAGTGGGGTTTCTCAGGTAAAGCTTAGATTTTTTTATTTAATGTTTCAGCATTAAGTGGGAGTGAGTATTATCCCAAAAAGTGTTGCAATCTGCTAATTCAGAATGTCGAGCTGGTGGATTTTTCTGAATGCTCTAACTTGCATAATGCTGATGTTCTCAGCACTGACACAGCTCTGGGTGTTAAAATGCCCTACAGATAGTCAGATATTGATTAATTAAAACAAACCTCTCCCTGCAAAGCACTCCCTCCGTAACTTCACTATATTCCCTCTAATAAAGACAGCAGCAGACAGCAATTTCCTCCTCATTTTCTTTTTTTTTTCCTCCCCCTTTTCAAAGAACTTTGGATTATCTCGATTTCTACCACCCAGAAAAAAAGGGGAGAAGACGCTCATCTTAATTTCCCTTCTTGGAGGAGGGGAGAGGAATATCCATCTATATAAATCTGCAGCCCATTCGGGACTTCAAATGCTTCACTTATCTGGCATTGTAAACTTGGAGCTGTAGAGTAATACTCACCAGACAAGTCATAAATCATGACCAAAGACAGGTGCAATAAATACCAGTGTCAAAAAGTTACCAAGTAAAATTATATTGTTTTGACAAGACGTCCAGATGCGTTGACAACGGAGTGAGTAAATGGTCTTTCTCTGAGAGGCTGCATCGGTGCAGGGGAGGCTGAGGGGAGGGAGGGGGGAAAAGGTTCTAAAAGACCCAAGAAAAATAACCCCAAAGCTTAAAGGCTTATCGTGAAAACGATGTAACTACTGCAAAACACCTCCGAGCACATTCGTTTTCCGTGTGACTCTTCCTCCTCTGTCCCCAGCGCTCAGCAGCGCGTCCCCTGCGCGGGCTTTTTGGGCTTGATTTTTCTCTTTTAGGTAAACAGCGATTGACAAAGAGCTCCTTCTCTTTTTTTGCACTTGGCGATATCTACTTGTAAACTGTTAAACTGCATTTTCCTCTCGTTGTAGAAGAGTTTGAGCGACTTCAGTGTTTTTATTGTCGCCGCTCCTCATCACAAAACGTGAATTTTTACACACGAAAAGCTGGGGCAGGAACCCCGTTTCAGCTTTCCCTCCCCGGTCAAGAACTCAGACATGTTCCTAAGTATCTTTCTGAACAGATTTGGGGCTGCTCTTATATTTTATGTTAATATGGGGTTTCTGTGATTTTTCTGAACTTTAGGGCCAGAAGGCTCAGCAACTTCCAGTTTCAAATTGTCAGCAATTTGTCAGAGATCTGGGAGAGGTTAATGTGGAAGGCAAAGCTTTAAACCCAGCCATGGCACAACCCCTAATTCCTTGTTTGGACACAATCCTCCTGACGCTGGTAATAGTCAGGATTTTGGATTATTTTTTTTTTTCCCTGTAAATTCCATGTATTTTGTAAAACTCTTTCAACAGATTATTTTTGATAAATTCTAGCAACAGTCTTTCAATTAACCTTGTGAGGTGTCTGGATTGTTTTCCTGACTGCGTTTTAAATCCTGAGGGGTGGAATTCTGTTGGTGGAAGAGATGAGCACTAAAAGTCTTCCATGTGGAGCGTTAACGAGTGGAAATACCCTAAGTGCTGCCTCCCCAAGAGATATGAGAACTGTGTTGTGTAGCTGAACGAGCAGAGGTGTTTCTACAGTCCTCAGCCCTCCCCAGAACTTTGGTGCATTAAACCAGGTGAACCATGGAACGGTTTGGGTTGGAACAACCTTAAAGCTCAACTTTTTCCACCCCCTGCCCTGGGCAGGGACACATCCCATTAGCCCAGGTCGCTCCAAGCCCCATCCAACCTGGCCCTGGACATTTCCAGGGGTCTTTCTCTCAGTACAGCTAAATTTTCACTCCTGGTTTAGCCAAGGTATTGCACATGCCTTCCCAGTTTCCCAGTTCTATAGTGATTTAGCAGATTTGCCTGGGATAAATTCCAGTGGCAGAATATTATTCATATGGAGAGAAAATCTCGGTGTTTCTGCTCAGGTGAAGCTCTTACAGTGTTTATGGGAAACTGGGATGATGCTTTTGGCTCCCAGGGCAGGCTGTGGGTGCTGGGAGGACTGTGGAGGTTTGGGCTGCCAGGCCAGACATCAGCACCCTGTAAAACCGAGCCAATATGTTTCTGTTGAAAGGAATGTGCTACCATAAATGAAGGCACTTGAAGGTCAAAGGTCACTGCGAGTAATTAGCCCAGGCCATTAAAGGAAGAATAAAAATCATGTTTTACAAGCTGATAGAAAAGAAAGTTAAAAATATGCCTTGGAGAAAAAAAAAAAAAACAAACCCCAAACCAAAACTATCCAGCACCACATGGCTGCTGTGTGTGTGCACACGCACAGAGCAGGAGGGACACGCACACATATATTTTCTTTATAAAAATCTGCCCCTGGCCCACTCTAGATACGTGTTCCCATTACCACTCAGCTGAAAATCTGGGGCGGGGAGCGGAGGGAAGTAAATTCTCCCGTGCCGCATATAATATTTTAAAAGCTACCTTCTGAATTGCTCGAGCCTTTTTATCATCGCATTATCTCCTTCCTCCATCTTAAAATCTGCTTGACACTGGAAAAATACACAAAGTTTGACAGCCGGGATGAAGTGAAATCTGAATATATCCTTGGTAAAGGTTGGCCATTTCAAGGCAGCTCTGGGGAGAGCTGGAGGGATGTTGTGCTCCGAGAGCACAAACAATCCACAAAGGCCAGGCCGCCCGTTGCCCACCACCCTGACGGATGAGTGACCCGCTAAAGAGCCTCCTGGGGCTCTACAGTTGCCCATTTTACTTAAATGAAATCAAATATGTTTAAAGCTGTGTAGGCTGTGCTGCAGTGGCTGAGCTGTGTGAAATGGGAAGAGGCTTTTAGCACGATTGGAGGAAAATTTTGGGTATCTGCTGCAAGACGGTGCTTCAGTTCCACACCAGTTAATAGAGGCTACAGGCTGTGCAGAAGGAGGCAAATGCACTGTAAAGCAACATTATTTTTTCTTAGATATTTTTTTCTTAAATGTTGTGGCTGCCCCATCCCTGGAATTGTCCAAGGCCAGGTTGGATGGGGCTTGGAGCAACCTGGGATAGTGGAAGGTGTCCCTGCCCATGACAGGGGGTGGAAGGAGATGGGCTTTAAGGTCCCTTCCAACCCAAACAGATCCATGGTTCTATGATATTAGGAATTCAGGAAATTCCAAGATGCTCTTCAAGAGGTTCCCTGTGTCAGGCTCATATGCAGCTGGGTGTAGAGAAGGTAGGGCTATCCAAAGGAATATTATTCCAAAGGACCCCAGGCTCTATGGATAGTTCTGCCTTCACCACTGACATCCTGCAAACCTCAGGTTAAAGAACTTTTGGTTCTCTCAGCCCTGTCACAAGTGACTCTCTGAACAATTGCACTGACAGCCTCAAAATAGTTATAACCAAAAAAGCCAACGAGTTATCTACAGTCAGTTCAGGAACCAACTTCAAACAGTCTACTTTTCATCCACTTCCTCCCCGTCCTCTCCCAAATCAACCAGTATCCACCACTTCCCTATCGCTGATGCTGGATGTTAAGGGGGGCTGCCTGTGACAGGGGTCAGGGATAACACCTCACATTAATCAGCCCTGAGATGGTTTCCAGCTCTTCCTGAGACCTCTCTGCTGCAGAGGAGTCCTGTCAGCAGCAATTACCACGAAGCTCTTGCAGAAGAAAAGGGGCCAATTTAGACCATTTGCCTCTCTGCTGTTCCCAGATCCTCCTTCAAAATGAAAAATGCCACTTGATGATCGACAAGGACGCGGCACTGTTGGACCACCTATTTTAGCCCAAGCCTTTGCTGTCCCCCTGGAGTCTGTGGCACAGAGGCCTTGGTGCAGTAGGGGACAGATGAAGGATGCAAATATTCATCTGGCTGGGGATGGAGCAGCGGGAATAGTGAATAAATAAATATATAGTTGGCTTGCCCTTGCCTGTAGTGCCTTTCTCTGCAGCTCGTGCTGTTTAATGTCACTCCTGTGTCTAGAAGGGGCCCAGAGGCCAGATTTTGGTGGAGTGCTGTTTTCACCATGGTCTGGTGAACCCTCTGTCTTGGACTGTTCCAGGTTTGTCTGTTTAGACCTTTTTCTTCACCAGGGCTTCTGCCATGATCAGGTATTGCTGGAATTGTGTGTCCAATTTTAGATTTGGATTTTTTTTTTTCTTCACCGGGGGTTCTGCCGTGATCAGAATTGCCAGACCTGTGTGCCCACTTGGAACAGATCTGCCCTGTGTTGCTTTGTCTTGGCTTTAAAGTGGTGAAACGCTTCCTGACTGGTTTTTGTTTGCTTCCTCCCCACCTTCACCTCTGCTCCACGTTTCACCTTTAGCATCACTCTGCTCCCCTTTTCCTGGTGGTGCTCCCAACCTCCTCCAGCTCCCAGGCACCTCTGGGAAGCTGCATCCTCAACCCTGCGATAATTCCCCACAGGACACTTAGACATTTGCTTTTAATCTGGGCCCTGGGTTTGTAATGAGTTCTGTAAACATAATCACGGGGACTTTCCTAAAGGAAAGCACCCCCATATCACAGCCATTTTTGCTGACACTTCTGACTCTGGGCTTGATCTTTGCCCAGTTTGCAAAATGCAGAGGGCAGAGTTCAAAAGCGGCCGTTTACCTCTGGATTATTGGAAATAAAAACCCAGCGGAAACTCTCCGCGGTAATTTGAGGAAACTCCTCTCCCCCCTCTCCCCCAGGAAGGATGTCATTATATTGTTTTCTGAGGTTGGGTCTGTTTATAGAAATAAACACTTGAGTGAAAACAGGCACGAAATGCTAGAAAGGCAGTGGGGAAATGCAAGGAGCACGTGGGCTGAGCCAGCAGACCCAGCACAGCTCAGGCCCAGCAGCTGCCTCAGGTTCAGGCACCTCCTCTCCTGGTCCTTGTCCAGCAAAGTCTGTTTTCATACCTGCAGTTTATTATTGATTCACCTACACGCTGATAGAGGCACTTGTGTGTGTCCTTGGGGATGCTTAATAGGAGGTGGTTTAATTTTTAATTTATTTCAACAAATTTCCCATGCTCCAATACAACAACAAGACAATTTCCATGTCCTCTTTGCTGACCTGGTTATTCAATACAGATCTTAAAGCTTAAATATCAGTAATTAATGTGATCAGCTCCTATTTAAGGCATTTGAAGCAAGGCTTTCGAAATTATAAGTATTCCAAGACTGTCAGTCACTCCTGAAGATGAATTTCTGCCCTCAAACCACATTTCCCTGCTCAGTTTGTACTCCAAGCTTCTCCAAACACGTATCTTTATGTATGTCTTCAGCTGCCCTCCTTCTCCTGTGACTGGGAATAGCTGGAAGATCCTGGAATGCTTTCCAGAGGATTTGTGGTTCTTCAGATGATATTGGAGAATTTCTTACCTTGCCTTCACATCTCCAATTTATTATTTATCATTCCCGCTTGTCCCAGCCACATTCACTTTCTGCTTACTGACCAATAGACTGTGCTTTTTGCAATTTTTTAATTTTATCGACTTCCAAACTGTTGAAAGGAGGAAATTTGGGCCGGTTTTTTTCCCTTTCTCTTCCTTTCCACATAACTTTTCTCCCTCCTCCTTCCCATCTGTGATGTGCAGCAACCCTTTGGATCTCTGGCAGTTCCCTTCATGTTCAGCAGTGCTTCCCTCTCCTCACACCAGTGTTTCTAGGTCTGGGTGTTGTTCCCACCTCTCTTCCTCTCCAACTCTGGACGTAGAAATAGGTTGAATAATACTAAGTGGACAATAAAAGAAATAAAACCCCCAAACCCTGGCATTATGTAGGACCTGGAGTGAGTGGGGGAGTCCATAAATCATTCTTCCTGCCACATCTGTTTTTGTTTTGAAGTTTATCAGCCTGTTCAGTCGCAACAGGGATTTTTGGGGGGTAGGAGGAGGGAAGGGTTGCAATATTAATCTCCCAGTGTGACTTACAGAATATCAGGGACCAGGGGAAAGAAAGGCTTTTAGCTGGTCTCTGCTTTTCCTTCCTCGAGGCTGGAGATAAAGATTGGCTGCACACCGTGAGCTGGGCTGAAAAGGGCAATTCATGGACCCCTCGTTATCGGGGCTCGGGAGGCAGAGCTGGAGCTGCCCCTCGGCAGCCGCTGCTCCCACGTGGGGACCTGGGTGGGTGTGTGGAGATAAGACAAGCCTAAAGCTGATACCTGGCCAGACAAAACGGGCCTTTCCCCCCTCCCCTCCGCCTGGCCCGCAGGGAACACGTGTGGGCATCTTTAAAGACACTGGCAGCGATAAGTTTTAGCCTGTTCTCGCTGTCCAGAAGCGAGGGGCAGCCGGGGCAGAGGGAAGTCGGGGCAGATTTCCGGCCCTAAGGAGCCTTCCCCCCCCTCCCCAGAGCTTGGAGAGGGTTGGGAGCAATAACCTCATCGTTCCCCTCCCTTCTGGAGGTTCGCTTGACATCTTCTCCCATCCCAGCCTGTGGCAGAGGGGCTGATAACCCACACCAGCTCTGCCTTGTCGAGCCCTGACTGATCCTCATCGGGGTTTCTGCTGGGGTGGATGGTGCCAAGAACAGATTGTTTGCCTTCTCTTTTATTTTCGAGGTGTCTTATAGTTGACAGTGGAAGCAAGTGCAAGACTGTCTCAGAGGAAAAGTTACCAGCATTCTCTCTTCCACGTGAAATCCTTGCTTTTGGAAGCGCACTCCAGGCGTTTCAGATACTTGGATATGCTGGTAAATTTGACTGTCTCCCCACAAGGGCCAGAGCAATGAAGGCAAAAAAAAA
>VZRE01011757.1:552704-566716 GCA_013396775.1 Cephalopterus ornatus
CCCAAAAAGGGCAAAAAAAAGAAAAAAAAAAAAAAAAAAAAAATAGAGGAGTTAGAACTTTATTTTTTAAAAAAAATCTATTGAAAAGCGTAATTTTTTAATTTTTGTAAAAGTACGTACTGAAACCTTTCTTGTTTTAGCCATTTCTAGGCACCCTGACAACAAAATGTCAGGTACAAAGCTTCTCTGTCCTGTTAAAGATCGAGTCCCTTCCAAAACGATATTAGTCAATATCTTTATTCATTTCTATGCCACAATATTTTAATTTTCTTCCATTCCTGTTGCAAACAGAAACATTCACTTCTTCTGATTTTAGGCTGATGCTGAGCTTTGAGCCTGTTCTCCATCTCCAGTAGGTACAATCCTAAAACCCATTTATTTGTCCCATCATTTTGAACCCTCTTCCATCTTTGGTTGTGCAGCAGATGGGGATGTTATGATTATTTAAACCCCCATCGGATGAGTCCAAACTGGTGTCCAAGGCTGAGCTCTCCGCAGCCAGGCCTTACAATGAGGGTCTGTAATATGTTGGTAGCGTCATATTTGGAAACAGTGGGACTTTATTCTCCCTTCAGCGTGAAAAAGGGATTAGAGGCCTTGGAGTGACATCAGTGCAGGAGCTGGGGAAGCGAGAGGAGAGTGAGCTCTGAGCCCTGATGTGTGTGACAAATGTGTGTTATAGAAACACACGGGTATCACCTACTTAAGATGGTGCAAATGGGCTGGGTTCCCACTCTGGACCTGTGAGTGAAGGGAAATATTTACCTTGAAAGAGGATCAAGGATGCCAGACAGACGGTAGACGAGAGTGATTGGGTTCAGATGGAGACTGGGAGGAAACTCGGGCACGAGCTGCCCCTTATCAGCCCCCACTGCTCTTCATCCATCCCCAGCTCTGTGGTGTCCTTGTCTAAACAGAGCCACTTACACACCAAACCTGATTTTCGGCCTGCTTTTATTTATTGCTGGGTTTGGGATTGGGTTTACAGAGGTTTTTTGAGGGTTTTTTTCCTCTCCAATTCTGTGTTCAGTACTTGAGGTGGGGTTATGAGAAGGCTGGAGAGGGACTTCTTATAAGGTCCTGGAGTGACAGGACAAGGGGAATGGCTTCCCACTGCCAGAGGGCAGGGATAGATGGGATATGGGGAAGGAATCCCTCCCTGTGAGGGTGGGGAGGCCCTGGCACAGGTTGTCCAGAGGAGCTGTGGCTGCCCCTGGATCCCTGGAAGTGTCCAAGGCCAGGTTGGACAGCGCTTGTAGCATCCTGTCAGCTTATTGTCATAAGGATTTGCCTGCTTAGAGGGCTCTTCCCTGCAGAGCTGATCCCAGTTGCTTCAGTCTGCCAGATCTGTAAATCACAAGTGTGCAAAAATGCCCAGTATTTGTTTGCAGTTGAATAAAAGAGTTCAAATATCATCTAGTGCATTATATTGCTGCTTCAGATCCATAATTAAATGAACAAGAATTAAGTATGAAGGGGCATTTTTTAAAAAATTGGTACCTTTTCCCGAAATAGGTTATATATTGAGCTGGAATCTCTGTGAACACATCAGAATTACGGTTATTTTATCCCAATTAATTTGTCCAGCCCGAGCAGTTTGTTCACGTTCTCTCCCTTTTAAAGAGAACCTGAAGCAAATCACTGAAATACAGTTTCCAAAGCCCTGTTTATACAGCCCATGTTGACTTAGCACTTGAATTGCCTGTCTCATTTAACTGATTCATGGTTCAGGAGGATGCTGCCTCTTGATTTGTAGCCCAATTGATATTTTGCTTGCCCTCAGGCTACCACAAATGCTGGGGCCTGGTTTGCATTGAGTGATTAGTCCTGACAGCTGCAGGAGACAATTACCTTGCCAGGCTCCCCTGAAATGCCTGGGTTGGACTGTTCCTTCCCCGAGGACTGAGCCCCAACAAATCCCACGTGCGGGGCTGAGAAGTCGAGTCCCCAAAGATGAACTGTGGGATGTGTGTAACCACCAGGAAATGGAAGTTAAAAAGCAGTGAGCAGGGCAAGGTCTGCCTTAAGGAAACCTCTTGCACCTAATTCTCTTTGTTATTAGCCAGTTTATTTATTATTTTTTTTCTGAATTTCACTTAATAATGAAAACCTATTCCAAACAATTATTCACTTCAATTGCATCAGTACTAAATTTCCTTCAGCACTATGTTTACAAGCAGCAAATGTTCTTTCTTTTTACCCACTGATTCTGTAGGAGCACCTTGACTTTTATAGGAGTGCCATAATTTCACTTTTCTGCTGTCAATCAGACTTTCTTTCAGCTGCTTTAAATAATCAGCTGTCTCCAGCTTTCCAAAGTCTTTGGTTTGGTTGGTTGGGGGGTGTGTTTTTTTGTAGATAAAATTAACAAAGTCCTCATGAAGACCTATTTGCTGGAAACAGAAAAAAATATCATGTTGCTTATAGACAGTACAAATTGCTAAAATAAAAATAATCATAATATTCTCCAAGAGGATGCTGAAGAGAGGACGAATTCCTTAACTGAAACGTCACAACAGCTTCCTTAGTGAGAAGTTAATGTTGAGGAAAATATGGTGTTCAAAATCTGGGCTGTCTGCAGTAATTAATAATCACCCACGAATAACCACAAACCCCGTGGATGTCAAGAATTCCCATCCATTCTCAAGACAGAATAAAAGTAACTCCTGATGGGATCAGCTGTATGTCTTTAGGGAAAGGGCTGCCTGGTGTTCCTTGTGTTGCAGAATGAGGGAGAATGACAGGCTAGAGAACATGTCCCCAAAACTGATCATGGCAGAAACTGGTATTTCCAAATCCTCACAAATTGCCCTCTTTAATGTGCACCCCCAAAACTTGCTTCAGGCAAAACCCTTGGGCAAAAGGTAGGTTTTGTCTCCATAGTCCACTGAAGCTTCAGGAGATGTAAATGACAGTATAGAAGACCAGAATATATATTTTTATTTTTAGTGTAGCTACATCCATAAAGAACCATCCTTTAATTACCATTTTTTTACCCCATGGCCTGGCTGGAGCCCTTGGAGCAGCAGTAGGAGAGGTGGGTTTATAGGGGGGGGCCTAGAGGCAAATAACTTAATTAGCTGTTACCAAAACCTCTGAGCCACATGGCCACCATAAAAAGGGGATTTTAATACACTGTTCCATTTTTATGTCATCAGTTGCAAGCTATGGATTCACTCTCACCCCCAGTAACTCATGGCTGTACAGAAGAAAAGCTCTGAAGTGAAAACACAGCCCATCTGTTAGTGATAGGGGCGAGCCGTGTATTCTCTGCGTACATATATACATTTCCTGCATTGCATATGATTTCAAATATTTGCTCTTGGAACTGCAAGGTGTCCTACTGTCATAACAGTCAAGTTATTCATTAAGCTGTCAGCACCTTTGGTGCACGGCTCCCACACAGGGTCCATTTCTGATTTTTCCATCCCCCCCCGGAGAACCCCCTCACTCATCACCGCGCGCGGTTCCTCTCACGACGGGTGCAACTGAGATCCTCATGTCAACATATGTAAACCAAATCTGTACCTTTCCATTGCCACGCTTCCAACTCCCGAATTTCCTGGGGCACTAATGGATTTGGAGGGCCAGCTTGAGTTTTGCGAGGGTTTTGTTCCTATCGATGTGATGCAGTTCTTGGCACCGACTTCTGAGCCCGGGCCGGGGAGTATTAAAAGCTGAGAAGTCGAGCAAAACAAGTATCAACCAAAAGAAAACTATGATTGATGCCCAGCCCCGGTGTTTGGAAATGAAGCTGAGCAGATGGTTTACAACAGCAAAGCCAAGGCACCAAGAGCTGTGCAGAGCTTTGCCTCAAATTGCGCTGTTGGGCTAAGCCTGACCCAAAACCTGCCCACCTTCAGCAGGAAGGCAGTTTGTGTTTATTGCTCCGGCAGAATAAATAAAATATACAGGCTTCAGACTTTGTGCTGCTTTGTTTCTAAATTCAGCTATTTCTGTATGTTGTTCGTGAACCTCTCAGAAGCCTGAAATGGAAAAGCTGCCTCATCACTGAGACAAAACATCATACCTGGCTTTTTCTGTGATTTGTCATGGTTGGGGGTGACTGCACTGTGAGTAGGAAGCAGCTGGTAGACCGTTCATTTCTCTGCTTGAGGGTTAGTGAGTAGGGGTTCAAATTGACTGGATTTTACTGTCTGACCTTCAGAGGTGCCCTCAGCCCATCCCGTCATCCTGTCACCGATATCAGTGATGTCACTGCCCCCAGGAAAGGACAACCCAAGTACCCCCAGCAGGCCACAAAGGGGGAGAGGCTGGACTGTTCATCCTGGGTAAGGGCAGCAATGCATTTGTGATCAAAGCTACCCCAAAGAGCCTTGCCTTCAGTTAGTCTTCCACACCTGGGGTGCTTGAACTGTTCCCCTGGCTTTCAGACCTGAATGATCCAGTTCTTGCCTGTTTCCCTCTGGTGAGTCCAGACTGATGAGTCACGGATTGATGGATAAATCGCAGCCATCAAAAATAACGTCTTAGTTTGCTTCGTCATTGCCCTGGGGTTTAACTCTGGCCTTTCTTGTTACTCCTGCACGTAGACTAGATGGTTGGCTTAGGTTCCAAGCAAATTATTTTATTCTATCACTGTAGAATTAGGACACATTCCGTATTCTGCTCGCATCCAGCCAGGGCAGTGGAGCACATCCTCAGGGGCACAGCCTGCTCCGTGCGCCCACGGGCTGCTCCCCCGCGGCCAGCCCGGCTCTGCGGGCTCCAGATGCTCCACCCAGCCCCCGTTCTGTCCCATTCCTGCCCATTCCCACCCCATCCCTGTCCCGGCCGGTCCCCGCGGTCCCCGCCTGCATTCCCAGCTCTTCCCGGCAGGTGGGAGCGTCGGGCCGTTCCCGGCGCTCCCGGTCGTACGAATAAATTCGTATTTTTCGCTTCATTCCGAGCCATTTTCATCGATTGGAGGGAAGGAGGGAGAGAACCAGGCTCCGGGCAGCGAGGAGCTGCTTCCCCTGCCCCGCGGGGAAGGGACGGGAGGGCAGTAAAGGAGCCCGTAGGACAGCACCCTGCCCTGCCATAGATTTGTAGCCAAATCGCTTCTCTGCCACTAATTTAGAAAAAAACTGTGCCTGTATTACCCCACGGGGAGGTTGGTCGCTGTGACCTGAGATCCCAGTGGCACAGGGAAAGCTCTGGGCAGCAGTGGAGGTAACAGAGCTCCTCTGGCTGCAGCTGTGTACCCCCATCATCCACCCATCAGAGGTGCTCTGGCTCCTGAACATCTGCCCCTAAATGCCCCCGTCAGGGACAGATGACTTGCTCTGACAAAGATGGACTGAAAGTCCCTATATTCCCTATGGAATTCTGGGCAACGTCACATGTATTCTGTACTGCAACCACGGCACGGGGCTTCAGGCTTGTAGGGGTGACTTCGTGCTGCTTTGTTTCTCAATTCAGCTATTTCTGTATGTTTTTCATGAACCTCTCTGAAGCCTGAAGCGGAAGAGCTGCCTCATCACTAAGGTAAAACATACCTGGCTGGATTTTAAGGTCCCTTCCAAGCCAAACCATTCTACGATTAGATGAATTTAGACTCCTTTTCCCAGGAAATGAAGCAGAATCCTTCCCCGGGCCCTAAATCCTGGGGGCTGCTCTCACAGGAGCGTGTTGCCCACGCTGTGCAGAGGAGGCTGAGGGTGTGGAAGGTTTTAGTGCCCTGTCTGCACCTGAGGCTGGTTCCCTCTCTGTGACCATTACCTGCAGAAACAGCCCATATCACTCACTAGCAACGTGCTTTAAAAGAGGCATAAATAAGGTCTGTGCCCCGAGTGAAACGTGTTATACCTTTCCCCATATATTTCAGGCTGAACTTTTTTTTCCCCGTGTTCTCCACGGGCCTGTTTTTATTCCTTTCATCGCCCTCAAACGCCGACTCCTAAAGCTCTCGGTGCTCCTCAGCCCCTCTCTGCGGGTTCTGAGCGAGCAGGGGGGTGTTTGCTGTGACAGGAACTCTCAGCTGGCTCGTTAGACCCTTCAGCAGGTGGGGGAGCCCCGAGCAGTTCATCCATCTAAACACAGACGTTATTACGGCTGCCCCGGGTTTGGAACGCCAGTGACCTTCTGCAGCTTTTAATAAATAGACTGGATGATTGCAAAGAGCAGCCCCACGCTGGGCGGGCAGATAAGAGCAATGTCACGTTAAACATTCCATGGGAGCCTGTCAAATGGCATCGGGGGAAATCAAGCCCCGGGAAAAGCAGCTGATTTCTTAATCCTGGCTGAGCGTCGGTAAGGGCGCAGTTCTGAGGAGATTCGGGTTTGAGAGCTGGAACCAGCGCAGGTTTTGAATAATTATTTTCTAATTTTAGCTTCACCAGAACGTTCAGGGGCAAGCCGCTGCTCAGCCTTGTGCCACTGTGTGTGGTTTGTGTTTGGGGGGTGCGTGGACACGGATCGCTGTCTTTACAGGCTTAAAAGGAAGAAAAGTTCAGATCCAGTGACAGTGGCTTTGTTTTCTCTGGACAAAATTAATCCCCAGCGTGGCAAAGAGCGAGTGACTTTCCAGAAATAAAGAATAATCTTTTTTTTTTTTAAAAATTTCCATCTCTGCTTCGGGTTTGGGAAGCCAGAAGCTTACCTGAAGTTTTGAAATATTGAAGTGGAGATTTAGTTTTCACTGCCAGTTCCGAGGTTGCTTTGTGCCTCAGTCTGCTCTGCTCATGAGCACCAAGGCAATAAATAAACCAAATCAGCAAACTGAAATAGGAGGTGCTCCAATATCCACTGGGAATTTACTGTTTTTCACAAAGTTTTTAAGCTCATTTCATTTTTAAGCATCAAGATAAAAAAATTGGGTTTTGATTATTTTTTTATCTTTCTGATTGACTCCAATTTGCAAACACTTTGGGTTGACCTAAAACAGTACTTTCTGGAGGAAGATTCTAAGTAGTAATATTGGCTCAGGCCACTAGACATTCTTGTGCCATTAGGACTGAGGGTGATAAGAGCAAAGGCTTCTGCTTTCTCTGCCACTGGAACCAGCAGCAAAGTCTTCTTTCAATATGGAAGCCTCAGATTAAAATCTTGGCCCACTGAGATCTGTTCCAATCTCCTTGTTTTTGTGTGATTTGTTCAGAGGTGACTCACTAAGAACTGGAACTCACCAAAAATGATATTCCAGCCAGAGAGTATTTGGAAAATCTCATGTAACGTGTCTGTGATAACCGTAAGACACTGCAGAAGTGGTCCTGATTCTTGGAAGTACCTGATTGCACAAATCCATGGTGGGGTCAGTAATTGCTCTGTTATTAACTGCCTTTGCCTGGGTTTGTTCTGTCTGAAGGACAGTGATGTACAGGCAGCTCTTGGGGGCGAGTGTGGGATTGAAGTATTACGTGGGAATGGCTTTTTAATGGCCCATCTCGACCTCAAAACAAGGCAGGGGGACAAATTATGTTCTCATGTAGCTCATCTGGTAGAAACCTGGTGTTTCATCATTGCAACAAGGATCAGAAGTCGGTGGTTTTGGTCACATTAAAGAGGGAGGTTTTTACCTTGGGTTTTGGCCATTTTTATTTAATCTCTGTACGGCCAGAATGCATCCAGCGGTGGGAGCTCCTCTCTGCACAGCTCCCCTTGTTGCTCTCCACGTTGTCATCTGCTCCTGCTCCCTTGGAGGGAAAAGCCAAGGACTTTCCAACCTGAAAGAAGTTTCCCCTCTGCTCTGAGCAGAACAAGAAATACCAAACAGGTAGAAGAAACACACACCACATAGAGCAGGTTTCTTATTATTAAACAAGTAAAATAACAGTGTTTTCTGCCGTTTGCTTTCCTTTCCATGCCTTCACCTGAGCTTCACACGTGGTGAAAGCGAAGCCACAGCCACCAGTGCATAAATTACAGGAACAGCAGCGGGGCTGAGCCAACGGCTCTCAGCTCTGTTACCCTTTTCCTTTCAACAGCTCCATCACTCCTCTGTGTCGTAGCCACACAGACAAAGAGGAGGTTTAGGTTTAGGAAAGCAGAATGAAACCCGTGCTGGTATCAAAGCCTCTGCGGGCTCAGACAGTGTCATGGTTGTCTGCAAAGGGAGCAGGGAGAGCAGTGCATCCATCTCTGCTCCCCGTGTGGATGGATATCCCAACCCAACCACAAAAGGACCTACTGTACCCGTTGTGATCATGTGCAGAGCTCCATTTCCTTCGGCTGGTCTGTAAATACTGCCCTGGAGAGATGAATGGATAAGGAGACAGACGAGGTAACACAAACAACCACCCACTGCAGATAATGTTATCCTGGAAAGGGAACGTTTTCTTCGAGACCTTTCTGCAGAAAGTAATTGAGCTCAGTGAAAATGTTCTGACAAAATGTATTTTGGTGAAAAATGTGGAGTTCAGAGATACTCCTAGATTACATACTCACCTTGATTTTGATTAATTATTCACTGGATTGATATACACTGGGAATATTCAGAAAACTTAGTTTTAATATTTGACAGTGGAACACTTTTACTTCTCTCCCTGACATGACCCGTGTGCTTTCCAAAGTTTCTTGTAACTCTACTTAAAATATAACTAAGCCTGAGTGGGAATGAAACGCTGAGCATTGTTTTACCCCCAAGAAACACGTTTTGCTGTATGGATTTGCATTAAAATATTTTTATAATGATCCGAAAGGTCCGTGCTTGGCTTGGCAGTAAAGGAAAAGCCAGTTACTCACACAGCTCCATGGAGAAGTGCTAATTACAGCTGGTGCTGGTCATGGAGCACAGTGTGTGCACATATGAGTCAGGGATATATCACCCCTTTCCCTTTTGAAGAAATGGAGGAGGAATTTTAACTGCAGAGATGAACATAAAGGACCCAAAGTTAATGGTTCACTTAGGAATAAATAGTTCCTCTTCTTGACACTCGCAACACAGAGTGCCAGACCTCAGCTGGGCCGAATCAGTAAATCATTAACTTTAATAGGGATTTGCCAGTTTACACCTACGGAGGGTCTGGCTCCCACATTTCAACAACAATTCTGCTCAGACAGAGCCAACACATCAGGCCAGGAGTCCTGTCCACGGGGCTCGGGGGCTGCACATCTGCTCTCCCACTTGGGCCGCTGCAAACACACGGCTCTCCTCGAGACAGGCCCTAAACGCAACTTTCCAATCATACATCAGCTACAAGAAGAACCAGACTTTTGTGCCCATATAGCTACTGTATTTTTTTAATGAATCAGACAGGAATAGCGCTTAAACTGCTTACCACCAGCTTTAATTTACAGCCTGTGGTAATATAGTGACAGTAATGTTGTCATCATTCGCTCTCTTCCTCTGTGGCATCAAGCCCAGACTTCCACATTCTCGTTTTTGGGACGGCGTCAAACTCAGTTTTGCCCTCACCCACTCAACCCCCTGATGAAATGATATGTTATTTAAAAATAAATAAATAAATGAGACCTGACTGATAGCTCCAGAATCTGCTGGGTTCTCTCTTCTTGCCTTAATGTGCTTTTCATCCAGGGAGCAGAATGAAAATGCATTTTCTATGGTAGTAACTGGCATGTTCTAAATGGTGTCAGAATTCAAGAACATGACAAGCAAAATACAGCTGGACTGGAGGCCTCCACCACACATAGAGTAGGAAATATTGCATTCCCATGCTGTTTTCATGCATGCAAGCGATCAGCCACATTACAAACCCTTAAAAACATTGTGAGAAAACTTGACATTTCCCAGATGGGCGGCTCGTTTGAGACTAACCCATCTGACTTTCCTTTCTCCAAGGGAGTTTAACCCCTCGGAGCTCCTACAGGGAAGCTACATTTCCTTGCCATCCCACTGCCAGCCCAATAAAATGGTGCTGGCTCGGCAGGACCCTTGGAGCTCAGGTTGGCACCCGAGTCTTTGCGCAACCAAAGATGCGCCGGTGGCTCTTGTTCTTTGGTTTCTGGAGAGCACCTTGTGCCAAACAAACCTGCACAAACCACACCAAGGGCTGCGATGACACCAAAACCAGCAGCTGCTGCTCAGCCTCCACCCCGTGGAGCCCTAACAAGCATCGTGGCCTTGCTGATTTTACACCGCTCTCCGTGTGCTGAGACCTCTCAAGCTTAGACCCAATATGTTTCCGATAACACCATGGAAAACACACAAGCTGGGTTTAGCTGCAGGGCAAACCAGCTGGGGACAAGCTCACCAGCAAGATCTTTTTGTCATTTCTGATGCAGATGTGATTGGTATGTGACCAGTGCTGAACACTGTGCAGGAGGTTTCATGTTTGGTGCATCTCTCGAAGCCCTGAAACACGTTGAAAATGCACTACTTACTGATTACTCCTTGACTTTGTAATAATCCTTCCTTAATCACCCCATCTTTTAGGTCTACTGGCGTTTTTTTAAGACAGACAATTTTTCAAGACTGAAGATTTTTTTAAGGTAGGCAGAATCTTGCTCAGTGTTAACTGGCTGAAAAAGCAGCCTTTACTTTTCAGTGCCAGCCTGGTTTTATTCAACAGGTCGGCCAACCCAAAAGCACAAAAGCAAGCCTTTTTAAAATCAGAGCAATAGCACAGGGGTATCCCACTGTTAAACAACTGAATAATGTCTGACCCAGAGGCTCAGATTCAAAAGACTCTCAGTGTAAAGGTGATCTACCATCTAATAACCCAAACGATGCAAATCATAGATTTAATTGTACTGTGGTCCACTCGCTTTTTCTTTCTTCCCTCTTGATCTCTTCTCTTTTGTTCCCCCCCAACTCCTTTATCAAGAATAACTTCTGGAAGGAAAAATAAACACTGGAAGACACTCAGCTGTTTTGGCAACCATGTGTTGCCAAAGGAAGGCCTTTTCCCCCTGCTCTGTCCCTGCAGACTGAAAGGAGCTGGAGCTCCAGTTCGAAGGCAGACAAGCAGCCTGTGAAACTTCAGCCAGTTTTCATCACAGCTGGCCCTGCCTGTGTGATTTCAGACAAAAGACTTCCGTCTTTATCTGGCTCTTATTGAGACATCTCATTCAGGCAGAGATAAAAGGGAAAAGATGTGCTTTGAAATCGAACCATTAGGGCGTCAAAGAAATCAGCATGCAAATGCCACACGCAAATGGATTCAAGATGAAGCTGGAGGATCAAATCTCTGTGCCAACAGGAGTTTGCCTGCACAGGGACCCAGCAAAGCCATTGTAAGAACCTCAAGGGAGTTTGGCCCTGTGTTTGTTAAGGGAAGGAGGTGGGAGCTGGATGTGGAAGCGATCCTAAAAATAAATTACAACGGGACAGATTGTTTCTGAGAAATTTGTGGTTTGGCGAAGGCTGGGAAGGTTGTTCACCAAAATGACTCTTCAGCAAACCTTGGAGAGTTTCCTTCTGAATTCCCACCTCATAGAGGTTAATGTGCCACTCCCTGGGTGTTGGACACTTCACACAGAGTCCCAGAATTGCTGGGGTTGGAAGAGCCCTCTGGAGATCCTCTAGTCCAACCCACCACTGTGTGTACTGGGGCAGTGCTGACCTGCCGTGCACAGACTTGGTTTGCTGTATGTAAGGACTGTACGTCAGATGTAGAGTCAGAGATGGCTCCTTGAAGTGTATTTTTCTCAGTGTTTATGACGGGACTGTATCAGCCAAAACTTCAAAGGTCTCTGATGTAACAAGCTTTACTATCTTTTAAAGGCTGTGTGATGTCTCCCAGTAGAAGAAAATCAGGATTCAGCTGAAATAGCAACAAAAGAGAGTCTTTGTGGAGGATCCTGAAGGTGGTCATGCTTTGAGCTCTGCCAGCTCCTTCACTAATTCTTCACAGGGTCATGCAGGCTCCTGGTGTGCTCCATGCAGCCCAGGCTGTGATTGCTGACCGTGCACATCACCCATCTTTTTGAGATCTGTAATTACCTGCAGAGACCAAGCAATGGTCAGCAGAGACTTCAGAAAGCTCTGCTTGCCCACAGCCCATGGGCAGACGTGGGGAACAAACTTCAAGAGGTATTTTATCCTGATTTCATGTGCCATTTTCGCCCTTTGGCCGAGACGCATCAGTGGCCTTCTAAGTGAAGAATGGAGCATTTGGGCTTTGCGTCAGGAGGAACGTTCCCCTGCATGATACCTTTCCACCCACTGAGAAAACTACCACTTAATAACGTGCAAATCTCTAGTTAAAGAATTACAGAGATTAGCCTGAAGCCTGACACTCATCCTGCAGGAGGGAACCCACCAAAATGCTGTTGACAAAGGGAAACTTTGTTAAGCGTGTTTAGTTCAGCTCTGCTATTGCAAGGATCCCTAAGCTGCTTTGTTTTATGAGATTTGGGGCAGAGGATTTTCTTAAAGCAAAGGGCAAAGGATTTTCTTAAAAAGCATATTCCCTCCAGAAGGGTGCACAGTCTCAGGGGATGGAGGGATTAGGTGTTAATTTCCTATACAAAAGCTTCATAATTGTCTGAAGGAGGCCTGGATATGAACCAAACCTCCAAGTGAAATATCAAGTAGAGCGTCTGAAAAAAGAAAAGAGAATAATTTCACTCACTGTTACCTGCCCTGGGAGTTCTGCACCTGAAGGCAATAAAACTCAGGAGTCTCTCCATGGACTTCGGAAAAGCCGCAAGGTTTTTAGGATCTGAAGAGAAACCAGAGCAGTGTGGAGAGGAAACTACGCAGAGGAACTCTGATTTGATGAATCTGAGCCTGCAAGAAGGGAAAGTTCCCGCTGGATATGTGTCCTGTCCCAAACATCTCCCATGAGGTTCCTAAGCTTTTGTGATTCCCAGGATTAGCTGCCCGCATCAGCCCAGAGTGATGCTGCTCCACAGTTCGGCTGGGGAGCGCAGCCAGAGGGACTGTGAGGATTGGGCTGGGGGGGGTTGATGTCTCCAGAACAGCAACTCTCAGAAGGCGCCACGAGAAGTTGGAGTTTCACGCTGAACTGACCTAAAATCCACAAAAACTGCTGAAACATTTTGTGCCACTCATGCCGCTGTGGTTGGTGCCACCCAAGGCTGTTCAACCAGGTCACCCTCCAACAGGAGATCAGCTTTTCCTCCAGTGACAGTTGATATGTCACCGTGGGGTTTCCCTCGCGGGAACATTCCTGATTTATGTGCAGCCAGTGTTTTATGCAATGGTATCTCCCACATCTCAATTTGGGAACATGGCAGCTTAGCACGACAGCAGCTGTTCTACATTTCTTGCTTTGAGTGCTTTCTCCAGCTCTTTTATTGAATAAACTGCTTCCTGGGGACCCCAACCCTGCAGATGCTTCCCCAAAGTCCTCTCTCTCTGATCTGATTTTCTGTTATTTCAGTGGTTGCTCTCAAATAAAATGGGTCCTTTATTCCAGGGTGAACATACTTTGGGCTGAACGGGTCAGGTCCAGAAAGTTTACTGAAAAACAAAAACAATCCTCGAAATCATCAGCTGATTTCAGAACATCTTTCTTGTAAGCAGCAAGTACAAGTTTGTGCACAGGAAAAGATCTGCACTACACACTGGTGTTCATCTGGTCTCTATCAGCTCTTGCAATGATGAGTGTTGTTAAATAGGACTGTAATAATAATTACTCTGTTGTTGTTACGGATGTTTTAATGTAGGAATTATTCCCATTCCCTCTCAGGAAATAAAATGTGTTATTTTTCCTCCTCTTGCCGTTCTAGTAATTCTCCCACTTTCCACTGGGATATTTTCTGGACAGCCTGGAATCTTTGTAGCCCTTGTCCTCACCTGAGGAGAGATGACAGTTCGCCTTTTATTAACTACACGTGCAGGGCAGCACCTCGGTGTGGCAGAGTCCCTGAGAGCATCACACAGCAGAGTGAGGAGTGGGCATTTCTCCAGTGTCCCTTTGCCATCAAAATGGATTTTACCACCCAAGACAATAAATATCCATTGCTTAAACACTGCAGCAGTTGAACTGTTTCCACACGCACACGCACATCCAGCGAAGGGCGAGAGCCACCACCGACAGCCCCACGTGCACCTCTGCCCATAAAAGTTTAGACATTTGAAAATAGGGTTGTTCTCTTTTTTATTTTTTTTTTTGTTGTTGTTAATTCTTTCTGTCTCTTCCCCC
>VZRE01011757.1:566729-604530 GCA_013396775.1 Cephalopterus ornatus
TTTCGTCTCCCCCCCCCCCCCCCCGATAAACCCTTCACGGGGTTTGCCTCTTTGTAAAGTGTGTAGTCTGCACTTGGTTTTGGGTGGCTACTCCCTCTACAGGAGGGATTCTCGTGACCATATGGAGCGTCCGTGCTTGGCTGCACTCGCACACAAACCATCGCCAGGGGGGTGGGCTGGGCTAGGACTGGCTCTCCGCTGATTTTGGGCCAAGAATTGCCCTACACAGCGTTTCTTTAGAGTGTTCTGTGGGGGTTTTATAATCTTACCCCACATCAAATATTGTTGCTCTATAAGGTGCGACTGGAGGCAGTTTGGTATCACAGTTTACTCCACAGGGAATATTTAATTGCCAGGGAAGATGTTCCAGAGGAGTGAAAGATTAAAAAATGGTTTTTTGTTTTTCATTTTCAGACATTCCTCTGTGAGATGTGCAGTCCTCTCCTGACTTCAATTCTGGCACCTCAGATCTGTTCTAGTGCAACAACAGCAATTTTTATAAAATTAAAGCTGAAAACTAATGGATCTGGTTTTCTTCTTCATGCTTATGTGGCCAAATTTCTGTGAGCTGAAGCTGCTATCTGTGAAACCCAAATTGGTCTCATTCATAATGATGTTTTGAGCTGTGATGGCTGTAGCTTTTTAAGCTACTGCTGTGAGTGGAAGTGAAAATAAAAACAGGCTTCTCTCGCTTTCTCCATTATAGATATTGAATGTTATTGGTACAGGTGATCAAAAAGATAATAAGAGGGTTTTTTTTTTTCACAAAACACCTTTGAAACACTCCTCCAGTACTGAGGCATTTCGGAAAATGACCCTGAGAGACAACCCTGGGAAATAAAGGGGCTGACTCCGGGCCCTCTCTGCCTTTAATTACCACGAAGCCACTGATTAAGCCCAGGAGCTCTGCTCTTAATCCTGAATTACTGGTTTTGAGCCTCCCAGAGTTTGTGTGCCTGAGCCGTGACCGTCACCCCGGGGATCCCGCGCTGCCGTGGGTGAAACAGGACCCAGCGGGGGCTCCAGGGCCACCTCGTGTCCCTGGGAGCAGCAGCCCAGGCAGCCCTGCCTTCATTGAGTTGCTTACATTCCACGCTCAGTTACTGTCTGCTGACTTGCAAAAGAACAAAGGAACAGCTACTTCCTATTAAGGAAGGTAATAACTTAATTAAAACCAAGTTCTACGCACTGCAGGACTTGGTTTGTCATCCAGAGGCCTTCCCTGCCTTCCCCTCTAGTTTTTGATAATCTATGCCAGATATTTAATCACTGGATACCCCGGTATAAAGCTCCTTGCCTCCATAACCAGCAGAAAGCTTGTCAAAATAAATTTTAACTTCTGACCGTGGTGCAAGACCAACTAGAAGGAATTAACAGAATCAGAGCTGTCAATCAGAGCTTGGGCTCACGGTTTATATTATTAATTCCAACTCTGGTGGCATGGGCTTGGGATAACAACCATCCTAAGCTGCGTTGGTCCAAAAAACACAAACCAAGAGTGGAATATATTTCGTGCCGAGGTGACGTTACCGAGTGTCCAGAGAAACTTCTTTTTCTTTTCTTTTTTTTTCTTTTTTTTTTTCTTTTTTTTTTTTGTCTTTGAAAGGTGATGTTTTATTAGATTATTCTCACTGCCAAAAGACACAGCTACTGTCTGGCTTCATTTGCTGACTGTTTTTTTCTTGATGTAAAGATTTATTCCACGACACAAAAGCAAACTAAACAGAAGAAGGCAGAGGAATTGTTGTTTGTTTGTTTGTTTCTGCTTCTAATGAACGCAGCATGTGGGAATGGAGGCTCTGACTAGTCCTTGGTGGGTTATGAAGTGAGGCTGGCCTCACAAATTGAAATCTATCTTGGAGCCTATGACTTGGAGGTATTATTACAATGCAAACCAGCGGGAAGGATTCCAGAGAGAAAGAGGAGAAGTGTGTTAATTGAGAACAATAACACGCCGGAGCCCTCCAGAAGCTGGTGGCCTTAATAAAAGCAGACAATGCTATGTTGTTGCATAACCTGAACTTCCAATCCAATTTCGGTTTTAGTGGAGCAGAAGTGATGCAGAGCTGCCTTTCTTTTCCTCTCTTCGTTTCTGGGGCCACCAGAACAGAGAAGGTGTCCTGGGTCACGTTGAACTGGGCTTGAACTGTGTATCTCCCTCGCATATAAAACACTTGATCATGGATTCAGTTCCAAGGACATTAAACACACAGAAGTTGATATTTGCAATCAAAGGAGCATTGGTGGCACAAGTTTCCATCCCATCTTATCGTGGTCCGAGTTGCCCTGTGTGGTTCTGCCACTGTTGTGGCTTAAACTGGGGTGGCAAGAGGAATGGACTGCTGGCATTCAGTTGGTTTGGGAGAGTCCAAGACTTCAGGGCTCATTTTAATCCCCCGGTTTTCTTCATCACCGTGAGCAGAACTAGTCTGAACTTGCCTGGAGTGGGTCCAGAATTCCCCTTGGGAATGCCCAGAGTGTCCTCCTTGGTCACCTCGAGGGCAAAGCCCCGAAGTTGTGCCAGACACACACAGACCTCGTCCAGTCAGGCCGTGCTGGGGATGAAATCCATTGTCCCCTCCCATGTGGGAAGTTTTGCCTTTTTGTCCCCAATAAAAGCAGCAATTAGCAGCAAGAAGCTGCCCTGGAATCCATGAGAAAATTCATGAGTCGCTTTGCACAGCAGTTCTTAGACACATGACACATCTGTGAGTGTCTTCAGCTCAAGGTGCCCGAGGACATTTCGTGGCAGTAATTTCTTATGTGCCCAGAACTATTTGGCAAGATTTGTTGGTATTATTTTTTTTCTCTTTATCTGTGTGAATCACTTTCCCACTGATTTCCCACCATTTATTCTTATTCCGTCTTCCAAGTAGGCTTTTGATTCTTTTTTGCTGGATGAAAATGCTTCCATTTGTAGAAGGTAGGAGAGTGTAATGTACTACTAAAGATCCTGAATGTACTAATTGAAAGTTTACAGGTAAAACCCTAAATACTGTATTCAGCAGTCAGCACCTTTACTTGGAGAATGGAAATTCATACCAGTGATGAATCTGCCTCAATTTTTAATAAGCCTGGTGTGAATAAGGCCACAATATAAACCCAGTCATCTCTATCTCCTCCTGTTTAAGCAAATAAATGTAGAGCAGAGAGCAAATACAAGCTTTAGGATATTGTAGATCCCAGGGAATTCTGGAACATGTTATGGAAAAAGTGGTGGTTCTTTCCCTTCCTCCTTTTTGTCCGGGCAACACAAATTCATCATTCATGAACTGGCACAGCCTTTTACTGAGCTGTGCACGTATTTCAAAGCCATTGTGAGGGACAAACTACAATATCTATTATAGTTTTCCCCCTTTCCAGCTTAGCAGCATCCAGGGAAGTGGTGCTGCCTGCATGGGGTACCCAGTGCTGGGATGTATTTGTGCATATCAAAAGCAGCGACTCTCTCAATCACTCATTGAAAGTTCCACTTGGCTTCGAGTCTTCCTGAAAAAAATATGTTTATTTTGTCTTCTTGACTTACTTCTCCTCGTGTCTGAGTATTGTGCCTCCAGGAAGAAAAGCTTAAATTGCTGAAGTAGGGCTTTTTTTCAAAGCCTGCCAAGAATAAAGTGGCTTAATAAGGAAGCACACAGATTTCACTTTCTTACAGAAAAAGAAAAAAAGAAAAGGAAAAAAAAGGAGTAGCTCATTTTGAATAAGGTTGGAAACTTTAGGAGCAGTGGGTATTTTCTAAAAGTGTAAAGATAGGAGCATTTTGGGAAGTAATACGGAGCTAACTAGCCATGAAACTTGGAAAGGACTGGGACCCTGCCAACCAAATTTGATCTCTGAACACGCACTGATTTATGCTGGAAATGATGTAATGGCAGCTCCCCAACAAAGGCTTCACAGAGCTGGGGCTGAGCTGCCGTGAGGGACCTCTCACAGCATCACGGAGTGGCTCAGGCTGGCAGGGACCACTCCGGGTCCTCTGCTCCCACCTCCCTGCTCCAGCAGGGCCATCCCAGAGCACACGGCACAGGACTGTGTCCAGAGGGGTCTGGAATATCCCCGGGGAGGAGACTCCAGCCCCTCCCTGTGCAGCCTGGTCAGTGCTGGCTCACTGCCCAGCAAAGAAGTTCTTCCTCATGTGCAGCTGGAGCTTCCCGGGCATCAGTTCCTGCCCGTTCCTCCTGTGCCATTGCTGGGCCCCCCCGAGCAGAGCCTGCTCCATCCTCTGCCCCCTCCCTCAGCCCCTGGCACACCCTGGGGAGGTCCCTCTCAGTGTCTGCTCTGGAGGCTGAACAGCCCCAGCTCCCTCAGCCTTTCCTGCTCCCAGAGATGCTCCATCCCCTAATTATCTTTATTCCCCTCCAGTGGAGCTGCTCCAGGAGCTCTGCTTGCCTTGGCCACACCAGTGCCTGTCCCTTGTGCAGCAGCAGGACTGTCACCAGTAAGGGATGTCACCAGTAAGGGATGTCACCGTGTCCCTGCCACACCGACTGGGGCCAGACAACCACCCGTCTGGGGACACCAGTGCCACAGCTGCTCTCCCAGCCTGGATGGCACCTACACCCCTGTAGGGTTTGGATGTAAAACTCTCCCAGCCTGGCCCCCTGATGTCTCTGCCCTGGCTGCCACAGCCCGTGGGGCCACTGCCAACCCCAGGCTCCAGCTGAGGTCACTTTTGCCCATTCCCAGCTCAGCCACCAAAACAGATGACACTTCCATTGCTGCGGTGGCTCAGGAGGCTGCCGAGCACTGATTGTTTTGTTTGCTTAGTCTGAGCAATGTTTGCACAACAAACACTATGGAGGGGCCGTGACTCACCTTGGGAGCTGCGGAACATATGGAATTTCTGTTCCCTCCACCAGCAAGGCTTGTAATGCATCAGAAACCATCCCTGCTGCTGCTATTCACCAGGGAAAAGTCAATCCAGGCTTCAAAGCCCTCGAGATTTAAGGAGGAAGCAGGCAACACCCAGGTTGAGGTGTTCCAGCACTCCCATCTTCTTGGGGTCTCCAACAAAATATTGAGTTACTTAGTCTTAAGGGCAGCTCATATTTCCTTCTTGCACCAGGCTTTCCAGCAAGATTCATTTTCACAAGTGCAACCTTATGCAGTGGAACCCGAGAAAGGTGAAGAAAACAAGATTCTATATTATGTATGAACGACTGGAAGGTTTATGCCTTGTCTGAGCCAGGCACCAGCCAGAAGACATTGTGTCCCCACTCAGTGCCAGAGCATCAACACAGCATTGACTCAACGGGCCTGACGCCACCTCTGAGTCACTCAGCATCACTTCATACACCTGGTCTTTCATTTATTTTTGGAGGTTTCCAGTCCAAGTACAAATAAACATACCCAGCCCATCTCAGACCACAGCCTGAGGTGGAGCGGCTGCAGGTCCCTCAAAGATAATGCAACGCTGCGAAGAGACAGTGAAAAGAAAGAGAACAAGGCAAATATTTCTGATGAATTGGAAGAGTGAATCCTGACATAAGTACATGTCGTTTTTGATGAGCTGATTAAGGGTATTTGACACTCAGAATTGTTTGTTTTTGCTGGCCAGAGATGGATGAATGCACTTGCTGCCTGCCTACAGGGCTGCAATGGGATTTAGCAGATCAGAGCTCTCTGCCAGGACTGGGCACTGTCAAGAACTCAGCTCCTGCAATATCTCCAGAATATTCACAAAGAGGAGTTGAGTGCTGTGGGAGCAGCACCAGCAGCTTTATTGCTGTCTATCAGTGTGTGATCTCTAAAAGGGCATTGAATATTCACATAAATTGCAGAAATTGCCCAGGACATTTAGAATAATCCAATGTAAGAAGGATGCTGTGTCAGGGTGGAAGAGCTGGCACGTCTCCTCGGGGCTGTGTTGCCACAGCTCTCAAATTCCATGTGGTTTCTCAGCACTGCCTGTTGTCTTCAGTTGGTCCCACACACAGAGAACTCACCAGCTGCTTTCTCACTCCTTTGAGAGGGGCTTTAATCCCCCTGAACATGGATTCTGAGCCCCTCAAGTTACAAATACTGTATAATCTTGGGTGAGCTCTGGGCTAGAGTGCAGAATCTCCCTGACAGTGGGTGGGACAACTGGCCCAAGCAAACATTTCAGAGGAATGTGGAGAATCAGCCTCATAAATCCCAATTTATTTGGGTTCTGCCATAACAGTTTTGTTCAGGGTCTGCTGAAATTCATTGTATTGTGTAAAGATTTCCACAGCCGAGCCTTTGAGCAGAGGGAGGTTCAGGGCTCCCATGTCCTCATTAAACTTTGCTTTAGATTCATCAGCTGCACGGATTTCTCAGAGCTCTCATTCCACACCAGCAAAGTCACCTGTTTTCAAAGAGACACTCTCTGGAAAATGTGGGCAGTCAAATTTCTCTGCGGTTCAGCCACTCCTCTATTTGAAACACTGCTCTGAAAAAAAAAAACCCAAAACTGAGGCTTCTTAGACCTGGAAAGTGCAATTTGTCTTCATCTCACCCCTTTTTTGAAGAACTGTCATTTCCTCGGAGTCTCTTATTTTATATAAGATCAATTTAGACCATTTTTTTCACACCATGACTTCGGGCTCCTGCCCCTTCCTTTGCCAGTCTCTGATTTAGAAATTCCTTGAGCTGGTTCAGATGCAAAGTTAAAACTCAGCGTAGGATGGGGCAAAGCAGCTGGTTGATATTTCAGAAATGTCTTGTGGTTAATAACTCCTGCTTGAGCCACAGAATTCCTGCACTGGCAGCTTTCAGGACTTTTCATGTGGAAATTCCTTCCTTGCTTTGCAAAGCATGTTGGGTTGTTATTCAGGTAAGAGGTTTAGGTTTTGAGAACTCCACAGGAGAAATTTTGGAGAAGTAAAATAAAATAGAATCAAGTAGCATAGAATTAAATTCAATTAAGTTAATGGGCATTTATATCCATTTCTGTAAAATCAGCTGCCACTATGACCCACCAGCCACAGCCCTTCTTTAACACCTCTTCTTACCTTATGGAAAATAAGTATCTTGAGATAAACTTGTCTGTCCAAGACATGGTTTCAGACAGACCAGCCAATTTTCAGTTCTGACCATGGCACTTGGGACTGAATACAATGCACTCCATGGTTACAGGCTGGAAAATTACTTTAACTCGTTAAAAAAAATAAATTAAAGAAAAATAAAGAAAAAAAAGAAAAATACCTACTGTAAAAAAAAAAAAAAAAAAAAAAGGATTCCTGGAACGCAAACAGCGAGCAGAAATCCAAGAAAAAACCCCAACCTACGTCAGGCCTAATATTTATCAAGAACCTGACACCAGTGTGGTCATTTTCTGCTTGTTTACTGTTGAAATGAAGTTTATTCGAATTTGTAATCTCCAAACTTTCCTTCGGGCTCCTGGGCTGCAAAGGGCACGTTGGGTTTGGATGGGACGGGGGGAAGGAGGAGGAGAAGAGATGAAAGGAAAGGGGGGAGCTGAGGGATGAACCCTGACTTGCCAAAAACCTAAGGGGCATCAAGTGAATTTCTGTGCTGACCAGGGCTCCCTTTCCCAGGGGTGTGAAAACCGAGGGGTTGAAAACGAGAAACAAATGAAGCTGGGGGGATTTTGCACTCCTTTGCCCCTCAGGAAAACTTCTCAGAGAGTCAGAAAAACCAGTCTGTAACCCAGGCATAAAGAGTCCATTAATGGGCATTATCCAGGGGACTGGAAATGATTCCTGGATGGTCCTAGAAACAATTCCTGGGTGGTTCTAGAAAGCAGCTGTTGCCCATTTCAGCCTTTGGCTCGTGCCGGTGCAAAGTGCAGAGACAGTCACTGTAAATTTACATTTAGGATCTGCCACGAACATGAAAAACATCTTCGAACAGGAGCTTTAAGGGGTCGTTCAGAGTCTTTGCCATCGAGATGGGTCTTTCAAGTCTTAGTGAGCGACGTTTATAGCTGAAATTAATATTCTCCTTTCAGCAAGAACTTTTCACAAGGTGTTCTACTTCCCTGCAGGATGTCTTCAGGCATCTGACTGCATGAATGCAGCACACTAATACAGCTCTAAAGGAGAGGGGACTTTATTTACAAATATATAAATATTTATGATGTTTATAACTTCATAAATATTTGTATGTTTATAACATTATAAATAAATAACGTGGGATAATTCTCATTTTTAAATAATGCGCAGAACAATCTTGCACTGGGAAATTAAGTTATTTCCTTTGGGGAAAAAAAAATAGAATACAAAGTGCAGTCTCTCCAGGAGCTGCTTGCCTGAGGTGTAGATGAAATGATAAGAGGGACAGTAATAGATAACATTAAAATTATGCTTTTTGGATTGAGCTGTCCTTGGAAAATGATTGATCTACTTTCTGATATTAATTAGTTTCAAGGGGCATCTCACCTGAATGTGTGTTCTGAGATAACTCACTGAAGGAGCTACAGAGAAAGGAATATACAGAAATTATTAAACACCCCAAACCTGCTCTAATGAGACCTAATTTAGTCCATTTGAAGCTTTGATTAATTTTGTTTTTTCTTCTAATGGCTCCCAGCTAAAATGTGTGTCCCAACCATGGCTGGAATGACAAATAGCTTGTGCTCTACCACCATCAGAGCAAATTTATAGCTCCCACATTATTTGGCAAAGGGAGAGGATTTTAGAGGGATTAAAAATGTTGGGAGGAGGCAGGAGATGGAGTAAAGGCTCCACTGGGAAAAAGAAGTTGAGATATCAAGGTCCGTGTTGTGTGAGACTGCCAGCTAAGAGTGGGACAGAAGACCACCAAGAACTGCTGTTATCTCATTTTCACGGGCACAGAGACCTTCTCCCTTTTCATCTCTCATGTTTTTTCCCAAACCAATTCGCTTTCCTGTCTCCAAGGTCGTTGCATCCCGAGTGTGAAGCAAAACATCCACACGGGAGCAAAGAAAACCCAGACTTTTGAGCTTGAGGAGTTGAAATTGTACACAAATGGGCCTCTTTCCAAGCTGCAAATCCCTCAGCACGAAGCTCAGCTTTTCTGACAGCCGGCCTGAAGAGTAACTACTATCTCCCTCAATATTTATTACCCAATTCGTTGCTTCAGGTCTAAAGAATGGGAAAATAGAAAGCTCCACGGCAAGTTAAGCGGAGGTTCCTCGGCCAAAAAAGTGTGTGCTGTGCTCAGCCCAGAAGGAAATGGCAGAGGGAAGTCAGAGGTGTGGGACACATGGAAATAAACCCCATTTTTCACTCCTCCCCAATGAACCAGGAGCAGTGATAGCCACTTCATCACCTCAAAGAGGGATGTATAATTTATTGATCTTCCTGTCTTGTCCAGGAACCTCAACTTGTCCTGCAGAGATAACGAGGAAAAGATTATAATCCAGGGGAAAAGACTATAATCAAGCCTTTGTGGCCACTTATTTGGGCAAGAAGGAGGACTTCTCTCCATCATTATTCTACACACCTTGTTCACTTTTTTGGGAACATTGGCATGAGTGAGAGGAACATGTTGTGAAACTAAGCAAATACTTACATAGGAATCCTCCTGTACCACGTGTATTTGCATAAATATTCATTTGAGAAGGATTTAATGGCTGCTTTGACAGGCTATGTGCTGAAACGGGCTGAAATAATACCCTGTAACTTGGTAACCAGCTGCCCAGGGTAAATTTGGATCCAATTTATTCCGTTAAACTGGAGCTGAGAGGTGCAGAGCGAGCTGTGCTGGGAGCACCCCGTGCCAGGGGGGCGAAGGAGGAGAGGGGCTGTGCTTCCATCGGAGAGGCCCAGGGAAATGCCCAGCTGCCAGAACCTCTCCATCCTCAGCCTGGATACTCCATGTGCTCCAGGCAAGGTTTGGCCCCCAGTGCACACAGGGCACACACACAGAACCCGGGCTGGATGTGTGTGAAATGTTTCAATTACCTCTAAAATAATGTTTAACATGTTCCAGACATACTGCATTAAGCAAATACCCAAGCAGTATTTGAAGCATATTCTGTTTTTCATTTTAATAGATTGTAAATGTATTAAACACATGTTAAGAATATATTTCATACACTGCATTTGTAAAATATTATCAAATTTATATAGGCGGAAACCACAGAGCCACCACAGGATCGGCTCGAGAGCAAGACCATTTGGGAAGTTAACCTTTTAGCACCACTCCATCAGGAGGATTTGATTTGATTTCACTTGATTTCGTTTGGGTTTGTTTCATTTTGAACCCTACCTTGTCATTAACCCCTTTAGCTCTAAACTTGGGGCTGTATTTGACATGTGTACCCCAGTCAGCTGCAGAAGAGGCTCTTGAATCCCCTGATTTTGTGCAGAGAGGGGTGCTGAATGTCAGAGCTGGAAAACTGCCATAGGATTTGGTGTCTGCTCCTCCTTTAAATACCCCCTCAAATCATTTAATAGCATTAAATATAGCATTAAATAAAGGGAACATCAGAAGATATCTCAAAGCTGAAAACTGAGAACTCAGCTTCTTTCTCTCTCTCTTGCAAACTGAGTAAACTGGAGCTGGGCTTTGTTTCCTGTCCAAGCCGGGTGGAATGGTTTGGGTTTGAAGGAGTATTCTGAGTGCAGACACCCTCAGGTTTCTTTGAAAGCAGGATCTAGAGTTGGGTCTGCTCCTTGGAAATGAATCCCATCTCCTCGCTGAGCTCAGCCAAAATCCTGGAAATCAGCACTTAACACGAAGCAGAGCTTGGTGTCTGTGAGACAGCTCAGCTGAAACCTGCAGGATTTAGCCCCAGGTACCCACAGAGCTCCGCTCCTTCCTGGAGGGTGTCAGAACCCAACACATTTCCATCGTAATCCAGGGATAATTCCCGTGGCCGGCTGCTACATTCGATTCTTCTCCATTCATGTGGGTTACAACAGCAAAGGCAGCCCAGACCCAGGGTCTGCTGGTGAGAATTAAGATTTCCAAACTGGAATTGGAATGGAAATCCCCAAACTTTGTGGGGGTGAGGCCCAGGTGGAGCAGACCTGGTCACTCCAAACACTGCCTCTGCCTCTTTGCTGCTCTTGGTTTGAGAGCAGGGGCAGCACCTGGAGCACAGGAAACTCTCACTTCCAAAGCTGGACTAAGATTATTTTTTCCTTAGATGAACTCTAGAAAAAGCCACTGGTGGGTGATGCAGAGGAAAGTGATTCTTCATGACACGGGGGAATTTGCCATCAGTGCTCAGATAAACCAGCCCGGGAGCTCAGCCCAAACCCAAGAACAGTGAGCCTGTCCCAAAGTTTAGCACTGATTCGTGGCTCCTTTTTGTAGAGCCTCCATTAGTTTATAATATAATTTAATAATGCAAATTTCCTTTCAGCTGGAAAGCAAGATTTTTAGTATTACGTGTTTTTCTACTCTATCAAGTATTAAACACAAATGCAATAGATAAATGAGGGGGGATTTTTAAATTGCAATATGAGGCAGGCTCTGCAGTTGTAGTTGGGAACTTGAACAAGTGGTTGCTTTTCCCAGTGTGCTCAGCTGGTGGCTGCTCCTTTGGAATTCCACTTTGGAGAGAGGCTGGAGTGTCCCATCATTCCCTTCCCACTGGCACCACTTCCCAGCTGAATTGAAGATGCTGGAGGTGAGGAGGTGAGGAGGTGAGCACTGACCATCTGGGAGGCCAGTGTGGCATGGAATCAGTGTCCATCACTGTGTGAGACAGACACAGGGCTCTGGGAATGCTTTCCTCCTGGAGCTGTGCATCCTGCCTGGCTTCCCTGGCTCCTTCCTCACTCACCTGTCCCACTGCAGCCTCCTGGCCCTGGACAGCCCACAACAGATTAGTTTTGTTTTGCTTTGGTTTTCCACTATGGAAAATGACACGCTGGCGCTGTTTTTCACCTTCAGTTTGAGCAGTTTTAGCTAAAATACCACAGTGGGACTGTCATTCAGAGTGGAAATCCTCACCTCATTGTCCACGGAAGCAATCATCAGCTTCCCAGGACTCTGGTGCTGTGCTGTGCTCATTCAGGAGCTCCCAGAGAGTTTCCAGCAGGGTTGTTGTGTGCAGGAATCAGGATTTCCATCTCACGGTGTGATGCCAGAATCCCACCTGAATCCTGCTCTCCTCCAGGAAAAGGAATTGCAGAGCTTTCCGAGCTGGTTCACAGGTGGAAAGGAAGCTCCCTCGGAAGACCTGAGGCCTTGGCATGATTACAGGCTGCCATTGTGAGCGTAGCCTCTGTTGCCCCTGCGCAGCATATTGCCATTGACCTGCGGGTGTTGGGTTTCCACAGGGCTGCTGCAGCTCAGGAGATCCATTTCAGCTCGGACTGGGAAAGATCAGACACATTCTGAAGCTCCCCAGAAGAGTTATGACAGATGTGTCACAGTAACTTAGCCACACTCCAGAAAAATATTAACTGTGAAGTGTGTTGGTTTTTATAGGCTGATTTCACACCATTATCCACTTAACTCCCCAATAATGTCCCAGTTATGGCCAACCAGCAGCAGGAGATATTTGCTGTGCTTTGACTTCCCAATTATTTTGTATGGATGGTCGAGATGAAATAACAGTCAGACATCCTGAAAAAACACTCAGATAGTCAGCAGTGCTGGAAAAGAATTCCCTCTCTCTCACTTTTAATAATGTAGGATTTACCTTATCACATTTGATGAACATTTGCTGCGTTAGTTCTCAGATGGGGAAACGTAAAGCTTGAAAGGAGTAAATTTCCGACTTCCTCGAGCAAAAATGTGGGATTTGGGTGTTTTAAAACGTTTGCTTTTCAGGCAGGAGGAAAACCTTAGTCAGCAGTGCAGCTGTGAAGCTGCCACCAGGCATTTCTCTCCTTTGGATTCGTCCTTCCCAGCAGCTACTGTGTGACCTAGTGCAGGAACAGCTTCTGGAAGTGATTTCTCCCATATGAGAGCACTTTCCTCTTCAGCAAATGTGGAGAATAGCTCAGGGGAAGAGAGAGATCCCAGGCTGCCTTCTCAGTATAAAAATCAGTGTCTCTCTTAACCAACAGGTTCTCCAGGAATTCAGAACCCGTTGAGGTTTTCTTGCTTTGCCCAGTTCAAAAGCCACTGATGTGGATTCGATGAAATCACATCAATACCTTTGCAGGACAGAGAGAATTTTAAAGCTCCTGCCACGTCTTCCTTGCTTACAAGCGTTAAATGTGTTAAAGATTTCGTAGGGACACAGAATCAGATGCTTTCCTAAGGAGAGCAGGGAAGGTACATGACCAGAGACAAATAGGACATAAGAGAACATAATATTTGCTTACCTGATCATGCACAATCCTATCTTTGAAAGCAAAACATGAGTTCATCTTGCTGGTTTGTTTCATGGGATGCCCTTGAATTCAACAGGTGTTAGGTACCAAAATGCTATTTTTAATCTGACTTTTAATGAATAAAAGCAAAAGCAATGGGGATTTTTTTTTTTTTCTGTTCAAAATGGAAACACGTCTTTGATGGCAAAAGGAACATTGTTTTTTTCACCTTTTATTAAATAACTACTACTGCCATAAGGTTCACGCTGACCGTGATTTTGGAGAGACCTGCACACATGGCTTTGATAGAGCTACCTGAGAGTCCTCCTGCACAGCTGTGAAACGTGATAAGACACGAGCTCTGACCTTAAAACACGCAAAGATGGAGATATCTGAGCTCTCCAGCTCCGGCAGGAGTCACGTTGAGTTCTGATAAGTGAGATTTGCTGGAGCAACACATTGTGCTTCTGTGACGTGAGGAGATGAACTGGGGATTAATCCCCGTGATCCACGTCTGCCCCCAGCAAACCCCGCTCGGCTCCCAGCGCTCGGAACAAATTCTGGGCAGGAGGCCACGGGGAAGTTGTCCAGTTCTCTGTACCCCATGCCCAGCTCTGTCAGCCTGGCTGCAGAATAATTTATTTCATACGGTTCCCGCGGCCAAGGAAAACATATTTCCCTGCTGGTGGGAGGGAGGGTGTGCAGTGAAGGCCCTGTGCTGCACGTTGTGCACCCCGGGGGCTGCCCCGGGTCCCTGTGCCTGTGACCCGCGGGCAACTCCACCCAGGACACGGGGGCAAAGAGCCCTCCTGCCCTGCTCCTTGGGCCTTCAGAAATCAATTTACAACCGATGGGGCTGCGCTGCCTTCCTCTCCACTTCGGGACAAACCCGTGGTGAATTGATTTTGTTCCTTTTTTTTTATTGACAACTACGAGCAAGGTTAAATTTGTTTCAAAAAAAGCTGAAGAAAGGGCCCTTCAAAATGAAATAGCAAGGTGTTGTTTTATGTCTCCGAGTGAATCTGGGCTGGGGGAGGGGGAAGTGGCTGTGTAGCCATTCTCAAGCTTAATTTCCTTGTGTTTTCCCTGGAATGTATTTTTTAAAGGTATATTGGAACACCTTTTCATTGGAAACAAGTCCCCAGAAAGCTCCTCTCCTCATTCCCAGACCCCCAGGAATGGTTTACCTGGCAGGAGCTGAATGTAATGTTTTACCTCAGTTTGTGGAATCATGGAATCACGGAATATGCTGGGTTAGAAGGGACCCACAGGGATCATCCAGTCCAACCCCTGGCCCTGCACAGACACCCCGACAATCCCACCCTGTCCCTCAGAGCATTTCCCAAACCCTCCTGGCAGCCTCGGGGCTGTGCCCACTGCCCTGGGGAGCCTGGTCAGTGCCAACCACCCTCTGGGGGAAGAACCTTCTATCAGTATCCAACCTAAACCTCTCCTGCAGTGGAAAATGGTCACTGGAACCATAACCATAACAACTTAGAGGTCCGTGAATGTTGCCACTGAATTCAGGGGGACCAAGGATCTGCCCTTCCAATTCCTCCTTTGGCTGCTCTCCCTTTGCTCCCGCATTCCCAGGGCTCTGGAGCTGACAGCTCACTCTTCAGGCTGGATGAAATGCCCCTTATTTCCCTGGAATACCAGTGTGGGAAGAGTGTGTGTCCTGAGTGTGGCACAGCTGGCTGGGAAGGGTCTGTGCTCTGCTGGAGCAGGAGCAGTGCCTGAGGCAGGAATTGTCTTTCTTGCTGCTTCCCAGGGAGCACTGAGGGATGAGCACCAGGATTATCTGATGGATTTCTTTCTGAATTGTAACTTCCTTCCCAGCTTACATGTGATCTTAATGCCAAATAGTTCAGAGGAGCCCAAAGTTTGTTCTCTCCCCTGACTGTGAGACCACCACAGTTTGATTTCCACATCTCTTACAGGCCCTACCACCCTGAGGTTTCAAGATTTTCTCCTTTACAGATTTCACCAGAAACCTGTTTCAGGGTCTCTCAGCTGTTGCCTTTATCAGCTCCTGGGCACATCATCAGAAGGGCCCAATCCAGCAGATATTTTTCTGCCTGAGCACAGTGAGCCAGAGCTTGGCCTGTGTCTGTCAGGGTGGTTTCAGCTCCAATCCCAACATCTGGTGTGTGACCATTCCTCACACAAATGTACAGCACAGGAGCTACTCACATGAAGAAAGTTACTCATGAATGTGCTTGCAGGACCTCATTCCTAATGATCTAAGACACCATATTATTAAAAAATAGCGCAAATTAAGCTTTCAGTTCCACCAGTGCCAATGGGATATAACTCCTTTGACAACTCTTTGTATTTACCTTGGCTTTTCACGAGCCCAAGTCCAGTGGAATCACTGGAGTTCCCCTAGATTTACAGTGGCATAAGAGAAATTGGGGCTCTGGGTGTGGAGAACCCGTGGCTGTCTGAAGACATAACAGTTCCCAAGAACTGCTGTGCTCCCCCTCCATGAAAGTCCCAGACAGAGCGATTTGAGCTCATGTATGTTCTGATTGGAAATGAAAATGTTGCAGTGAAACGAGACAGTCTCAAGCAGACATTTAAGTTATAAGATCTTTCAGCCCTTGGCTGAATCCCAGGTGTTAAATTCCTCTGTCTCTTCGGATGGAAAAGCCAGAGGATCTTTCTTGATAGAGCCGATTTAATTTCAGTTTTTTACTGTGCCTGGAGCTCTGTGCTTTGCTGTCCTCGGGGCTGCCGTGGAGCAGTTTGGGATCACGTTCTCTGTCCTCCATGCCATCCCTCTGACCCATCCTGCTCTTTTTTTTCCAAGCTGGGAGGCAGGAGGGTGTCCCAGGAGGAAAGGCTGGGAGCCTGGATGGAACTCGGAGCTCTGTGGGCTTCAGGTCATGCCACAGGGTGGGGGTATGGATCTGTAAACCAGGGAAAACACATTCCTGAGAGACTCCATACACCGTGTCCTGTGGGGAACCAGCAGCGTGTCCAGCCTGGGAGACTCAGAAACCACAGCCTTGGGAGCCACTACAGAGCTCTTTTATGCAGACTGGGAGGGACAGTGCTTTGAAATGTTGCACAGCAGTTTCCTACCTGAGGAAATATGTGAAAGACTTGGCTCGGCTCCCACCAGGACTCAGCCCTGTTATCAAGTATATTTGGTTTCAGTCAACTTGCAGGAAAACAACATTTAAATTCCTTGCTTTATTTAGTGGGTTCTGCTCCACTCCAGCCCCGGGTGGCTCAGAAGGGCTGAGGAAGGGTTTGTTCATCCTCCTCCTCCTCAGCTCCTCTTCCCAGTGACATCTGAGTGTGTGTCTAATGAAATGTCCCAGAATCACAGCTGCCTGTGGGAGGGATACAAGGGACACCAATCCCCGTGCTGCTGTGGGATTGGATCTGCAGAAACTCCAGCTCGCGGGCAGGCTTTGGGAATTAATTCCTTGCTGCATCCCAAACTATGCCTTTTGGGTCTTAAATTTTCTGGTGGAAACAGAGAGATTCCTCCTGCTCGTCCCCTGCTTTGCCTGTGACTTCCCTGGTGCTCAGTGAGACCCAACCCACGGAGAGGAATTGGCTGAAATTGGGGCTCAGAAGAAAGGGAGGTTTTGTGTGTAGGTGTGGGGCTGTGGAAGGAGGTAGAAAGGGGAGCCTACCTACATTTTTAATAGTTTCTTTATGAGTGTGATACAGGTATTTTCCTACCATAAAACAGTAATGTTCCCAACCAGCAAGTGCTGTTCTTGGCATCTCATTTTATTCCAATTTGCTTTTCTTGCGACTGTGGGCAAGATTTGTGCAAGGGCCGTGGCTGACAGGTAGGTAAGAGAAGGCACTATTTTTTTTAATACAAATAAATGTCATTCCTAAATTATCTGCTTTTTGAGTCCACCATATGGTCCTGGCCTATCCCTGCCTCTCTCCCACCTTCTAATTGGCAGCTGCCATGAAATACAGAAGGGGACCAAACAGTGACTTGTTCCACTGAATGTGCAGCTCACCTCCTTCCAAGAACTGAAGACAAATGGGTGCTTGCAAATCTCAATAGGTGGAACTGATTTAGAGGTTCCCTTCAAGAGGAATAAACCAAAAATCACAGCTTTAATTTTTTAAGAAAGGAGTGTTATTGTTTCCTGATAATTTCTCAGTAAATGGCTGACTTTTCCCATCTCTTTCAGAGCACGAGCTCTCGTCTTATTTCAGAAATATTCTTAGGTAAAAAATGGACCATCATTTGCGGAATAAGAAAAGACCTGTGAGTTGGAAGTCAGGGAATAAAAACCTGTTTTCTGTGGTCTGCTCAGTCATCTCATGTCATGCTGCTGTGGCTTTATTCCTGTAAGAATCATGATCAACCTGCTCCCTTCCACAAACCCTGCAGGAAAACATCTGTAAAGGAATCCAGCTGTGTGTGTACAGAGCAATGGGATGGCCTGGAGAGACACCTGGGTGAGCTCTGTGCTCCCTGTATGTATCCTGAGTTCTGTTATTAATGATATTATTAATTATATTCTCCATTTATCTCCTCTTGCCAGCTGGGCCATTTCTGATGAGGCTTTTAATATTCTTACTGAGCCCAGGGCATGTAGGTCTAACACCAGTTCAGGTTTCCAAACTCATCCTTAGTTAGAGATTAATTCTGAATTGTGGTTTTTTTCCATTAGAAATTGAGTTAGATCAGTTTTTATTCGGTTTCTAAATGAATAAATGCCTAGAACTGAGTGCAGGGCAAGACATCACTTATCAAAATGAAGTGGATGTTCTGTAATAGTAATGACAGTAATGAACAAAGTGACATAAGTAACAGAAATGACTCAAAAGTCACTGCCAGACTTTTCCTCAAGCAGCTAGGAAGGAAATGTTCTTTCACTAAGACAGTTTTGGGGGAAAAAAAGGGATTATTTAGTGCAACTTGAGCTTTGAGGATGTTCAGCCTGTCTGCAGGCAACTGCTGAGGAACAGGCTTTTGCTGCTCTCAGGAATCTAAGGAATTTATATTACCTGGGCCAAAATTTTCTTCTTTACCTGTTTCAAGCCCCTCGTTTGAAGCTTCCTCTGCTCCCTTCTGCCTTTGGAAGAAACATGGAAAGGCTGTTCCTGGCTCATCTGGTTCTAAAGCTTTGGGAAAACTCCGTGTCAGTGCTGGACAACACTCCAACCTTCAGTTTTTCTACTCCAGGTTCAAAACCACTTTACAAATTAAAATCATATCAGAGAAGGAGGGATCAGACCTCCCGTTTCGGAAGGCAAGGAAGTCCAAGGTTGAGGGACATCCCAGATCCCTTTACCCAGGAGGAAGCTTGGTCCTCCGGGGACACTTATCCATGGTGTGCTCTTTTTCTGCAGCAGATCTGTGCCCTGGAGTCCCTGACCTGCCAAGCTCAGTGAGAACCCTGGGGATGACACTCACATCCTTTATTCAGCCACACCCCCCAAAGGTGAGCTTTTCTATAGGAAACGTCTCTGCTTCCTGAAACAAAAGCAAACTTTACTAATATTCCTGAAATCCCTCCTTAGACTGATGGTAACAGTAAACTTCCCACCTTGCAGTTCCAGGAATAGAGCTGCTGAGGTTTTCCTGTACCAGCTCCAGAGGGCCAAGACAAACCCTGGTGTTGGTGGTTCCTCCAAAATACCTCAGTAAGAATAGGATGTTTCCATCCACCACTGTATATTGACTCTTGCTACGCTTCTGACCTTAAATCATTTGATGACATCACATTGTTACTTTGAATCCATGTACAAATAAGCTGTATTTCCATTAGGGAACATAAAATGGCCCATTTTGACTCACTCTGCAAACTGTTTATGGGTTACTTGCAGCTTTCAGGATTTTTACAAGAGAACATCCACTGTTCATTTCCTGGCTCGGCTCCAACTGGACATGTTAACTTTGCCTAATTTCCAAGACGTTTGGTGGGAAGGCTCCATAATAGGAGGCATGTTTTTCCACCAGGGAACTTACACCACCGCCTTTTTTTTTTTTTTTTTTAAGTCTATTTTTCCCAGACAAATTAAACCTACTTTTTATGAGCTTCTTCTAAGGGGTAGAACAGTAGCTGGCCTTGTTAGATATTAGTGCTCCTGTTCGGAAGGGTGATCGTGTAACTGCAGGGCCTCAGTATTTTACACTTTCTGGAGTTCATTAACCAGAGGCTTCTGTATTTGAACCTGTAAGGTTTTAGCTGGACCAGACCCAGAGAGGGAAATCAATCCAGTCCCGCAGCACAGAACTAATTGTCATCATATCCAAATGTGCAAATATACAAGAAGTCTGCAGGAGCAGAGGCAAGGGGAAAATTGAGGGCTTTGCTTTGTAGGGTATTATGTTGCTGAAAAGTTTTTACATGCTTCCTCCCCGACATAAAACACAGAATTGAAAATATGTTTCCTATATCAAAATATCTCTGTGCAATTGAGGGGTTTTATGTCCCTACATCCATCTAATCAAATGCTTTCCGCTGAAGTCATATATTTGACCACATATTGGGCTGGGGAGGAGTTGGAGGAGATTTCCCTTCTTGTCAAAGCTTGTAATGTCACCAGGTAATTCAGGAGAAGAGGAACTTTTTTCCAGCACCTTTTTCCAGATGCGGCACGTGGGGAGAAGGTGGAGCTGTGACCCAGCCCCTCCTCAGGGCCCTGCAGGAATTAGGGGCTCTCTACCTTCAATAGTGAATAATCCCTGATGAATTTGCTGAGGAACAGGATGGTGTGTCCAGGAGGGACATCTGCCTCGTTTGGTGATGTCCATGAGCCCCTTTGGGCTTCATCTCCATGTCCTGTGTCCCAAAAAGGACTCTTTGGAGGGATCTTTGTGCCTGGGGGGAATCTGTGAGCCCTCCAGGCTTCCAGTCGTGCCAGCACACACTGGGACCCCAATCCCAGCTCAGGGCTGGTTTGCAGAGCTCCACTCAAGAACTGTCACTTTTTAACCTCATATAAAACCTTCTGGAACCTTTCAAATGACACTGCAGAGCGGAGCCTCCTTCCAGTGACAATATTATTACATCAATTATCTGGGCTGGCAGAGGACAACTCTCATCCTCTAATCAATTTAATAGTCTGCACCAGAGCCGAGTTTAGCCAAAATTAAATACGTTATTCAGCTTAGAGACGGGGAGTCTATTAATAGAAAAGCAATCATGAGGTTCTGTCCCGTCGTGACTTTGGAGCAGCAGCAGCAGCACATTGGCAGTTTAATTCTTGGAGCAGGAGTGAGGGGTCTCTGGCTAATCCGAACTGATCCTTTCTAAATAAATAGGACTATATTTAATTCACATCCATTTTGAAAACTCCAAGGATGCTTCCAGAAAAGGGCTTGCCTTTTTTTTTTTTTTTTTTTNTTTTTTTTAAGGTGTTGCCATATGGTTTTAATTTCTCAGAAATATACAGACTGTCTTGTTCCCCTGGAAAGCCGTGCCAAGTCCTGCATGTCAAGATAGCTGAAAATGTAATTTAACATCTAGTCCTTTCCTACGGTGACTCTTTACCAATACAGCAGCAATGCCTCCGATTGGAAAGTCAAATGAACAGTGAAAGGATGAAATCTAAAATATTTATTATTTACTAGACGGGGAAAAGAAAATATTTTTGATTTCCTCTATTTGAGACACTGGTCCGATATCTAATAATTTCGACAAGCCTTTTTTCAAAAACGGCGAATAGCGTTTGCTGCTGCAGTCAGAAATTTAGCAGAGTTAGACAAATAAACCACGCAGATTTAAAGGCATGAAATATTCTCTGGAAAGATAAAAGCTCAAAGCCCCAAATGACCACCCTGGCAATGAAAAGCCGTGGCTTGTGCTGCCTCAGTTAAATTAAGAAAATACATCATTTCGGTTTTCCAATCAATGATTTCATGACCACTGCCTTTCGTATCCTTCTCTCTATCTCTGCTCTGTGTTTATTTTTTTTGACTCAGATATGAGTGTACTGCGTAATTAAAAGTGAATCTTACATTAGGGACCCACCACTTGAGCAAAACATTTTCTGTGTAACTATAAACTAAAAAGTCGATCCACGTATTTGCCGTCACTGCGGTTGGTCCATTTTCACACTATTATTATTTTGTCTCAGAATTCCTGTGTTTATAAAATAGGGACAGAAACACAGACTAAATATAAATCCAATGGGCTTTGCACCGGAGGAGCTAAAAAAAGGAAGCCTGAATATTCAGAATATTCCCAAATATCCTGTAAGGTGCCTAAAGGCTTCTCAGACGTAAACTTGAGATAGTTTTCGTCGTTGGAAGGGACTGGGGAGAATGAAATACGTTGTAAGGATGATAAAATTACTTATGATTAGTCTGGTGATTTATCCCTGTGGGATAAATTAAAGTGGGCATCACCTTCAGGGCTGGATGGAGGGAATTGTCCCCAGCAGGGACCAGTCCATCCAAGGGTGCCCTCACCAAGTGATGCAGTGGCCAAAAGGGAAGATAATAATTATAGGCACAACAGGGACAGCCTTCACAATTAAAAGGAAATGATTCGTGGTAATTTGAAGGGCTCAAGAAAACAGAAAGCCAAATTTAAAAGAAAAAATCGGGACTTTCACACAGTAAATTGTCCCCCGTGCAAAGAAAATGAAACCACCCCAGGATTTTTTGCCTCACGATACGTTGGTGTGGATGAAGCTGGAGTTGGTTTAAATTACGTGGATTAATTTGATATGAACTCCAGCACCAGAACAGTCAGGATAAAACTCTGTCAGCTTTATTCCTGCGAGGGTCTGAGAGCACTGAGGTCTTGGATGGCTCTTCCCATAAGAACAAAACAGATAAACGCCTGTGGAAAAAATAGTAATAAACTTTCTCTGTAATGATGAGAGAACAAAAAGAGACACTGAGAAAACTGTTTTCAGTGGCCAAAGAGTCTGGAATAAAGATAAAAAAAAGTTTTATCAAGTCACATCAAAAATAAATTGCAAAATGTTTAATGTTCCTTTCTTTTAAATACTTCACTGACAAATGGGTACATGCAAAGCACAAATTTAAATACATTTCCTGCTATAACTCTCCACATATCTTGTAATTTACCTAAAAATGCAAAAACTTGCCTCTGATATTTAGTCACAAAACCACGTTGAGAAAACAGGATTAAATGTGCAAGGACAAACTGCAGCACGTTGGCAACTCTCCCCCGTTTCTGGTTTGTTTGTTGGGTTATTGGGAAGAAAGGGCAAGTTGGGTTTAATGCAGGCAAACAAACAAATCTCCAGAGACATTTTCACCACCCTTCTGTTGACTTTGAATCCTGCTGTTTAAAGTACAACGTCAACAGGTCAACTCCTGCAAAAACAGCCAGCTATTCTCGGCCTGTGGGCACAATTTGGGTACAATAGCCTTGCCCTTGGGGAGCTGGTTTCCTCCCAAATATATATATATATATATTTACATATATATATGTAGGTACAGGACTTTGTGTGCTTTCAGTAGTGTCAGCTCAGCCACCACAAGGTTTTGGTGCACTTTCCACTGGCCCAGGTTGCTCCAAGCCTCGTCCAACCTGGCCTTGGACCCTTCCAGGGATGAGCATCCCATGGATGTTGTCTGTGAGGTTGTTGTGAGTGCAGGGAAAGGCAGCTGAAGGAATTCAGGCCTCGTTGCCAGCACTGCCACTCGGTCTGTGCCTTCCCCAGGAGCTGGGGGTACCTGGCACTGCCAGGACCAGAGCAGCCCCTGGGAACTATTTTTTCTGTATTGCATTAAAATTAATATCCCATCTGTGTTGTGGTCTGATCCTTGCTGCAGCTCCTTCTCTGGGTGCTGATGGGGTTTGTAGCCTTACCTTGTGTATTTTCTAACACTACCTGGGGTGTTGGCCCTGGCATGAGCTCAGTTGGTCAGAGCCTGCTGCCAATAATGCCAGGGTCGTGGGTTCAATCGCTGGATGGGCCGTTCACTGAAGAGCTGGACTTGGAGATCCTTGTGTGGCCCTTCCAAGTCAGAATATCTGTGATTTTGGAGGTCAATTTAGATGTTAGGAAGAAGTTCTTCCCTGAGAGGGTGGGGAGGCCCTGGCACAGGTTGCCCAGAGAAGCTGTGGCTGCCCCTGGATCCCTGGAAGTGTCCAAGGCCAGGTTGGAGCAGCCTGGGCTAGTGGAAGGTGTCCCTGCCCATGGCACGGGGTGGGACTGGATGGGCTTTAAGGTCCCTTCCAACCCAAACCATTCCAGGATTCTATTATTTTACCCTCATGCTTCCTGGTTGCTGGGGCTGTGCTCACGAATGCACTCCACCATTTCCTCCTGTTCTGGAAGACAGAAGTTCTGCAGTCCGTGGGCCAGGCCACAGCACGACCTGCCTCGTGCAGAGCTCGCGCTTCACCCCAAACCCCGGTTCTCCGTCCTTCCTCTCCGCCTTTGGCTGCCGATGGCCAAACCCCCATCCCTTCCCTCCCCAGCCTCCTTGGAAAGCAAAACCACGGGAGCAAACTGAGACAACACAATTTGCATGTTCCTGCAGCCTCCCATGGCGCCTGCAAGAACACAGAGGGCTTTCTACAAAGCCGCGGCAGCGGAAATCACCGCCGCTGTTAATTCGAAACAGAATGAGATGGCCCCGGCCCCGGCCTGGAGTGTGCACAAAGACAGCCTTCTCCTGTTCACAGGGTGCTGACAGTGCGGGCCACAGTCCATCCTGTGCAGCTGATGTGAGGAACAGCACATCCTTAAATCTCAACACCTGGGCACCGCCCGGGAGACCTCGGCAGAACCCGAGAAGGAAGGTTTGCGCCGGGGACACTGGGGGGTCCCAGGAGGGTTCTGCAGCTGGCTGGATAAAGAGCTGTTAAAAATGGAGGTTAAAAGGAACTTTGGGATCTCTAGGAAGCTCATTTATCAATGTAAACACGGTTTAGGTGTTTAATAAATCTGGGTTCTTTCCTCCTTTTCGTCGGTCGTTGCTATTAGGGTTGATGGGCCCATAATGGGATCGGCTGCTGTTCACAGGTACCCTGTGCCACTGGCCAGATAGAGATGAGCTGAATGCTTTTCTTTATTATTTCTATTAAATAATAGCTCGGTTTGGCCTATCTGTGCTTCGAATTCCTCTCTTTATTCCATTGCAGAGCTGCATCTCTTCTAGGGATGGGTGCACCGCTATGGAAAAAGCAGAACCGGCCAAGCCAAACCTCAGCCCAAACACTGACATCAACCCAAACATTTTTGAAGGTCAGTGTTAGTTTGGATAAGTAACCCATCTAGCCAGTTGTAAGTAGGGCTGGTTAGCAAATGGATTTTCCACCTTCCAAAAAATTTGGAGATTGCATTCTCTGTTGTTTGTCATCACGGGTTTTGGGAAGCTGAAATTTTGATGCCCTTTTCCGAAACCGAGACAAATTAATCTAAGTGGCAATTTTAATAACATTGTATCACCTCATTTTTATTTATTTGGCTTCTTTTTGGTAAATTATAATACGGAGAAGGAAAAATGCCCACAAAATGTAGGCAAAGGAGTGGCTGATTTAGTAAATCCACCCCCTCCCAGCCAAATGGTGATTTCTAGAGTAGATGGAACTTCATCTCTTGTTGTTTTGGCCACAGGCTGGGACAACCTTGCAGCCCCTCAGCCCCGTGATTTTAACTGGAATAACTTGCCTTTAAGCTTGAGTTTCTTTTCCATATTGTGTTTGCTGTAAAAACTTGAGGCGTTTGAGCAACAAGTGATTCCACTGAGCAAAATGGTTGTGATTTCACGTGTTTTTATGAGCACGGTGGTTGTCATCCTAAAACACAGGACAAGCTAAGGAAGATTGACTTTGGGCAAAAGGGAACCGCAGAAAACTCGGTAAGAAAAATATTGGCATTTTTTTTTAGTATGTTTGCAGTAATAATATAAAAGAATGTTCTTCAGCAGGTCTCTCTTCACTGACAAATTGAATATGAGACCAAACCAATTACGAAGGCAAATTCAGACACTTCCCTGGTTTTTTTTCCAAAGTGTTATTATTTTATTTTTAATGAGCACTTAATTAAGAGACTGGGAAAAAAAAATGCAAACAAATGAAACCCCAGCGATTCAATGCTGAGCTTTGTGTATAAAGGAAACTTCATGAAATGTGAATCAGGTTAAATAGTTCTATTATTGTCCATTGTTTGCATGTTTGAGGAGTGCAACTGTTTGGAATTGTTTAAGTAGTTGGGAAGGTGATCGTAACATTTACCAGCAAATGACATAAATCCAGGATTAATTATAATGGCTTAAAAGGTTAAAAAGAAAGGGGATCATTGGTCCCTTGGTTTATTGTGAACTGTCAGGATAATGGAATTTTAATCAGTGTGTTTATTTTAGGAAGGATTAATTGCATGGCGTGATGCAGAAAATACAGGGACCAACCTTGGAACCCGAGCCCACGGAGTAATTTTATTAAAGCAGATCAGTTGTAGCATCTTAATTTCCTCAGACATGTTTATGGGGAGCCATTTGTTTTGTCAGGATTCTTTCCTGGCTGTTCAAGTTGCTGAAAATGAGTGTGTTTGCTGGGTGTCAGTCCCCATCCCACCTGCCCTGGCCCTGGAAGGGGATTCAGGAGGTTCCCATGGGAAAAGTACATCAGGGAGCTCCTCAGGGGCACGTGGAAAGATTATCTGGAGGCTTTCACTGGAAAAAAAAAAAGGGGCAGAAGGGAGGTTCAGGTTGAAGGGAGGAGAAGTGATGCTCCTTGTAAACCTTGGGTCCATCTCTCTTGTTCTGTGAGCCTTTATTTTAGGCCACCAGTAACAGCCCACCACAGAACCAGCTCTGAGCTTAGACCAGCTCACAAAGACAGCCCAGTAACAGCTTCACTACAACCAGCTTCAGAAAGGACAGCCTGTCTTGATACCAAATGATTCAAAATATCTCCTTCCCCTCTAATCAGAGAAAGAAAAGCAACTGAAGGCAAAGTGAAGGTGTGGCCCGGCCGAAATTTCCACGAGGAGCCTCCCAGGATTCGGCCGGGGCACAAGTCAAGTAGAAAAGTAAAACATAAAGTGCCCAAGCTTTTGTGGCGTGAGAACAACCAGGTAAGCAAAGGTTTGCACAGCCTGTGCTTCTAGGCCAAAGAGGAGCCCTGACCACCCTTTGAGCCGTAGAGAGTGAGAAGGTGCCCCCTGAGCCTCCTCTTCTCCAGGCTGGATGTGGGGGGCTTCATCCCTCACCCACCTGGCTGATGGAAGGACCTGCTTTAGCTCCTACCCCCTGCCTGCACGGCCTCCCAAATTACTAGGAACGCTTCCGAATTTTACTTACAGAAGTTGAAAGAAGAGAAGTTTTGCTCGATTCTACTCTTCAGAATATATTTATCTATTTCCTGTTGGCTGCCCATGCCCATGCCACTCACAGGTACATTTACAGCCTAAACTCCCAGCAGGCACATTGTCAGTTCAAAGACTTAAAACTGAAAAACTTATATTCTCTGAAATGCAATTATAGCGATTCCAAATGCACAGGCATTTCCATCTACAAATATAATGTTTAGATTTGTAGCGAAAATGAAGTTCTTGGTCATTTCCTTGAGCTTCAGAACTTGCAACTGATCTATTCGAAATACAATTTTGTTTCTAGACATTGGATGTCATTTTCTGGCATCAATCTTAGAATCATCTAATCATTTATAATGTTCCTTGTGGAAATGATAACACAAGACACAAAATTTGGGGCCAGTCTGAGAAAGCTGAATTTGTTTTGAGAATGAGGCTGCTTTGCCATGTTTTGTAGTTGGAAAAACTGGAAATCGAAGAGGATGAGATTGGGATAGAGAAGCCAAAAGGATCCTGGATTAAATCCCCCCAACTTTTAGTCCTTCAGTGCCCCCCAGCCCAGGCCTGGTGCTGTTCAGTGCTCTGTGACACTGCTGCCTGCCATTAATATGAATAGAGCTTTGTCTCTCACTTTTGGAGTTTCCTTCTAGCCACAAATATTTTGGAAAGCAATTAAGTTATTTAAAAAGCAGCCAACATGCCTCCCAGTTAACAGGAGTTAACATTCAAAGGGAGTAACTCTAACAGTGTTGTTTTTTGTAAGATCAGCCCTCAGTCAGTGGACACTGATACTCGCAGGACACGGAACGGTGTTTTCACTTCAGCATTGCTTTAGCATTCAAAAGGTCTCTCTCCTGCCTCAAATTAGCTATTTACAGGTTTTAAAAGCGAGAGAGAAAGAGGCAAAATTGAAACTTGAAGATTGGATTGGCATACTTGGAATTTCCCCGCAATCAGGGATGAAGTGGGAAAACCAGAACCAACAAGCCACTGTCAGGGTCAGCTTTGTTCTTGTGAGCAGCGACTTCTTAACACATCCGCATTTATTCCCACATGTGCACGGGCACATATTTGGGCATTCCAGGAGTTAAACCCTCATACTGTGCCTTGGGAGGATCTGGAGGATGCTGCTGCCATCATCTCTGTCTGTGCTTTCTCTCTGGCATCCTCGTGGATGGTTCCTCATGGACAGCTGGTCTCTCTGCCCAGACATGACACTGGGAAGGTGGATGTTGTTCTGCTCCAGTCTGGGAATTTCTACCATCTTCATCAGAGTTAATTCCAGTTAATCACCTTTGCCATATCATTAGCAGCAGCCTGTTTATCACTGTTCCCCAGAAGTACTGAATCGTGACTGAAATCAGTGAAATTCAATCACGAAATCAGTGAAATTCAATCACGAAATCAGTGAAATTCAATCACAAAATCAGTGAAATTCAATCACGAAATCGTGAAATTCAATCACGACATCATGCCTGAAATAATGGCAGATTGAAATCAATATTCATGAGTCAGTCTAAAAAAAAAAAAACACCACACTTTTATTTTTAAAAAATGTAGCTTTTTAGTAGATATCATCCCTTGTTTTTGCCAGAGTTGCTCGGACAGAGAATGTGACACATTTGTCCCAAAACCAGAGAAAACAGAGCATTGGGGAGTTTGAAGTGGAAGGCTGACATTTTCTTTTTCTTTCTCTCTTTTAAATAAAATTATTTGTTTAGTTTGAAAGACAATCCCTGGCTGGGCTGGAGGGATTGTGCTCTGTGAGCTCAGGCAGGCAGCTGGCACAGCCACAGCCAGCAACTGCACCCTTCCAAGAGGAAAAAGGGCTCAGATGACAATATAAGTTACTCCAAACAAATAGTGATGAAATGGAGTGGAAGAGAGTCCTCCTCTTGGATCACTAGAATGTTCCATTTATAGTTTCAGGCTTCTCCCAGGTTGTGATTATAAAATGTTGGCTGGCAACTGCAGAAAGGGAAGAAAATATTCTCCTGGAGGTAACGAAGCTACATTATCAAGTGGGATTTTATTTGATATCGATAATAAATCATTACTGGGCTAATTTTATTGTAGCCAGAATGTAAAACACACCCATCAGCAGCGCTGTGGGTTGCTAAACTTACCCTGCAGACTCCCCTCTCTGCACACCAGCAAGTCTGTCCTTGTCATGGTCTTTGGGGGCCCTTCAGTCAATGGTGGTGTTGGACACCAGTTCAGATTCAAACCAAAATGCTGCTTTAGACCAGAAAACAGCACCAATTGTTCATATTATGATGAAAAAATGGGGCATTTTTTACACTTCAGAATTATTGCTTCACCTCGGGTTGTCTTTTGAACAAGGAACCTCACTGCAAACAACTCCTGCAAAGGGGCTGGAGCTCGGGAAAATGGGATTAAACCACTGAGAAACACTCAGTTGTTAGTTTTGATCCTTCTGCACTGGAGAGAGCCTGAGGGAGCCAAGCCCTGTCTGCTGGGCCAAGGTGCAGGATGGTGGAAGGAGACACAGAAAACACTTGAAAGGGAAATGTTTGAAAGCAGAAGTGGCCTGGAGAGCAATGACAAAGCAGACACTTTGGTACAAAATAAAACAAAACCAAACAAAACCAAACAAAACCGAACAAAACCAAACAAAACCAAACAAATCCAAACGAAACCAAACAAAACCAAACAAAACCAAACAAAACATGATGGCCACGTTTCTTATTTTGGTCAGGACTGCTGTCCAAGGGGGAGAAGTTTTTGATAGCATTCCCTCCAAGTCTGCAAAACAGGTAGGTGGTTTTTAGACAATTTAAAGCCCCAGAAATCTCCCTAAATGCCTGCCTCTGGGTGCTGCCAAGGCTGACCCCGAGCTCGGGAGCACTTGGAAACGATGCGTCCCCTTCCTGCCACACGGTCAGCAGCTAATCTCTGCCAGACAAACAGCGTGGCTGCTCAGCTGGAAAAGCCAGTGAATATATGGAATATATGGAATATATGGAATACATGGACACTGTGCTCAGTGGGCGGTGGGTGGGGGACCCTGCTGCATCCCTCTCCCTGCTGCATCCCTCTCCCTGCTGCATCCCTCTCCCTGCTCCATCCCTCTCCCTGCTCCATCCCTCTCCCTCTCCCTGCTCCATCCCTCTCCCTGCTCCCAACACGGGGCTGTTGGTGGCTTTGCCAGCCCAGGGACCCCAGCCCAGGAGGGGCCGAGCTGCCGTGCCCTGTGCAGGCTGTGGTTTGCTCTCCTTGGCCCCATTCCCCACAGAGCCCCCGTTCCCTGCGGAAACCCAAGGGCTCCGTCTGCGCTGGCTCCACGGCCCCTGTGTAGACAAGCGGAGCCAGAGGGCTGATCCCCCGGCCCCAGCACACAGCCCTCCTTTCAGCACCTTCCCCTTACACAAAGACTAACTTATCCCACCTTTTTTTCCCCCCCTCTGTCTCTGCTCCCCGTAGCCCTCGCCATGAAAAGCCCTCCACGCGCAGCCTAATAAAAAGTCCTGTGCCACCTCCTCTCCCCCTCCCTTCCCATCCACAACAGCGCTGCCAAAAAGGGGGGGGGGAGGAAAGGGAAAAAAAAAGGGTAAAAACAGGGAGAGTGAAAGCTGGTGCTGGGGGGGGCGAGTTAAACCTGGAACTCATTTAGCAAAAGGGACTTCAGTTAACAAGAAAGTTACCCATCATGAACTGCCAGTAACACCTCGAGTGATCCTAAATCCATTACCCAGAGACTTAGCCCTGGCTGAGTTTGATTTTATGAACTGTGAGGCTGCTATGTTGAAAGTCTGCAAATTGGACATAAATTGGGCTGCAGAAGGCTGGGGAGCTGAAAGGGTTGGGGGTTTTTTCTGGCCCTGGTGACGTAACAGGCTTTGGCCACAGACGCTCCGGGGAAGAAGCTGCGGATGAAAATCCCAAGGACAGTGGTTGGACAGGGAGGGAAAGCTCAGGAGACCTCGAGCCTGTGATTTTTGGCTGTGCTGCTGCATCACCTGCGTGGGGATGGGCAACTCACTGCACTTGCTGAGCCCCAGAGGCTCCCTGAGAGCTTTCAGCCCTTTTACCCACGTGCTGCCTTCATCACCTCGCTGCGCTTGGTCTTCGTTGCAGTTCAGTCTCCAGAACACTGGGATGCAGAACAAACTCTCATAAAAGGAGCTAGATTTGGTGAAAGCAGGATGGCAGGGGCGGTGCCTCAATGGGATGCTGCAGCTTTTGCTGCTCTATTCAAAATTAAGGGGCTGCTTTGGGGCTGCAAATGCAGCCTCAGTGTGATCACGTTTTCTCCTGTCTGATCTGAGTTTCACGTAACTCGTGCAACTTTCAAAATACAAAATAACCTGAGTCTCAGGTTATTTTGCAGCCTCAGATAGTTTATCCAAAACCAGAGGATGAGGTGGGGTACAGGTGAATCCTGGTGAGGAAGAGAGAAGGCTTCAGGAGGCCAGAGGCACAGGCAGCAGTGCTCTCCTGATGCTCCAGCACTTTGAACCACCTGTTATTGCTGAAATTCAGAGTTTTCATCATGTTTTGGTCCATTATCCTGGTTTTATTATTATTTAAAACTCCTGTTGTCTGCAGGAGTTGTACTTGCTGTGATGGTCCTATGTAAATTAAAGAAAATGAAGGTGTCATGGCCTTAGAAGCAACATTTAGATCTGGCTTTAAGGGGCCTGTTCCCAGCAGGATTCCTGTTGCCATCACATTCCCAATGACCCTGACCTGGCTGCAGCAGGAGGCAGAAGAGGTTTGGTGCTTGACCTGGTGGCTGGTGACTTCTCCTTTGCCTTCTGCAAAGAATGTACCCCCAAGGAAAGGACACACCATCATCAGCTTCCATTCACGGGGCCAGAAGAAATATTTTTTACACATAAATCTGTAGGAAAATTTGATTTTTCACCTCAATGGCTGAACTAATTTTTGTTTGTTATTATTATGACTTGGGTTGAACTGAAGCAAATTACTTTGGATTCCTCAGTGAAATAGAAAATAGAAACAGAACTCAGAAAGAAAACCCTTTCTCTTCCTCTGATTTAGCCTTTGTTTTACTGCTGATGTTTTCCAATGCAGGCAAATTTTGAAACAAATTTTTTGAAAAATGAAAAATCAAGATGATTCTGATAAAGAAGGATTTCTGCAAAGCCGCATTTTTCAATGAAATAAGCTATTTCTTGAGCCCATTCCAGCGTTAAAACTTCAACACAACTCAGGAAAGTTTGCAAAGCCATAAAATCAGAGGGTTCCTCCCTAACCTAGAACCACTTTTTATCTTTAAATTCAGCATGGGCACAGATCCCTTTCTGTGTGGGGAAGGTGTGGCCACCACATCTCAGCACGAACCTCTGAAAAATGTGATTTAGAAGATCAGTTAAAGGAATTCTGCAAGATCCTTTCCCTCCCTTAAGCCCCTCCGGCAGCTGGTGGGCACCAGTTTTGGACAGTGCTCTGGCCCGACCCTGGGTAGCACAGCTCCTCCTCTGTTACTTGATAAGCAAAGCCAACACGTGGCTAATTTTCCCAGCAAGGTGGCAACAATTCAGTGTGTGATATGTGAGGGCGAAGCACAGGCAGCTCATTTGGGTAATTTCTTACCCTCCTGGCTTCTGCAGTGTTTCTTTAGGGGGCACTGAATATGAGTGATTGAGTGAGAGAGAGCCCGGCAGAACTAGCACACACTGGATCTTTTGACAAGGGGGGAAAAAAAAAAAACCCCAAAACAAAACAGTCTAATGTTGGTCCAGGGGCACGTTCCCTTAGGATTTGGGAAAGAAAAACACCAAAGCACGTTCGTTTGGTGCTCCTCGAGCAGAGCAGAGCCTTCAATTAAAAGCCATTTCAACCAAATGAAAAGACACTTAATCTTGGATCAAAACTAAGGGTGGGACAGCAGCAGCACGGCCCAGCCCGGGCTGGGGGGGCATTTCCGAGGCAAAGTCAACTTACTGATACCGTCCCATGAAATGTTCCTCCAAGAAACTGCTGGAAATTCCCTCCTGGAGTTCGCAGTGGTTTCCCCTCTCAGTGGGAGCACAAGGGCACCTCCTCAGGGTCACCCCACGGTGCCACCCAGAACTTTCCAGTAGGTTTGTGCAAAGGGTCTGCTCATCTTTGCCATATAACCCAAATACAGGCAAAATCCCTTTGCTCTTTTCCTATTTTCCCCTTTTCTTTCCTTTTTTTTTTCCTTTTTGATTAATTCTTGTTTGCCAGCCAATGTGTTGTGCTGCCTGAACAGAAAAGTCCTCTTTTTTTCTCTAAGATAATCAGTGCAAGGAGAAGTGATCCCTGACTTTAACACCAGAGGGTCTGTCTTACAAACCTTCACGTGCCCTTGGCCTGAGGTGGTCACATCGCCCCGGTGTCCTTCCTCTCCAGCAGACCTGCAGGGACCTCTGAGGTGGTTGGAGGAGCCCCTGGGATGATTTTAGGGTGAGTCAGACCCAAACACAGAACTTTCAGGGTTGCAACTCTGGATTTCAACCACTGAGAACCTGGATTCACTTTGCTGGATCCATCCCAATTTATGATGATGATGATGATGATGATGATGTGCAGTTAATACCCGGGGGCTTTTAGGGCTTAACTTCCAGAAAGGCTGAGCATCCAGGGCTCTTGCTTATCTTGAAGCCACACAACCCAAGTGCAGATGTGGCCCCAGGAGCAGCTCCATGGACCTCTGGAGCTTGGAGGAGCAGGATCCCCACGATGCAGCGTTGCTGCTCAAAGCTCTGCATTTTCACGAGGGTGAACAGTGTTCCCCCTCAGCTCCACAGCCAAGGTCCTCCTCTCCTGCAAGCTCCGGTTCCTGACTCACTACCAGGAGGGCATAAAAAAGTATTTAAAGATAATTTATTCTTGCTGAGCAACAATAGCAATAGTTAATCTCTTATATTAAACCCTTTAATGACTTAGGGGACTTATGAAACCATCGGGGCCCGTTTAATGAGCGCCTGCTCTGGCCCACACTTTTCAAAGCTTACATCTTTAATAGAGCAGAAAAGAAATTCACAACAATTTGGGGGGGTGCACTGTGCTAAAATTTATGGAGCAGTTTGGTTTCCAGGACTCCTGTTCCTGCTGGGCAGAGCTCTGGTGATGCATTATGGTAACATGTCATCGGGGCCGTGGAGCTTCATGATGCATTACAGCAATAAGTAATTTCTAATACATCACCAGAGCAGCTGCTGGCCCAGATTGGGAGCCAAACAAAAATTGGGCAAGGAGTTCCACGTACACCAAAGATGTTTTTGTCCCCCTTCTCCCTTTCCTTGCCTTTCTCCAGGTCCTCCTCTCCCCCTCGCTCCCGACCTCCCCCTGCCCACGGCAATTTGCTGGGGATTTATTCATTGTGGCTCCTCCGTGGAAATTCCTTTCTGGTGGAACCAATCGAGGACAATGCTCTGCTCCCCAGGAACACACCCTGAGGAGGATGAGGGTGACTGCAGGAATTAGATGCGTAATCCCTTCAGACTGGGAGCCCAGGTCTGACAGGGACCAGCACCACGTGTTTGAGGGGGGGACAGCTCACGATGGCAGGCTGTGGGTGCAGGGCACTGGAGGCCCTGTTTTCTATTCCTAATCAAGAGTTAGTAGTTAAGCCCCAATTTAGTTGCACTGCCTTCTTAGTTCTCACGTTTTTGTTCAGATAATGGTATTAACAATTCTCACTAAGCCATGGAAGCATCCAAAGTAACTTAATAAACTGGGGCAGGCTGTCAGCCGAGGCAGTGACTGAGCCCAGGAGGCTTTAGCAAAAGGCTCCATCACCTTCCTCACCTTTGCTCAAAAGCTGGACAGGTTCTGGTGCCAGAGCACAGGGCAGGAAAGGAGTTACTGGAGTGTCCAGGTTGCTTTGTAGCCTTGTAGCATCTCCAGCCCAGTAACCCCACTGCCACCTTTCCAAGCTTCTTCTGTCACTTCTGCTTGGCTTGGCCCTCTACACATGTGACAAACAGACCTCTGGAACCTCATCAAATACACTGAAGACCCCTTTTTTTTTTTTCAGCCTTGAAAACTCCCTTCACTCTGCTCCTCTCCTGCTGGTTTCTCTAGAGGGAAGCCCAGGGGAAAAGTTTCAGACCTGACTTTCACTGTTTCCCAAGGTGCTCAGACTCGGCAGCGCAACCAGGGAGAGGTTTCCATATGGGACAGAGGGAAGGACAACTGGGACCAGATGTAGCCCTGGAAGGGGTGGCTGGCTCTTGGAGCTGGGATTAGGACTTGCTCTGGAGTTCTCTGCTGTTCTCTTCAGTGGGGTTGGCTCAGGAGATAATATAATGTTCAGTGGGGAAGCGCTGGATACACAGGCCACGCACACACACTGCAGAGTTTGGTGTGTTCCAAGGGATTGTTTTGATTTTTTTAACTTCTTTTTAGTCCTCCTTTAGCATCTAATGCCCTGCACTTATTAAATCACCCAGCACAGCGGAAAGAGAGGGAGGAAAATCACATCCTTGGGTTGTTACCATGCGCAAGGCATAACCAAGTGCTTCAAATCCCTGAGGGGATTACTTGGGAATCACCAGGCCACCTGGAGTTTCATTATGGCTCTTACAAACAGGCTTTTAGCAAGAAGGATGAGGTGGGGGGAGAAGGGGTCTTCTATTTAAGCACTGAAAAGAGATAAAGTTCACAGAGCTGAACAATGGCTCCCAATGGCTCAGCCGAGTCAGCTGAGCCCAGGGACTGGAAAGGATTAATCAGACCGAAAAATGTCAGCTCACAACAGAGTCTTTGGCCAAGTGTCCAAGCCACAGAGCTCAGCAGAGACCAACCTGAGTCATCCTCTAATCACGTACTACTTTTTTTTCCCTTGCTCAGTCTGTGACTCAAGAGTTTGGGGCTGAGCCCAGCTCCCCTCTGCCCTGTCACAAGCTGCTCCTCCATCCTGAAGGCCCATCTGTAGGAGAGCCCCTCTCTCACTCGCATGTATCTCCTGGACCCTCGGTCACCCCTTGTATCCCCCTCTGCCACATCTTTTGGTTATTCACAGGATCTCTGACACAGAAGAACTCTGCATTTTTGGAGCACCCTGAACTAGGCTGGAGAAGGATGTTGCTTTAGTCTCTGTGAACACCATCCTCCTCCTCAGTCCAATATCTCTTCAAGCACTGGGATGATGCTACTGATATCCAAGTGCTTTGCCCTGCTTTTAGCTAAAGAGGAATTAAATTCCCCACTTTCTGACACCTTTGTACATTTATTTTACTTAAGATCCAAACATTTTTAACATACAAATTTAGAGGGAAAAAGTTAAAAATGTTAAACCTCTTCACCCCTGAACCCCTCTGGTACCTCTCCACTCCTTACTCTTTCACATGATGCCAGGACTTTGGAAGGACACAAGGCATGTTTTTGTAATGTTTTGCAAAATTGCAATAAGGAATCAGCAGGTAAAATCTTCTGGCCTGCATTAAGAAAACAAATAACTGGCTCCGAGGATTGTCTTGGACGTCACTTTCGATTAGAGTTAATCCCAGGTGGGGAAGGAATGGATGACACATCTGTTAGAAATGCTGGCACTGCTCTCAGGCTGGGCAAGAACAGCTCAGGGTTTGTAGTTCAGGAGTTTATCTGCCAGAATCTATGATATATTAGACTTATAAATATATACAGTAGCTGTTATGTTCTCTTTTAAATACCGTGTCCCTATTACAAAATGTTTGTTTGCTGACCTAGACAAGAAATCCTGGAAGGATAAAAGGAATTGCATGGGACACCCTCAGCAGGATTATGCAGGACAAATGTGCAGGACTGGGGATCTGGAGGTGGTGAGAATATCCCTGCTCTCCCTGGATTGTTCCTTCATAACCACGGAGGATTTTCATCCCCCTGAACTCCGGGCAGCCTTGGTTGAAGGGGGGTTCCCTCACACCACCCTGGGGATGCTGGATCCTGCCGTGCCTCTGATCTGCAGCATTTCACCTCCTTGGAAATGAGTGTCGGGAGCGTGAACAGCGCAGGGCTGTGCTGCCCAACTCCTGTTGCACAGGCCAGGCAGCTCAGCAATTCAAATCCAGGCAACCCTGAGGTGACTGGAGTATCCTTTTTTCCTCCAGCTCAACCTTTATCACGTTATTGAGGATAAAAAGTATGTCGTCAAATACCTTTTCTGTGAGTGCGGGAATTTAAGCCTCTCATCGCAAGCCTTCAGCTGGCTGCCAGTTTGAAGCTGTTAGAAAGAAACCCAACCTAAAATTCTCCTTCTGCGTTTGTTCTGTCACTCTGTTAAAACAGAACAGCTGAACAAATTATCAACATTTTGGGAGGATTAGGAAAATTGATACAGGCTGACTCACTGCATGCCTATATAACCCCAAGTCATGTTAAAACCCAGGAAATGAGACTGGGACTGGAAAGGGTGAGAGAATTATTGTATTATTGTAGCATCCTAGAATGCCAGATTATTTGGCTTGCTTTTCCACTGGCTATTTATGCGCTTGGAGATGTCAGAACATTCTTGCTCCAACCTGATCACCATTTATTCCTGAGATATATTGATGCTCCACTACAAGTATTGTTACTCTGCGAAAGCACAACCTTAATGAAATAATTAATTCAATTGAAGCTGCATGTGTCAAATATCAGAAATAGATTAAAATTAAACCATCATTACAGAGCGGGTGTTACTAAACTGTATTTAATACAAAGCAATGGATAACAAGAATTTTTAGCCCTGTCAGGACACGTAGGGGTTGGTAAAGGAGATCTTTACAATGAAGGACTTCAAGGAGAGACAAAAGAATTCCCAAATGTGTGCAAAATAATTTATTTCACACTAAGTAGGGAGCCAGTGTCTTCCATAGATCTACATCTGAAGGAAAGGGAACACGTGTGTCCCCAGCTCTCAGAGTTTATCTGTGGTGTTGGAAGTTACAAGTATTTATATCTTGTTCAAAGCAGGGAATTCTGGCCCAGAATTTTCTATAGTCTTTGTTTCTCTTGCCCTGCAGACGTGCCTGTGCTAGAAGAGATCCAGCAAGACTCTCCTGGTCACACATTCAGTCCAACCCAGGCTGCTGGAAAAGTCTAAACTCGGTGCCCGTTATCGATATTAGAGATATAATTGTAATTAGAGAGGAATCTGAGTGCAGAGGTCACTTTGGAGGCTGTGCCTTCAGACAGCTGGCATTTCTGACCCAGCTTCTGAAAACCTCTGCCTTTGCCTCGTCAGGGGAAGGAGCAGACACCGCATCCCTCCTGCCGCATCCCTCCTGGTCCATCCTTCCTGCCGCATCCCTCCTGGCTCCATCCTTCCTGCTGCATCCCTCCTGCTCCATCCCTCCTGCTGCATTCCCCGAGGCCAGGACTTCGATTTGAGCCCCCGCTCCGGGTGAACAATCGCTAGAGCCCTGGTCCGTGTCGCCGGGACGGAGGGCGCAGGGAGC
>VZRE01011757.1:604622-688586 GCA_013396775.1 Cephalopterus ornatus
CCTGGGGCAGGGATCACCTCTCAAAGGGAACGGCTGCAACCTTTCCCTGACCGTGGGGGGCCTTTTGATGCGGCGGGTGTTGATAATTAGGGCCTAATTGAGTGATTAACAGCCCCGGCAGCTCACGTCTTTAAGGGCACGAGAGGAGCATGGGCTGCTCCCAGCCCTGGAGACGCGTTTTTCCAGCCCCGCGTTCCCCTGCAGGTCCCTGGATGGTGACTCCAGGCCGGGCTCCTTCTGGGATGAGGCTGAGCACGATCCTGCTCGGAAATGTGCAGAGCCAGGGAAAGGTGATTCCCTTTTCTCCCGAGCGCTGTAATCACTCTCTCCGAGCCACTCTCGGCAGTAACTGGGGCAGGAATGGGCTCCCCTTTGCCAAGACACACGGGCTCCACAGGCAAGGAAAATCCCCCTAGATACACGGAACTTAATTAACTGAGCCTATTAAGGCAATATTAAAAGAAGCCTGTCTCAGCAGGCCCTCACAGTGGGGAGACCCAGCAGCGCTCTCAATTTAAGCCTTATTGCAGGCCTATCCTGCTGCCCGGCTCCGTGGGCAGCCTGGGAGCCGCTTAATCCGCGGCTTGGGAGCGGGGAAAAGGGGCTTGGAAAGAGCTGGGGAGGGGTGGGGGGATATCAAAGGAAATCAACCTGTGATATATTATATGCTCACTTTGCGGATGGAGGGGAAAGGTCTATAAATGGGGTGGTTGTTTAGGCAGGGACACCTTCAATGACAGCGTGGACGTGGTTAAGAATTAGAGGGGGTTGTGTAGTAATGAAGGATTTCTACCTCCACACGCTGGGCTGGTGGTCAGCAAGCACAACCAGAGTGCCCTAACTCTTAAATTCCCAATTAGAACAAACCCCAAATTATTATTTGCATGGGTAAGGTACCACGTGTGTGTTTATTTTATTTTCGTTTTATTTTCATACCAAATAACAAGGGGCTGTGAAGCCTGGGATCCTTCCCCAGTTTATTTCAATAGCTGAATTAAAAATAGAAGATCCCACTGAAGAATGTCTGTGCTGTGCAGCCCAAGGATAATTGTGTGTGGCTTCAGTTTGTTTGGGTAGGAAAACCCGGAGTAACTCGAGAATTCATTACGAGAAAAGTGCAGGACTCCTGCCATGTTCTAATGGGCTCTTACAGCTGGAAATGCAGAATTTACAGGGAAAGTCTTAAAGAAATGACAGGAAAATCTGAGGAGATAACAAAACTGGCAGGGAAATTAATAGAAGCCCTGGGTTCTCTAATCCGCAGTGATTAATATCTTTTAGTTCCATGATCCTTGGTTTCCACTTGAATTGATAAATTAGCAAATGTGGCTTCTCTGCTTTAAATCAATACCCCCAAAAAAATCTTACTTGGCCTCACTGGCCTATTTGTCATCTCATTTCCAGCTGAGGCTGGACATAATACTTATTAGCTGCTCTCTTTTCCAGTTGTATTTGAGTTTCTTTTTTATTTTAACTGTTATGCCCAGAATAAGATGGTGTGACCAGCATTTGAGATGCTAATCGTGTTCAGCATGTGGATAGAACCAAAAGGTTTAGTTAATGGTCTTGCCAAATTTTTAGGATTATCCACCCTTTAAGCATCATTTGGCTTCAAAGGATCAGCACAGGCTCTGAATTTTACCAGAAGTCCATCTCTTTTGCAATTAGAAAAAAAACAACAACAACAACAACAAAAAATCTGGAAAATTTGTGGGAAAATCAAATAAGGAAAATGGAAATGATATTGCATTGCTGTTTAATTGTAAAATAAATTAAAAACGTGTGGTTATTGAACAGTTTCCACGTGTGATGCATTGCAAGGGTAATTCTCTGCTCTTTCAGTCTTCTAATTGTCATGGAATCACAGAAAGGTTTGGATTGGGAGGGACCTTGAAACTCATCCCATTCCACCCCCTGCCATGGGCAGGGACACCTTCCACCAGCCCAGGGTGCTCCAAGCCCCGTCCAACCTGGCCTGGGACACTTCCAGGGATGGGGCAGCCACAGCTTCTCTGGGCAACCTGTGCCAGGGCCTCAGCACCTCACAGGGAAGGATTGCTTCCTAATTAATTACTATTGACAAGCTTTCTTTAATTGCAGTGTGTAGGACAGAGGTATTTCCAGACCTGAAACGCAAGTTCTCCGAACATTTCTTTTGCTGTGAACATTACTTTCCATAAATGCCCCAAATGCCCTGCTTAAACCCTCCGTGCTGGGTGCAGAAATTTATAGCACATATAAAACGTGATGAACTCCCAAGGAGAGTTCTCTGAATGCTCCCCGTTGCGAGCTGAGTTTCTGTTTCAACTCTTCCTTTTAAATGTGCCGCCGCCTTCTTTGGGGAAAGCAAAAAAAAAACCCCAAATCTGCTGTGCCTTCCTGTGTTTTTGCTCCACGCTCCCGTCCTCCATTTAGCTGCGGTCTATTTTCCTTCACACTTACTTGACATCATGGAAATTCAATTGATGCCAATAATTTATGGGGGTGTGTGGGGGGGGACGTAGGTGTTTCTGTCATTGGAGCATGAGATCGCTTTCCCAGCCCGCGCTCGGGAGCAGCGCTGCGGCTGCCAGGTCCTTCCCCTCCCAGGCTCCAAAGCCATCCCAAACCCATGTCTTGTGGAGCTTAACACCGCTCCTCTTGACGTGCTGTCACCCACTGATGTTTGGACTCAGTTCCACAGCAATTATTCCTCCCAGATCCCTCCACGAGAGAAGTCGCTCGTTTGGAGAACGAACGCGCCGCGATGAGCTGCCCTTGTGTAAATACATCTCTCTTTGTGTGGAACAAGCCCGTAATTCAGACATAGGTTGTGTTTATTTTTGAACATGAGGGTTTTTTTTTTTTTGTCAGGGAATGTGCAGCTTGACCTTGTGCTCGACAGGCAAGTGTTTATCCAAAGAGTTAATGCAGATGAGTAATCCGGGATGCTCCTGCCAGTTCTCGGGCGGTGGGATTCCCGTAAACAGCCAGACACTTTGAACTCAGGGGTTTGATTTTGTGTCATACTCCAACCACTGAAACAACGGGCCACCATGGAGCTCTTCCCTGCTAAACCAAAACACAGATTAAGCCATGGAAACTTAGGCTGGGAGTATCATTTGGGGGGGAACCTTCTGTTCATCATCACGTCCTCTTTAATTCGCTCTGGCTCCAGGTTGGCCAAGGGGTGTTTGTGCAGTGTGGGGGTTTGGTACAATGCTGGGAAAGCTGTCCTGGGTCTGTGCAATACCCACAGACTTGGAGATGCAGTGACAATAAGCAAAGATGTGAGAAATGAGGGAGAAAGGACTTTGGGGCTAATATTTGTGTGCATAAATTTCCTCCTGGTTCCTTTCCCTGGAAATTTAATCTCGGGCTGGTTATTTCTTATCTCCCTTCTTCCAATTTCCCCCCTCCCTTTAAACTTCCTTCTCTGAGGGACCAGGTCCTGGGCTGGTGGGATCACAGCTCTGACCCTGCTCAGTAACTGTACAGATCAACATTCACCCTTTTATTATTGATATCAACTATCAGTGCTGCCAGAGAGTCACTTTAAAAACTTGATTTACTGAAGCCGTGTTCATCCGTTGCAGGATATACACTTCCATGTGCAATAAATACTGATAAATATCTAATTCTCAAGTTAACCCTAAAAGCCCAGTTCTGCCCATTTTTAGTGCTAGTCATGGACTGGATATGGGGACTGTATCAGAAAGACTCTTGGAGATTTTTACTGTGGATGTTATGAAGCTCAAATTCCCCTGGATAACTGCTCAATATTAATACCATGCAGAAGTTATGAGGCTGAAGTCTCCAAGAAATAATGAGAATAATGTGCATGTTAAGGACATTATATAACCATCCTGCTACCCTGGCATGAGTCACTGCTGAAGTGCCCTGTATATCTTTCAGGGTGGATTAACGATAGAAGCCACTGGGTATCATGAGGGCTCCTGCAATGCTCCATAACGGCTCCGAAATGTGAAATGTCTCTTGAAAACAGCTATGAAAAATACCCATTTGTCGTGTGCAGTAAATAACTTGCTCACTGGGGAGGTCAATAGCTAAAGGCTCCCGTCCAGGCTGGGGATTAATGACCTGCAAAACACCAGTTTAAAAATAGGCTCTTCTTCCACTTAAAGACACTCAATAATGAAGCATCTCCTCCCCTCCCTTAGCCAAGTTCCAGGCAGAAAAAATGGGCTTTGCAGTGGATGCACAGAGATGAGTTAAGCAGTGATATAATGAACACCATGTAAATCAAGGGCTGGTGGCACTACACCCTGTTCCTGTCGTTGTCAGGACGTGGCATGGAGGGCCAGAGACATCCAGGAGTCGTCGGTTATGTCAGGAACAATCAGGAGGGAAGAGCCTGAGATGCACCTCCCTGCTCAGGACGTGTTTATGTTGGTGCAACATCCGATGACAAGTCATAAATGTCCCTGCAGTGGACAAATTTCCATTGCAGAGGGGGAGTATTTATGACGAGATTCAAAGGTATAGGATGGCTCGAGCGAAGGCAGAAACCCAACCTGTCCTGGGCTGCAGGATCGATGAGGTGCCTTAGTCCCTCATGCTTTGTGCTGTAATGTCCCTGTGTGCACACCCACGGCTAATGGGCTGGGCTGGGCTGCTCAGAGTCATTTTTCAGAGAATTTGGTGTCTTCCAGCTTGCCAAGATGGTTTTGCAATATGTCAGGATATTTAGAGAAAAAAAGAAAAAAAAACCCTAAAAATTCCTCTTCTAGCTCTGCTTCTTTCGAGTGTCTTTTTTTAATGGGGCTAAAAGCCATGATTAAAGGGACTATTTCATGCCTCAAATAGTAAAAGTGGAGATGTTTTTACGTTAAAGGATGAAACACATTCTGCCTTGCATGACCCTGCGGAGGTGTCTCTGAGCTGGGCTGATTTCTCTGGGAATATTAATCCAATAAAAAATAGCTCAAGGCCACTCAGTAGCTGTGAGGTGGTATCAGATATTTCGGACTTCTGATCCTTTGTAGCAACAAGAGTTCCTGCAATGTTGACTATCCAGGTTCGCAGCATTTTCACCAAACGGAGCAGCTGAGCCCATCTTCCTTCAAGGTTCTTGTCTCCTTCTTTTTGCCTTGTGTTCCTGTTTCCTTCAAACCAAGAAAACCCAAAACTAAGCTGAGGAACTGTGTAGCAGACCGAGCTCTGCTGCTTTCTTACCCCGCACGGTGCAGGACAGATGCTCTGGATTTCAGTCTGCAAAGAACAAAGCTTCCTCCTGGACTCTTTATTTTAAACAGGACAGGCCACCCGCAGCTCCAAATATGCCCAGCAAGAGGAAAAATAAATGGCTGAGCTCCTCTGCAGACACGGATGTGCAGAGCATGTCTGTGAGGAGGAACTGTTTGGAAAAAGACATTCCCGTCCCACCCAGGTGCTGCCATGGGATGGGGCTGGGGGCATCAGCACCTCCCAGCAGTGGGGAGAGTGTGCTGGGATGGAGGTAACCATAAATCAGCCCGGCCCAGGCGGGAGCAAGGGAGAGCTCAGCAAGCCAGACCTGTACAGATGTTGGAGGAGGTAATTTGGGAAGGTTTCAGCACGGGAATGCCAACTCCCCTGCTTCACAGGAAGGCAAAGTCAGCAGTGCTCCACTGGCTTGTGGCCATAATACCCAGTAAAGATCCCACCAGCATCCTGCAGCAGCAGATTTTCCCTCTGAACAGGAGCAGAGAAGGGTGCTTGGACCTGCTGCAGGGGCCAGAGCGTTTGGTTTGTAGTGGTTCCTTCTCCAGGCGTGCTGGCCTCGGGGTTGCTCCTGGGGAGGTGGAAGCAAGTGCTGCCCCAGCCCCTCCTGGTGATGCTGAAGGCACGGGAGGTGTCTCAGCCTGTGGAAACCACTCATCCATGAAACAGAAGGAGGCTTGAAAATGAAACAAGGAGCCAAATGTTTATTATTTCCACCCAGCTGGCTCTTTTCTGGACGTCCCCTCCTCAGCCGGGGCAGAGGTGACCCGCCAGCTCGGCGTGTCTGTCACGGGGCGTCATGAACGGCCTCTGCGAGTGCTTTGGGCTTTTTGTTTTTCATAACCATTTTAAAACATGTAGAACATGAGGGGGATGTTGGATTTGGAGGTTTCCCATGCCTCCCTAATGGAGCAAGGAGAAGGACTTGGGGCAGGCTCCCTCCGAGGGCGGCGTTGGCTTCGCGACTCAGCCGAAATTTGAGAGTCGCGTTTGAAACTGGGAAACACTCGTGGTTTTCCAAAGGCTGTATTTTCAGGCCTTGTTCAATACAGGATAAAAAATGGCTTTTCCTTTTAATGGGAAGCTGAGACTCACCTACAAAGCATCCTTAAACTTGGGCTGCAGTCAGTGGAACTGGCAGCACAACATCCCACCGCTGCCTCTGCCATCACATCTCTTTCTTTAGGTCAAGATTCAACTGTGGGTAAAGTTTGTACCCGATATTTGAGAGCAAAATTGCAACACTTCTATATCAGCCTCACTGCAGGCAGGAATTACTCAAAAACATCCATGGTTTTACATATTAGGTGCGTGGTTCAGTCTCTGTGCGATGTTTGTAGTTTATTTTAATCAACCTGGTGCTTAAGGTTTCCTCTAAAAGAGGCCAGATTCTGCACTGGGTTAAACTGGTGTGGATCTTAAGAGGGCAGTGGAGCAATGTCAAAGCAGGTCAGCTGCAGCTGGACCTAAATTCACCGAAGGTGAGTACATTTTACACTGAAATGGGGCATGTTTTGCATTGAAACAGGTTAATAGCAGTGGGCAAAGGAAGAAAATGAGAGCCCCTCCTGCTTAATTAATCTGACAAATAATGTGCACGAAACTGAGCCTTGGAGAAGGGGTTGAACAAGCTCCCAGAGGAGGAGCAGGTCTGGGGCAGGCCCAGCAAGGGCAGTTCATGGTGTTCTGCTCCGACACCGCTGTCCCAGGCTGTTTGTTTTTCCTCCCACTCCTGTCTCTCTCTGTTCCAGAGAAGCGAACACTGGATTTCAGCTTTTCATCCCTATCAGGAGCTGCTGTGCAGTCACCTGGCAGCCTGAGAGCAGCTCAGGGCCAGGGATCAACGGGTTGCTCCCTGCTTTCCAAAAGCCCCTTTTATTTTCCCCTTACTGGCAATAGCTAATACGAACACAGTAAATATTGTGCAATATGGCTTTTTTAAAAAATAAGTAAATAAACCCTTGATTGAGGATCATGCCTCGATAAATTAATAAATCAAATAAATTACAATTAAAGCCACATGAAAGTGTGGAGATGGAGCTGAACGCGCTGTGGCACTCAGAGGTCCATGGATGAGGTCTATGTTACTCACACGAGGCTGTAGCCAGAGTTCAACTCCACATTTCACACTCCCTAATGAAACTCCTAATGCAAACCTTGAGCTGCAGTGGCTCAGTTTCATCAAAACCATATTTTGTGGCATGTTTTCCACCTTAAGTTAGACTAAAATCACATGAAGCCTTGTCCAGCCTGGCTTGAATGTGAAGCCCAGTGAGTCCCTTCGAGGCCGAGCAGGGATGTTGTGTGTTGGGGCGAAACCAACTCAGAGCTGCAACACAAATAGAGAAAAAAAAGCATGCTGTTCATAGAATTTGTTACCTCAGTTTCTATATCAGCATTTCACTGAGCATGGAGTAGAGAATGAAAAAAAAAAAATCCATTTGGATTTCGGGAATGTTTCTGCAAGTTCCTGTCTATGGAATGTTTTCTCCTTAGGACGGAAAGTTCCTATAGGAAATAATGTTGTTTGTTTTCATTTTATTTATTTGTCTACGTCCCATTAACTGCATGAGTTTAAGCTCTTTTTGCTACTTGAAAAAAGCAGGATGTTTCCTTCTCCAGAGCTGCTCCCAGTCATACATTTTGTGTCTGGGATGATGTCAGAATCATCTGATAGTGGCGTAATGGAGATTGTTCCAGCCAACTGGCAAACACGAAAATGGACCTTTAAATCATGGCCAAATCTTTCTCAGCTAATGGCACTTCAAAGGAACTGGATGTGAGTCGCCTCAGAAACACGTTTTTTGGGTGGGTTTTTTTTTTGTCTTGGAGGTGGTAGTGATAGCCCTGTTTGAGGCTGACCCAATGAGAGCCTCCCTCAAGGAGTTCTAGTGAAACCTTTTTTTTTATTATTATTTTTATTAGAAAGTGAATGTCTGAGGCTTCCAGAACCAGACTATGGGATTTCTGGAGGTAAAAGGACTAAGGGAAAAAAAAAAAAAAGAAGTTCAACAAGAAAGAGGTTGATAAACTTAGCAAAAAGAAAAACAAAACAAAAAAAAAATCAGCCTATGGAAATGCAGTTTCATTTTTGGAACCTACCTACAGCTTCATTTCACGGGAGAGTTATTCACAGATCCTGCTCCTGAAACCACTCTGGCTTCGGGAAGTGCAAAGCCAAGGAGGCATCGGGGTGACCTCAGCCCAGGGCACCTTGGACACATCCGGCCCTGCCGGGGCTGGGGGGTGGGAGACCACCAGGCTCGCCCCAACCCCGCGCAAAAATACATCCCTTTCCACTCCAGTGCTCTTACTACAACTTTTCAAGTCATGAAACTTTAGAAGTGCCTTGGGTCCGAAAATATGACAATGCATTAAGCGCAAAATCAAACTGCGGAGGTTCATTTTATTTCCATTAAATTCCACCGCGGAGATTGCAGAAGCTTTGGTTTTATTATTGCTAATTCCAAGCATAATAAATACGCTTCAGGATCTGGGCTGATTTATTATCATTTTAAACAGCCTGATATTTGCAGCTTTTCATAAATTTGGGGAGTAACGTCTATTTCCAATCTCAGCCTTCCTTTTCATTTCACTTGAGACACACCATCGGTATTAAAATCCAGTATTTAAAATACAATAATTACTTTCCCTGGTTCATTAGATATGTCTTAACTTACTCAGACCGAAGGAATATGGGAAGGATTTGTTTTTTCTTGTCACCTTGTCAATCTGAAAGTTGTCTCAGAGGCAGTTCAAAATCACTGAACTGAACCCACTGAGTTTTATTCAGGTTTCAGAACCCTTTCCTTTATGTTCATACTTTTTCATAAGTTCAGATAATAAAACTTGGTGGCATTTTCATAATCACTTGCACTTTTTGTTTGTAGCTTGCAGAAATTTAATTCATTTTTCTCCTGTTGGTAACAATTGATAAGCTACCAAATAGAAATGGCATCATCCAACCAAATCAGATGCAAACTTTTTTAATCTCTCTTTATGTTATCATTCTTATCAGTCACAGTTGGACTCAATGATCTCGAGGTCTTTTCCAATCTAAATGATTTATGACTCTAAATGGTCATTTTAGATTTTATACCAACTTTTCTGACCCATTTGAGGCCATTTTTTATGTAAATAAATTCCAGTCTTATATGCTGCATAAAGAATTCCTCAGTTTTTTGTCCCGGGGATAGAAGAACAAACACAGACATTCACCAAAGGCACATTCACCCAAAGGCTACTAAAGAAAAGAAACTCCCATCAGTCCGTTCAGAAAATGTACTGGCTTTTCTTTTAATCAGACTGGTCACAATGAAGTGAAATCTGAACTTACTGGATTGGCCCAGAAAATCCCCAACATGGCTCACAAGATTGGAGCTAAAACCCTGACAAGTTTTGCAAACAGGTTACTAAAGACTCGCTGCTGTTTGACACTAATCAGTTCAGTCCGAAAATAAACACAGGGGTGACCAGTCAGAGCTGTCCCCAAACCTCTGACCTCCGGAGAAAGGCACCGAGCAGCTGATGCTCAGACCCTCTGCCCAGCTCTCCTGAGGCTGGTTTTCAGGAGGGAAGATTTAGATGGGATATTGGGGAGAAATTCCTGGCTGGGAGGGTGGTGAGGCCCTGGCACAGGGTGCCCAGAGAAGCTGTGGCTGCCCCTGGATCCCTGGAAGTGCCCAAGGCCAGGTTGGATGGGGCTTGGAGCACCCTGGGCTAGTGGGAGGTGTCCCTGCCCAGGGCAGGGATGAGCTTCAAGGTCCCTTAGAACCCAACCCTTTTGATGATTCTATGTTGCTGCACCAGCAGAAGGGGCTCAGCTCCTGCCGCTCTCCCCCTGCCCTGAGCATTTGTGCCACTGCTTGTTGTTGTTATTATGAGTATTTCAGTCATGATCTGATCCTGATCCACCCAGAAACACCGTAAGGACAGTGAACTCCCAGCCTCAGCAGCTCACGAGGAGCCTGACAGTCCAAAGAATGAATGGAGCCAAACGAGATAATTCGGTGACCTGCAGCTTTGAGTCCCTTGGTGGCACCCGGGGCCAGTCGGGGTGTAAATAAAGGATAAACCATTACATCTCTGGGGGCTTTAACTGTGTCATCCCTCTGATCACAGCTCACGTGGGTTTCTATTCCTTCCTATTTGTCTGGATTTCGTGGGGCTTGTGATTTGCCTGTTGTGGAAGTCGTTTGTGGACACAGAGAGGACCGGGATGGGCTCGTGGAGAGCAGCACTGCTGGAGCTCTCCACAGTTATGGGACTGCCTCCTATATCCTCCAAGCTTCCAGCATGCCCTGAATTTTATCAGTCATACAGGGCTGGGATGGGCTGGGGCAGGAATTAAATCTTCCTCTCAGTAACAGCTCTTAAAACCTGAATATAAATCCCTCAGGGGGCAGCGACAGGAGAGCGATGGGGGCACTTCCCTCCAGCCTTAAAAGCACTCGGCATGAGACCAGAGCCCTGCCCTCAGTGATTCCTGCCCCTGATTTATTCCTCGTAGTGCTTATGGGCTATGGGAAAACAATCCTCCTACAAATTCCCATGTCCATTTCTCTTCAGCTTTGGAGGTGCAGGTCTGGATTTTCTTCTCCCTTCCAGTTCAACAGCTCCTGGAGGTTTCACTTAATTCTCTGTGTTGGTTTCTTTATCACAGCTGATTTCTCCAGAGCGGTGGGATGGATGATTTACTTTAGTGCCAGGCCAACAGGGATTTTTGAAAGTTGCTCTGTTAAAATAGAATATGAATTTTTTCTCCTATCAGCAAGAGTAGAGATGTAGGTTTCTCCTCCTCCTTATCAGCACTTACCCAGGGGTTTGAAATCCTTCTTTGCCATAGACTTTGTTGATTGTCCCTTCTGTCAGGAGTGCTGGTGCAATCCTTTTAGACAGTCATTTCACTCTTTATTTGATAACTTCCATTCTGACCTTTAAATTTCATTATTTGTAGTTCCAATTTAAATTAACAATTTAAATTCCACTGTTTCCTACTGGTTGGAATATGGGGCTGTGCTTTGCATCCCAAGGACTCCCCAAAGGCACAGCATTGTCCACGCTCTTCCAAAGTTTGTCCTACATCTCTTTGGTCCATGAGTCTCTGATCACAATATCTGCTTATATCAGAGCAAGGGCCTTCAGGAAGGCGAGGAGGGATGATCAAATTTAAGGGCAATGCTCAGCACCAGAATCTGACCAAATAATCAAAGGTTAAAATGGGAAAAAGTGAAATAAACACCTTATCAGAAATCTGTCCTCTAAACTGGCATCATAACACTGGCTTTTGACCAGCATTTCTTTAGGGCAGAGGGAAGGCTGAGGGGTTTTAATTCACACTTCTCTCTCTATCAATATATCTGGGATCTTTGCAGACGTGGTTTATTCTGATTCTCCCCTCTGTGTGTAACGTTTTCAGCATTCAGCTCCAGGTGTGGGTTCCCTGGCTCGCTGCAGGGTCCTGGGGGAGCCCTGTGGATGTGCCCAGGGGTTGTGGTGCCCATCAGTGCCACCCCTGCACACGCAGACCCCCTGTGCTCAGGAAGGGGGAGGACAAGGTGGGATTTGGCTGTTGGAGGGTCTGAGCTGTCGTTTGCACTTGTGGAACACAATTTCTGCCGGGGCTCCACCTCTTCTCCCTCCGAAGCAGATGAAATATTTATTGGGTTGCAGTGTAAGGGCTCAGTGTTTCGTCTGCAGAGGAACAGGGGAGTCCTGGTTCTGACCAGAAATTTCTAAGACTTCTTTGTGGCTACTAAACGTTGGAGGAAAAACCACAAATTACCATGGCAGAGGGGCTGGGCCCTGTGTCCTGGCTCCAGAGCTTCCCCCTGCCCTTCCCCCTCCCCTCCCCTCTAAAAGTGCTCTGCATCTGTGTCAATAAGTGCCCCATGGACACAGCGAGGGAAGGTTTAATGTGCACACAGCGTGTGCAGAATTAACCACTGACAGGGTGGGGGAGCCAGGGAAGAGCAGAGGTGTAATTACACCCCAAATTAAGCTGTTACTGTGATTAAGAGATTTCTTTAATACATAGCTGAGGAACCTCCTTTCCCCCTAAACTGCTCACAATTCGTCCCCTGTATCTCATTTCCTGGCTGCTCCTCAGTTTTCCTGCCCCTCGACACCCCTGGGGTTGTCCCACCTCTCTCTGCCCACGGGCGAGGTGTCCTGCTCTGTGGCACAGCTGGAGAGACACCTCCCTGCAGTGCCCTGGGGGACCCCAGCTCCTTCCCCTTCACCCTCTCCAGAATTTTGGGGGTCTTGGAAGCTCTGAGCTCTGAGCACTCCCCAGTATGTCCATCCCTACGTGTCTCAGTGTGTCTCATGTTACCTTCTTAACCTCCCCATAACGTTAAGTTGAAGAGGCTTTTATGAGTTTAATTAATCCGTAGGGGGCGTGGAGCATCCACGCATCAACAGCCTGAGAGACAAAGGGTGAAAACTGGGATGTTTTGGTGTATTCAGTGCCACTCTGGGTTTTTGAAATGGGAAAGTGAGGAAAATGGATGGTGGGATGGGAAAGGAGAGTCCATCCACCAACATATCCGAGAAGGAGGGAGCAGGGATGGCAAAACAGGAGTTCAGATATGCCCATTTGGAACAAAACTTTGCTGAGCAGCTTCTCCTCCTCAAGCACATACTTGAGTCTCAATACTGTAAATAGTGTGAATTTTTGGAATGATTGTTAGAACCACTCAGATCCTTCAAATATGAACTACTGTGCTCCCACAAGCAACACTGCTTGGATTTCCTCATGTTACAGATGGCCCTGCTTTACACTTCTTCCCAACATGTTTTGTAAAGTAAAAAATGTTATAGATGTGATTAATTGACAAAGATTTGGTAACATTTGCAGTAAATTTTTCAATAAACATTGCTTAAAAAAGAAAAGTCAATTGTTTATAGAAAAAAAGAGTATTTCAACAATATATCACCACGTTCAGAAAAATTATTCTAAGGAAAATGTCTTTTCTTTAATGAAAATATTTTCCTTAGAAATAACATTGGTCAGCTGTATTAATGATATTGGAAGAGTTCGAAGTGACAATGAGCAAACCATGAAAAATGGACAGAAAACAAACACAGAATCACTCCAGTCCTGGACTGCTTTTTAGTTATATTGCAGACTTTCCAGGGCTTCCATTTTTTTCCACCAGTGTTTAATGGGCTCTCTGTTTGCATTTATGTTTTCCTAATCTTTCAATCTGGCTGCTCCTGGCAGGACTCCGTGAGCATCACCCCCTTTGGAGTGTGTGGGACTCTTTAATTTCCCTGAGGTGATAGGAAGAAACCCCCTGATATGAAGGTAGAGCAGGTAAATAAGAAAACGCTTGGAAATCAGGATTTCAGTGGCCGTGTGAGACTCCATCAGTGGATTGAGCCTGTTCACGCACTCCCTGGAAAAAATCCCTGCCCCAGAGGGTTTATGCCAATTAAAATTTTCAAATTACATCAGTGAAATTAACCCAAATTTTGCTTGACCTGGAATTTAGGTCAGTTTAGATCATCGTCTTCCCAGGGCTGTCTGAGATTCCAATCCTCGTGGAGAGCTCTGGAAGCAGAAACGTGCTCCAGAGCAGAGGCAGAGCCAGCGCAGAGGTGGGAGAGGATCACCAGCGCTCCTGTTGTTAAACATGCACATGATGAGATGAGAAACTGCCCAAAGCTTGGCTGAAGATGCACAGTTGGTACCCGAGGGCACCAGCAGCTGAGTGGGGGCTCAGTGAGGGGCTGTGGGGCACGAGGCAGCTCTGTCCTGCTCCTGGAGAGGTGGATCCCAGGTGAGGGCTCAGTGAGGGGCTGTGGGGCACGAGGCAGCTCTGTCCTGCTCCTGGAGAGGTGGATCCCAGGTGAGGGCTCAGTGAGGGGCTGTGGGGCACGAGGCAGCTCTGTCCTGCTCCTGGAGAGGTGGATCCCAGGCTGGCAGCATTGGTCTGAGTGTGGCTGGACGGAAGGCAGAACCCCATCATGGGATACTGGAATGGTTTGGGTTGGAAAGGACCTTAAATGGACCTTAAAGCTCATCTCATTCCACCCCTTGCCATGAGCAGGGACACCTCCCACTAGCCCAGGTTGCTCCAAGCCCTGTCCATCCTGGCCTTGGACCCTTCGAAGGATGGGGCAGCCACAATTGCACAGCTGCGCTCTTTCATTTCCTGAGATGATGGTGATGATGATGATTCCACAGCTCGTTGGACTGTTCCACCACTGAAAATGCAAAAAACGTAAAACAAAAGAACACATCAGTTTGCCACTCCTTTCAGTGCTTTCCACAGCCTCTCTGGTACCCTGTCTCCAAATTTCCTTGTAGCAATTTGTGCTGTTTTCATCCTTGTGCGTAGCTCTCGGCAATCATCAGAATGCAAGGGGGGGGAAAAAAAGCTGGAATAATGTAAATTAAAATAATGGGGGTGCTGGTCAGCACATGCATGTTCAGTGTCACGTACATGGGATGTTATAGGGACTGCATTTACAGCCTGGCCATATTTGCTTGCTCTTCATTCCTGCAGCCCCCAGCATGGACGCAAGACCAAGTTTATATTCTCAGCGCGCTCCAGCAGCAGCAAGACGCTCCTCTCCCCGCGGAGCTCTGCAGGCCTGCACACATTTAAACATTTTCCCCTTCTCCGAGGAAGGACCGATGGCCCTGCAAGCCAGCTCGGGGCTGCAGAGCTCCTTGCGATCAAGCGGTGGCAGTAGGTTGCTTTGACAAGAATAATCCCTGCCTGGATTTACATGTCCCACCCTCATGTAAATAGAGCTGGGATTTAGAAGGTGTGAGCTGGCATGGCAGTGAAGTCTGCGAAATGTAAGCTGCAGTAGCCCTTTTTCCGAAGGCTTGACAGTGAGCAGGGCTCAATAAGAGACTGGGATCTCATTCAGTATCTGTGAGTGGGAGAAGTGTTGGGGAAAAGAGAGTCATGCGCTGCCCTAATCCATCCCTCCCTTCCAGCCTGCTGCGGTTTGGGTTGTTTGTGTTTGTTCTGAGGAGAGGGGGGGATTGTTGGCCCTGTTCCGCGGGAATAGCTGTGAATTATCACGGTATCAGTGCAGGGGTGTGGGTGGCAGGGCCTCAGAGCTGTCTGGGTGTGTGTTTCCTAAAGCTGGATGAGGTGAGGTAACCTTTGCAGAGCATCTGTGTGCTGCCCAGAGGGATGAGGCTTCCAAGGACCTCAGTCACTAACGGGCCAGAATACTCAGCACCACACTTGGGAATGTTACAGCCTAATTTAGTTGTGTGTTCTCCTTCTTCAGGGCTCAGTTTGCTGAATACAGACAGAAAACTCTCTCAGAATTAGGTTATCCCGGGTCTGGCTGCTGTACCACTCACGGCTGGGCTACCTGGGCTCTGCAGGAATGTTGTGGTCCCTGCTGTCTGCCCCCAGCTCTGCATCCTCAGGGTGAGCTCCGAGAGCTTGGCAGAGCAGCACGGAGCAAAGGCCTGGTTGCCTGTTGGTGTAATGGCCTGAATCGTGGAGGTTTCTCTCTCTCAATCACTGTCTTCCCTCCGTGAAGCAGAAATTTTGGTGCTCTTTGCCCCCAGGAAACGCCCAGCACGTCTTTGCCATATTCACGTTGCAGGCAGTGAGAACAGCAGGAATAACGCACAATAAATTTCTTCAGTAATTTCAGATAGATAAGGACACTGTCCCACCCTGCTGCTGGGATAGTGGGACAAAACTGCTGGGATTATGCCACTGGAGGTCTGGATGTGCAGCAGGTGTTAAGAGATTAATTATTAATTTGTATAAGCCCTCACATTAAGTGATTTTTTCCTATTGTGCTTGACATCCAAACTTGTCAAACTTTCTTCCCCAGGTGGCCTCTTTTTTTGTGGTGCTCAAGAAGACGAGCTGCTCTCTTTCCAAGTAAATAAAAGCCCATGAGGATTGTTCTTAGACTTTATTTCATGAGCTGGGTTCAGAGCCTTGGTTACCCCAGGGCAAAGAGAGGACAAGGAGCACAAACGTTGCCAAATTGGCACTGAGTTCACAAGGGGATTGATTTCTCAACTGAGTGGGGTTCGGATCAAACACTCACAGAAGAAAAGCTGCAGCACTGAAATCATCAGTCTGGGGTTGCTTCCTACCTGCACTGCAGGATGTTGCACAATAACAGGCAGTGGGTGAGGTGGGATTTGTCCAAGCTCAGCCACCCCAGCCCTGCAGACTCCCCTGATAATCCAGGGAGGATGAATCACCCTGGTAGACAGCAGTCCAAGAGAGTGGGCTCAATTGTTTTCTGGATGTGTCTGTCTCCTCCATTAATTACAGGCTTTAGGGGACTATTTTGGACTAGATACCTAACTTTCAGATAGCCAAAGTGCAGGAAAACAAACCCAGCCTAAATGTTTCTCTGCCTCAGCCATAAAGTCCAGTCCATTTGTGTGCTTGAGTTTAAACAGCAAACTCTTCATGGCGTGGAGCTGATGCTGCAGCGTTCACCAAAAAGGGGATTTCAGTTGGGTCCTGTGTTCATCATGACATGAGTAAGGTGTTTGGGAGCTGCAGGTGACAGACCTGTTGAACTTCAGGTTGTGCCTGTGCGGTGGTTTATTGTTTTCATGGGGAATAAAAGGAGGGAGGCAGCTTCTTGTGAGGAAATAACATCACAGCCAAGGTCACTGTGTTTCATGCACTCTGCTGTCCTTGAAAGCTTGTTCCTCGGCCTGTGGAAGCTCCAGAGGGCAGGAGTTGTAGTTACTAAGATATATTATATTGAAAGATCAGCAAAATTTACCTGAAGCAGTCCAAGCTTTAAAGTTTTCTGATAAAAATCAGAACTGGAGGAGGAGGCTGCCAAATTTGTTACTTGTACTTACTTCGGTACTTATTTTCAACTACTAAGGCAACATGGAAACCCACGTTCATTTAAGACTTTGCCCGTGTTTTTGCTTCCATGTGTGAGCAATAATTATCGGGAGTTACAAGAAGAAATCCTTCCTTTTTTCCAGACGTGACCCTCTTAAATTCGTTACCAAAGCAGGAGTTTATTTTTGCTGTGAGTAACCTCTCAAAAATATTTACAAATACGCACAATGTTACTCAGACGTCAGTGGAAGACGTGGGGAAGCTGCCAGTCCAGTTTGGATTCCGAGCGCAAAGATGGAAACCCGCTTGCAGCTGTTTAGCAAGAGGAGCAAAGCTTTGGTTCGGGACAGCTGGAGTCTTCCTTTGGAAGCAGAAGCTGTCCGGGTGTTATCACCCACACCTGAACCCTTGTTCACGCTGGGAATTTCCATTTCCAGTTTCCGTTTCCTCTGCTGCAGATGCTCAGGGAGCCCTGACAATCCCAACAGCAATACAGAGCTTTTCATTCCACTCGAAAGCAAACAATGTCACTGATGGGGAGAGACGCCGAGGGGTTCTGGTCCTCCAGGAAAACCTGGCAGTGCCCTTGCACCGCACGTAACCTCCCCCTGGGCAGTGGGCAGGGGCTCCCCTGGGCTCTGGGTGAGATTTGATCACGTTTGGTTTGTTCCTGTGCCAGGTTCTTGCTGGGTTTTAGAGCCATGACTCCCCCAGGCTGGGCTCAGCTGATGGATCGATGGGGGCTTTGATCAGGAGAGCCAGGACAGGGCTGCAGGGTGCCTGTGCGCTGCGGTGGCTCCAAGTCGAGCCTGGCTCTGTGATTTGTGTAAATACACATTGCCACATGCTCCCAGATTAATGTGCTGCGCTCCCGTGTGGAACAACCCCCCTTCCCCTCAGCCAGAGGATTTGCAGGTAGCTTTGTTTGGATACAGGGCTTGTTTAATGAGGAGGACTAAAACAAGCAGCTGCCTCAATACCTTGAGAGAAGAACAGCAGACACAACCACGGTTTTTTCTCTTTTAACTCATAAAACAAGACAGAAAACTCGGTTCATACGTCAAATTCACAACTCTCAGCGGCTGGCAGCTCCCCGTTCTCCAGGCAGCTTCGCCCATGGCTGGGAGCAAGAAAACACTGGCTCTAAAATACATCTCTTCCTTTAAAAAAAAAAAAAAAAGTGATTCCCACTTGTTTTCACCCAGAACAACAGGTAGGAACAACGAGAAATGAAAGCACTGCAGCCACGAGAATGTCCTTATTGTTTTGTGCCCATCACTGGGTTTCCACAAACACCAGCCCTGCTGCTGTCGAAACGCTCTCCACGTTTCTTGGTCTGTTCTGTTCTGCTCCTGTGTCCGTATTAACAGGGTTTGTTTTCCTAAGGCCCAAATCCCTCTTTCCAACGAACTGAACTCAGCCCTCCCCCAGCCCGTTACGTCCGTGAGTTATTTCGGGAGTTTGGCAGAGCCCTCAGCATCAGCCCTTCAAAATGTGTGCTCAGCTAAATCCACTGCACATAAAAAAATAGTTAAAAAGTCCAAGCAAGTCGCCCACCTTCCTTTTTGCTTCCCATTCTACGGGATTGTTTTCAACTAAAATACCACGTGGGCGAATATATTCTCCTGCCTCGTCCAAATGGATGTGGATATGGATTATTTTGCATTACCATGATTAATTTTCGTGCATTTACATTCTCCCCGAGAACGGTCTGGGGAAGGGGAATGCGTACCTGATGTTTCACAGAGAAAATCTGCTATATCTAGAAATTTCAAGTGATTTTTAGGAATTTAGGGTCGTTGATGAGATGGCATCAGCTGAGTCAGCAAGTTTGTAATGCCCTGCAGTCACGCGATCCATTGTCCAGTAAAATCCACGGACACATCCAGGCCTGAGCTGGCATTTAAACCCAGCCTATTTTCATCTAACATCATCCGAGAGACTTCCTTGGCAAATCCCTCCCGTATCCCTGTTTGCTTCTCAGCGGTGGTGATGTGCAAGGAGATTGAGCTACCAGATTTGCCTGAGGGTTTCAGGCTTTCCCAGAGACCTGGCAGATCCAGCATTGGATCAGACATGTTGGAAGGAACTGTTCCAGCAGATCCAGATTGTCCGACCCACTTCGGGGTGTTCAGGATCTGTGGTTTAGTCTGGACCCATCTTCTATTTCAATGTTGTGGTTGACAAGTCCTCCGTGTTCCAAGGTGCAGATTGGCCCTGAAAAAGAAAAAAAAAAAATAAAAATAAAAAGTGGAAAAAACCTTTTCCTATGGACAAAACATGAAACCATTCCCATGTTCTGTCCGAAATTTTCCAGGAGAACTGGAGCCTCCTGAACAGCCCCGTGAAAGACCCCGGGAAATAAGGAAGTTTTACCCCTAAATTTTCAGGACACATTCAGTGCTGGGGGGCACAGGTGGGATTCTCCTGACTACAGCAGCTTGTTTTGAAGGTCAACCTGCAGATTTATTGGTTATATTTTCAGTCAGCCATTTATTTTCTTTCCCACTGTCCAGAGCAATCTGTTCAGTGGGTGGTTGGCAGGAACAGGAGCATAATCTTGTCACTCATTGCCTTTGTTCTTTTCCCTTCCTGCTTTTAGTTTATTGCTCTTGCCCGTTGGGAACTCTTCCTTTTTTTGGATTCTAGATCAAGACAAGAGCAATGTGTCATCAATCTGTCTCTTCCAACAGTTGCATTATCTGCTTTCCTGCTTGGAGTGTGGGTGGAAGAACAAGTCTTTTTATGGATAATCTCTATGCCAACAAGCAAACACTGCATTATGGATAATAACAAATAATGATTCACTGGGATGTGTTAGAAGGGCTGGAAGTGCTAATGAACCTCAGACAAGTTCCCAGCTCAGGCAGTTGCTGCTGGATCTCTGATCTCGTGCTTTAGGGGGATCAAAATAACACAAAACACGGAGACAAGTTATGTTTTGAGGAGGAAATGGGAATATTTCTCCTCCCTGGAGGTGATCAGAAAAGCTGTGATGCCTGGGATCAATATAATGTGAGCACGGTGGAGATAAAGAGCAGTAAAACTCCTTTTAAATTTAAAAGTTTCTATTAATTTTCTATTAATTTTTCATCAGCAGTGACGCCTCGTTAGAGGTTTTCTTTTATATTCAGACTCATCACACTTGATTTTAGAGCTTTCTGTCCAGTCAATGGAGAAATCTGGGAGTCTTCAGATGGTGATTCCACCCCCCCCGTTTTAGTTTAGGAAGGGATAAATTATTATTTGGTAGAACAGTCTCTTTCTTTTGACTCCAGATGGGTAGGATTGCTATCTTTGATTTCAAATATAAATACCTGATCGATATATTTGGGTGGAATTAGTCTGGATTTATTTGTACAAAATGGAATGTACCTTCTCTTGTTTGTTTGGCACTGATTTGCATTTATTTTTCTTTAGTTTATAACAACTTTTTTCGTATCTAGCAAGATAGATCCATCATTTCACTTTGGAAAGAAAACTTTCCTGAAGCCAAGATCCTCATCCAGATCTACATCTTCCAGCACATTTCCCAGCCCTGATGACGGTGGTGTTCTCCCTGGAGACTCTGAGCAGATAAGTTAACACAGCTCCCAACAGCGACAAACAAAAACAACCCCAATCACAAGAAAAATGTTCTTTTTTCCACGTGTTTCAGAAGCTTTCTGGACACTCTGCTAACCCCTCCACAAGGTACCCAGGTAGTTTCATGCTGGTGGAAACGAAGGGAAGTTCTGCAGTTGATTTTCTTTGCGGTGAATTTGTGCTTAATGACGACGAGAGACTAACGGTGATTTCCACCCGGTGGGTTTCAACACGAGCCAACGGAGCTGACTTACAAATCACTGCCTTTCTGGTGACAGGACAGCGAGATGGCAGAGCGGTGGGTATAAATTACTCTTGGTTTACTTAAGAAATAAGTCTGCATCATCAACATAGGAAAGACATCCAGCATCACTTCTACCATGAGCGCGCGGTCCAAGGAAAGCAAATAACGAGCAGCAGCAAGCTCAGAAGGAGCCTTCCCAGGGCATTCACAGCTCCTCTTGGAAGGGTGAAAATGGTCCAGGATCCATCACTCATAAGTTCACTGATCATATCAGGCTGTTTATAAGCAAAGCTGGTTTCATGTGGTGCCAGACAAAGATGTAAACACTGGTTGGTGCCGGCAAAGGAACATCACTGGGCTGCGCTCAGACAGGGCTCGTGGGAGTGGGGAGGGGGCTAGTTGGCAGTAAAAGCCTCAATCCCCGAAGATCATTGCCTTGTATCAATACCGGGAGAGGCACATCACCCAGGGTGATTGCTCCTGCGAGTCTGCAGCTGACTAAAACTGTCAGCAACAAAAAGGGATGTGTTTGGAAATGGCACGGCAATTTCCAAGGACTTCAGGAGCCTGGGATTGCTCCCCTAGGTGAGGGGAAACAACTGCTGTCTTAAAGGCAGGAAAAACACAGCCAACAGTCAGCAAGAAGTTTATAATAGGAACGATTGATACCCTCACACTGTGCACAAGGTACAGAAAAGGGGCTTGGAATGGGATAAAAGGGACAGATTTGTAATAACAGTAATAAATGTTTCCACCAACAATAGCGTGAAAGCACCAGGGACTAATAAAGGTATTAACTTCACCCTTGTTTTCTTAAACTTAATATTACAAGCAAGAGTGGTCTGTATTTCCAAATAATTTAATATGTAAAAGATATGTCCAGCTCTGTGTAATAAAACTGCAGGGTTTTAAAAGCATTCCCAGTGGAGGGATGGAGCCCAGTCATCTCCAGCTCTGCTATTCCCAACAAATTGTGGGAGAACACTTTTTTTTCCCCACTCTCTGAGAAAGCCGTGACAGTGCCTGACCAGCTAAATAGCTGTGAATTTATCTCTCTTTGCCTGTGTGTGTCTGGAATCAAGGAAATTAGGATCAAAAATGTAATCCTGTATTTTATTCAGGTGGAAACTCCCTGCTCCCCTCTAATATCATACATCTTTTTGAATCAGCAGGATTTTTTCACCCTTTATTTACCCTGAGAGTTTACAGCGAGATTGTTTGTTTGTTTTACTCCTAAGCCACACTAATGTTTTTTTCTATGTACTGTAATCTCAGCCACAGCTTTGTCAATATTTGGTCTTATCTTAAAGAGCTCCAAAGCAGGGTCAAAGGAAAGTAAACTCTCCCTCCAGAAAGCAAATATCAATTATTCAACCACCTCAGCCAGCAAAGACTCAACCACGAGGTTCTGGAGCAATGTTGGAGCGTGAGCAGGGACTGACCATCTGCCTTTAGGGCTGAACCCTAAATTTCAATCAAAACAATAGGAATGGATCAAGTGGCTAAGTCACACTTACAAATCCCGTGATAAATTTGATAATAGGTCCCTGAAGCAGAAGACTGTAAAGGATTTATACACTCCTTTGTGTAGTCATAGCACTAAAGAATCAGTCTGGGTTAAAGGAGCCCATGTGTTAATTCTTCACACTTTTATAATCTCCTACTTTTATAATGTTCGGTCTGTGAATATTCCCTGCCTGAGCTTTCTGTTTTAGCATCATTTTCCTTTCTACATGGTCCTGTTTGAATGCTCTGATTAGAAGATACATTCAGTTACCTTCCAGAAAGGCCCTACAGATATCTGGGCACTATGAAATTACCCTAGAAGAGAAGAGAGGAGGATCTGTGCAGTGCTTGCCCATGGAGACCTGCCTGGTTAAAAAAAAACCCAGCCCAGGCTCACACAGCCCAAGTGTGTCAAGAGCAGGGAGTGAATCACTGGCAGCGGGAACTCTGTCAGAATTAGGAAATTAGGTTCATTAAAGGTGTGGTAACTTAATTTTCTATGCAAGTATGTAATGATGAGGGTTGGGCAGAAAAAAGCCTTCAGACATCCCATTTAACACAAACCCACCCGAACTTGGCAGGGCGGAGCGTCCCCGGCCCAGCCCAGCCCCTGGCTCCCTGTTGGGGTTATTCTGCTCCCTGTTTAGGTGCCTTTTGCTCTAAATAGCCCCAATTAGCCCCAGACTGTGAACCCTCCTTGTCCCTCAATCAGCAGTGGGAGAGCAGAGGGGCTCTGTGGGTGCCAGGAGTGTTGGGGGGGGCAGCTCCACAGCCCCACCAGAGGAGCCCCCACACGGGTCCCGTCTCCCAGAGCAGGAGGAAGATGCATCCCAGCTGGAGCCATGGCCCTGCTTTGCCCCACATGAGGTACCTTCCAAAGTGCAGCCCCTTCTCCCCTCCTGCTGCTGCTCAGGATGGACACAGACTCCTTGCTCCACACCTTTCATCCATTTGTGTTTCCAAGTATCCGTGTCTGTGGTGCCGGTCGTTCTCCGACCCTTCTCCATCACCTGGGACTGTGGTGGTGGCTTTTCCCCAGCTGGATTCAGGCTTTCTCCTTACTGATTTCTTCAAACTTTTTCCATAAACCAATTACACAAATGTGCTGGAATCATATAGTCCTCCAACTAAACATCAGCATTCCCTGTTCCTGTAGATTCTCTGGGGCCTATTTATGGAGAAGTGTGTGGTGGATGAGCAGAGAGAGAGAAAACCCAGAGGTGAAACCTCCTTTTCTCTCAGCCTGACTCTCTTTCCACCACTTCTTGATTCAAACAAAGGCATAAATACAAAGCAGCTTCAGCCTTGACATCTCTATATGGTCCTTTTTTACAGCTAAAACTTCCCAGCTGGGTCCCAAATCACTCTCATTGCCTCGCTTATCCTTAAGATGCTTAAACTCGAATTAAACAAATTTGGTTTCCTGAAGAAATGTTGAGATTTTACTCCTTTCTAATTGCCCTGCCCAAAGAGAGATCCCAGATTAATTTCCCAAAGCTCGTGAAATCCCTCTGGATTGTATCTGTGCACTTAAACCAAGGATCCTGTCCCTGTGCTTGAATTCCCAGCGCAGGGTTGTTCCCTCAGCCAGAATTTCTGGTGGCCTATTAGCGCTATATAAAACTGTAAAGATTTCCTGTTCCAGCCAGCAGCAGGTTTCCCAGAAAATCTGAACTGGATTATTGCAGGGAAAGTCAGTCAAGAGACACCGAGATGCCACCAAAGGTGTCACTGGAGGGTCTTCTCCCTCCGTTCCCAGCCCAGCCACCCGTGGCAGGTCCTGCCCTCCCTGGGCTTGGGAATAGGAGGTTTTTAGGAAGCAGCTTCTGGGGCGGACAGATATTTTGTGGATGGGGTAGAAAGACATCTAGTGAGATCCTGGGGGATCCCCAGCAGCAGTCTCATGGTTTCAGTGGAGCTGCATTGCCCTACATTGGTAAGAACAGTGAACAGGGGCTGAAATTTGGGATTGGTTTTCCATTGGGCATCTCCTTTTGGATTCACAGCGGGCTCTTACTGCTGCTGGCCCCGCTGCCTGTGCCCTGTGATTAATCCAGCTCCAATTAACATCCATTTCCACACCACCTATATCAAACCCTGAGCCTCCTCAGGAGGGGGGTGAGCCCCAGGTGACCCTCCAGGCTCCATCCTCACCATTCCAGGCTGATGGAGCTGCCAGGGGGGTCCCAGGGAGCCCCCCACACCAGCACAGGGAGCGAGGCAGGTGACTGGATACCCCAGGGATTTTTGACACTGCCCATTTCACTGCAGATCTGCTGTGTTTGTATTTTGCCTTCAGAGAGCCGGGCGGGTGAACATTATTAAAATTATTAAAAAAAAAAAAATTTAAGGAAAAAAAAAAAAAGGCCAAAAGAAAACAGTGAAAAGCAACAAGGAAGGTTTCTGTCCAAAAAAAAGTCCGACACTGGCTCCAATTGGACCTCGGTACGGAAATGCTGGAACTTGTACCCTCCAGTGGCAAAATAAAACAGGCTGCCATTATTAGAAATTTGCTACAGCTAAAGATGTAACATCATAGCTAAATTCAGTCAGAGACAGGTCGAGCAACAAAAACCAGGAGCCAAGGCAGTCTAGTCTGGTCTGAAACCTGATTCAGGCACCAGATTATGAATAGATTTAACTAGTTTGCCAAATGAAAATGTAGATTTTGGCAGTGTTTGGGCTCCTTTTATTTTTTGATGTTTTTGGTGTGCTATATGTGGAGTCCTATTGCGCTCTGTGGGGATATGAGAAAAGAGCCTTTTTATATTATATAACGACTTGACGTGCGCGCGTGTGTGTATAGAACATAAAAAACACCATTAACCACAGAAGTGCTGGAAAGCCTGAAGGAGCTCTGCCTGAGGTCCCTCACTGAAGGAATCTGCTCCATACAAGAGATCTGGACAGGTTTTCCAGAGAAGCTGTGGCTGCCCCATCCCTGGAAGTGTCCAAGGGCAGGTTGGATGGGGCTTGGAGCACCCTGGGATAGTGGAAGTTGTCACTGCCCGTGGCAGGAGGTGGAAGGAGAGGGGATTTAAGGTCTCTCCCCACCCAAAACATTCTGTGATTTTAAGATCACAACCAAACCAGTTTCACCTTTTATTATAAACCCCTCCTGGACCACCAGTGCCACCAAGGAGCTCACAGGGGGAGATCCAGCCCCCCCTGCAAAGCTGGCTCAGGTATGGAATTGTCTGTCCATCCCTCTGTGGGGCACCAAGACTTATCTGGGACCTCTTTCTTCCTTGGTCATTTATAGTCACAGAATCACAAAATGGCAAAATAACCTGAGTTTGGAGGGACCCACAAGGATCTTCAAAGTCCAACTCCTGGATGTCTCGATTAATTGAAAAAACACATTAATCTACCATGGAAGTCCTAGGCAGCATCACCTAATACCTCCTCCCAGGAGAGATAGGTGGGTATTTCAAGGTAAAAAAGAGGTTTAAAATACCCCCGAGGCTGCAGCCCACATGTGTACAGCAGGAAAAGCAGGCAGGAGGTCCCTGGAGGTGCCTTTGGATGACAGATGCCAGTTCTCTGCGGTCACATTTCGCCCTGATTCCGTTCAGGTATGTGAGCGAGGAAGTAATAAAAAAAGGTAGGAGTTTAAAACAGAAAACACAATGAAGGTGGGGAGGAGGGATGAATTGTCAAGGGAGAGGGGAGCAGATGCCTCTTCTCCCTGACTGTGGGGCTTTTGGAGCACTTCAGGACCACGGAAAACCCACCTCAGTCTGTGCACGTGTGCATTTGCCAGATGTCACAGCGGAGTCTGAGCACAGGTATCTCTGTCACCCTCTGAGCTGTCACCCAAAGGACAACAATTCCCTTTGCGCAGCACAAGGTTTCAACATCTCATTGTATCACGGAGCACTTGAGTCAACAACTTACTCTGAAGTGCCCGTGTGTTAATTAATTGTAGTGGAGATGCCATGAAACAGAGAAGGGCGTGCTGAGAGCTGTGTAAACACAAACAAGAGAGAACATAACTTTCAAGCTGAGACTCTGAGAACAAATTAAATTTGTCCCTCAAATCTAGTGCACTGCACAGGTTATTTTCCAAGTTGTCATTCTAAAGATTTAATCCTCAGGGATGCTGCTCTGATAGAGGTCAGACTAAACCTAAAGGAGACATTTCTCACCTCAACACCTATTGCTGGACTCTCGGTTTTCTCTTACCTATTGTTATTTAAATTAAAAAGCCCTTACAAGACCTTGTGGCCAGACACCACCTTTCCCAGCGACATCCACACGTGCAGAGGAGACACTGCAACCCGAACAGCAGGACCAGCTCAGAGCAGCAGATTTCACACTGGGCTGGAGCATCACGGAGCAGAATCCACATGCTGGGGTTGATATTCATTAATCATCCAGCTAATTTGTTTTTGCACGGGAGCGCTGACAGCAAACGAGTGTTATTGTAGCAGCAGCAACTGAATAATCCAGACTGTTCTGGTCTCTGCATCACCCAAACGACTGCTCTGTGTTCACTCTGCTCCGCTCCGTGTCCAGCTCCAATTGTAAATATATCTATTTTTATTCCCATCTGCTGAGGGGAACAGACCTACCATCTGTGGCCTGGAGGATAAAAGGATTGCTGCTGTCTTTTTCTTCCTCCTCCCTCTGGTCCTTATCTCAGGAACATGAGTTGAAATCTGGCCCAGAATTTACTGACTGTTTCGAGACTTTTTATGAGGCAATGCTTTCGCAGGCTGATATTGAGAATATATATATTTATATACAGGTACACACACGTATTATTTTGCCTGAGGTTATTTCTCCAGTAAATCTCCTTCATATTTGTATACAATATGCACAGGCAGTGTTCACATGAGAGAGAAAAAATAATCCACTGGTTAAGGTTAACTTGGGATTTGAGAGACCTGGTTTTAATTCTCCCCTCTGCCACAGCCTTCCTTTTCAATACATATATATATATATATTTATATATACACGCTCATGGAAAAGGCACAGAGGACATTGTCTACACTGTCCTTCAAATGCAGACCTGAACCCTCACTGGAGTCTTGGATTTTGCACTTCATGGATGGGAATCCAAATCCAGCAAAGGGGTTTGATGAGCTTTGAACCTCGTGGGACAGAGACAAATTTGGCCACATCCTTCAGGCCGGGAGGAAGCTCACCCAGCAATGTCTTTCTGCCTTACCCACGTTGGCTGTAACAGATCTTACAGTCATGGAATCATGGATTGGTTTGGGTTGGAAGGGACCTTAAAGATCATCTCACTCCCTCCATGGGCAGGGACACCTTCCACTGTCCCAGGTTGCTCCAAGCCCTGTCCAGCCTGGCCTTGGACACTTCCAGGGATGGGGCAGCCACAACTGCCCTGTCCCTTGGGGGGATCACATGGGTGGACAGTCCAAAGGGATCCACAGTGGTCAAACTAAAGCTAATTAACTATTTCTCCCCTTGCCCCTCACTCTGCTGTTCTCCCGGATCCTTTACAGAGCCAAAACTCAGGGCACCTTTCATCAAACTGCTTTGCCATCACAGCAAAGTGGAGGTCAGGGATCCAGATTTGGCATTCCTATAAAAAACCCGGAGTGTTATGGAGGCTTTCACATTCCCTGGGGCATCCTCTTTGAATTAGATGGCGGAGGAGGACCCTCTAAAAGCTGCAGAGCAGGAGGCACAGGAACTGTGTGGATTATCCGGGAGGGCTGTGTTAGCACACTGTCAGCACAGTTGCTCATATGTTGTCACACTGAATAATGGATTTGCTTCCATTCAACCCCACATGATCTTAAGGCATTTAAAGCTAAACTATAACCATAGGAATTGTTTTGAACCAGATGGGCACCTGCTCTTTCACAACATGGCAACTCCCTGCACTCCCTTCTTTTGAGCAAGACACCCATAAAAAACCAAAGGAGCCAATAAAGAGAGGAGAGGAGGGTTTTCAGGTGTTTAGTGGCTGTAAAATTATTAATACCAGTTTCAAATACGTGACTGTTGTGTTATTGCTGATTGTAGAGTATAAAAGAAAAAATCATAACAGTGAAATGTAAAAGAATGGAAAGCTCTTTGTTGCAATAGTTTCAGGGCTGTGCACGTGGCCTTTATTATACTGAGATTTAACCATTTGGGTGGGTACAGCTTTATAACAGAGTCCTGCTTTCCATGGCTGCAGAAAGGTTTGCGAAAGTTCATTTTGTCCCCTCCTCAAACACAAGGCTGAGAACGAACCAAAACCCCAAATCTGCTTTAAGGAAGACCCGAGGAGACATGAGAGACCAAGCCATAAATACGTTGACACCCAGCTCTACCTGGCAAAGCTGATGGCCGTGGGAAATGAATTGCCCCTTCTCCTATCTGTTTGTCTTCCATTATTTGTGGTCTCTCACACAGTAGGAAAGTTGTGGTTGCCCTGATTTGCTCACTCATTCTGTTATTAGAGGAGATCTTGCCCTGCCCCACGGGGACCCATTTTTCTGTCCTCACTCTTGAGCCAGCACAGGGATCCCCGTTCATCAACCCCTGTTTGTCAGAAACTTAAAACACGTCTATGCTTCTTCCTTCCCATTTTCTGGTGTTCAGACACTGACAGCCAAAAATGCGTTCATGTGCTTTATGCATGAGGAAAGGTGACTACTGATGCTTGCAAATGTGTGGTCATTTTTTTTTTCCCCTGTCAAAAAATCAGCCTCTGGAATCACTGATGCCTTGTGAAATTACAGTCTAATGTAACCAGCCCCAGTATAATGTAACCAATTTCTTTACTTTTTAAGAAAATTGTTCTCCTGGAGGTTGAAACACAAACCCAAGAAATATATGAAGTTATTTTTGTCCCTAGTCAGGGGAAATTAATGAAATAGCACCTCCCATTCTGTTGACATTGGCCAAGGTTGCCAAAGTCCTTGGTAATATTGGGGTTCCCATTATGGGGAATACTGTAATCACAGGAGGGACTCGGAATATTATACTGGTGGGAATGTCCACGTCAGAGCCAACAGGAGTATTTAAGCTCAGGCTTAACTTGAAGCAAATAATCAGTTGGAGTCAACAGTTACAGAGCTGTGATAAAATATCTGCTTACACTCTGGATCAAATGTTATAAGGAAAAATCTGTGCCCTGAAAGTCTGATTGAAATATCAGAAACCATCAGTAAACAGTGCCTGAAAAAACAATGACTCAATCTATATTTAGGGTTATGTAGCCACACTTAAAATGCAATATTTTCAGGGGTATGTATCCGTATTTAAAATGCAATGCTGAGTTTTTTATAATTGGCTTGATAACTTTTAATTATCATGGCTTTTCCAACACCGTTCTTCAGTTCCAGTGTGACAATTTTGCTCGGCATCTTTGAACAATTTATCTTGTGCTTTCAGCTCCTCACCACAAAAGCCATTGGTTATATCCAATATTGCACTGCCACCTCCACGGGACGAATTTGTGAGGGAAATGGCACAGGGAGGCCAAATATACACAGGGAAATAAGGAACCTCAGTAAGAAGAAAACATATTGTTCTTGGCCAAGCAAGCCATTATTCAGCATCTATTTTCAATAACAATCCCTGCAAATACAGCTTTTTCCCTGCACAGATATATTGGTTTGCTGCAGTTCTCCCTGGAGTTTGGCTTTCTGCAGCACATTGAAACTCCTGGCTTTGCACTGCATCATAAACTCCATCCCAAATAATTGGTGCATTAAACAATAATGGTTCTACATATTAATAAAATGTGCTTGAAAAGTTAAAGATGTGAAGGGAAATTTTTTTAACTGCGTGTGGTTTTGGAAGCTGGTATTGACATTCAATCTCGTTGCTGCTAAAAAATGTATTTAACTGTGTAAGTGTGTAATTATATGTCTTGATATAATTAATTTGAAGACATTATTCTCTTCTCACAGAAAGAAGAGCGATTGTCTGAGGTTTCATTTGGCCTCCAAAGACACACTTTCCTCAGAGTATTTCCAGTATAATTTTTTTTCATTTTAATCTCTGTTTATAGAAAACACACCTAATGAAGAGCCAGTTAAACAGCCATCAGACGACGACTAACCCCAATCCAGTTTCCACTGGTGTTACATGGAATAAACCCCATCCATCACGGCGGAGTGGCTCCTGAGGGATGGGCTGTGTGTGTGAGGATGAGGATGAGTGAGGAAGGACCAGGATCAGCCCGGCCTCTTCCCCATCCCAGCACTCCCAGTGCCACGGGCTGGCAGGGATCCCGGGCAGGAGAAGGATGGGGTGGGTGCAGCAATCCCCCCTCTCCCCCTCTGTTTGTTCAGTTTTCCTTCCCTCTTTGGATCCTGTTCACGAGGAGAGCAGTGATACCCAAACAGGGATCTGAGCTTCTTCTTGCTCCACAAGCCCCCAGACCAACTCCTGGGGCTTAATGAGGTGCAGAAACCCCCAAAAGCGTGGCAGGATCCCAGTGACAAGGGGAAGCTGCACTCAAAATTAAAAGAGAAAGAAAACCCAGAAGGACATCACAGCGCCGTGGGGCTCCTTCTCGTCAGAGAGAGACCCCATAAACATTTCCCGTCTCGTCCTCCTGATACCAACTGCGGCAAACTGCCAGCAGAGTTTGAAACCCAAACCCTGATCCATGAGCAGACCTTGGCCAAGGACCCCTTCCCTCCACATCCCATCCTGGATGGCCCCTCTCCCCCCATCCCTCCCACCCTCTGTACGGCGTCCAAGGCTCCCTCATGGAAACAACCCCATGGCTTGTTTTCCACTGCAGGTTAACACCGGATTTCAGGCTGTTATTTTCTTTTTCCTGACATGTCGCCCATCACGTTACGATTATTAAGAGTTTTCTTTTGAAGAGTTACCTGAGGTGAAGCCTAATTGGGGCTGAGGCTGCCGGGGAAGGTGCCAGGGCTCGGTGCCAGCGCTGCCGGGGCTCACGCACAGACAGCGAGCACAGGGCCATGATTTAGGATCCAGCCTGTAAGGGGACACCCAGGATAAAGCCTCAGCTCCTGGGAGAGGGCTGGGAGCAGGAATGGAGCCACTTCAATGCACAGAGAGCAAGCTCAGAGTGTTTAATGGCCAAAGAGCTGCGGCTCAAATGTCAGAATGCAACAAAGGCTCCTCTCGCCAACCCTGTAAGAGTTTCCAGGCTCTGGCTGCTTCGGGGAATCCACTACTGACACTGCAGAGCCTATCCCTTTGTGATCAAAGGAAGTTATCTTGCTTATTCTGCCTTATTCTGTCGAGGCATTGCAGGCCGGGTTCTGCCACCCAAAAATGCCCCAAGTGTGTCTCGGGGGCCGTGGGACTGATCTGAGCTTGCACTGCTGCCTGCAAGGACTTCAGTGGCTTTGCTGACGTGGGTGAGGACTGTCAGGAGGGGCTGGCAGCTCTGGGTTGTCATGCCCTGTCCGTGTGTTTAACAACAGCTGGCTGACAGGAGCAGCAGGACACTGAGGATCTCTGGTGTTGGTGTCCCTCCACCAGTTTAGGTGTGTTTTCCCTCTGATTTCTGCCTGATTCCCTGTTTCCAGCTTAGCCCTGGCTGTGCTGACAATGACTAAAGTGTCAGGTCCAGAGTCAGGGCGCTTCCCAGCAGATCCAAGTGACTTTAAATGCTGCTGGAGAAACCACCTTCTTGTGTGCAGTGTAATTCTGGGCTTTTATCTAATAACATGGAAACACAAGGGAAGGAAAGGACTCAAATACCAGCACAACTCACCTTCTGGAGCTCAAGGCCAGTCTAAGGCGGCACATACAGTGGTATCACCAACCCGCCTCGGCAGGTCAGAGCACAGCCACCAGCTAAACATCCACAGCCATTTATTTTCGTGGGATGTTTTACATAGAACCATTTTATCAGGAGCTGGATGGGATGGCAGTGGGGCAAGGAGATGGTGGGGAAAAAATTGAAAGAAAGAAATTGAAACAGAACTGAGAAGCAAAAGAGAAATAAAGCACGGAAACAAGTTTGATTTTCTCTCTCACGACTTTTCTTTCCCTTCAAACAAGCTCTAGAGGACAATTTGATGTGGCCTGTGGGGTTGTTCCCTCAGAGATGACTAAAACCCAATCCCATCAAGCCTTTAGGGCTTTTGATATGATCATGTTTTTCCATGTGATTTTATCAGCCCAAATGATGACTAAAGTGGGGACCAGCACCAGGCGACCGACTCTCTCCCAAAAAAGCATTTTCCCGAGCAAGGGTTGGCAAAGGCTCCCTCAACAACTCCGAGTTTCCATTCCTGGGTGTGCAGCAAACACAGGCACGTGTGCACACACACACGCAAAACGGAGAGACTAAACCCTTTATTTACCATTTCTGTACAATCAGATGTTTTAGAGATTAAGAGAAAAGGAGAAGGGGGAGAGAAGGAGGGGAAATCACATGGGATGGAAGAAAAAAACAAAGCCACGTTTTCTATCTCTTCCTACTTTTTTTTTTTTTTTGGGTTTGGGGGTTTTTTTCCCTCTGTTTCCAGCCCCATGTTGTGACTTTGACAAATGCTGATGCGTGGAGGAGATTTATGCCGGGTCTGGGGGCATTAGCACATTATCACGAGCAAAACAGAGCCCTCGGCCCACGCCTTTGGGGACCCATTGAGAACTTTTCTGAAAGTGATATATGGGCCAAAGCCCATCTCAGAGAGAGCTGGGGGCTGTCCTGGTGCAGGGAGGCTGGGGCAATGCCCAGAGAGAGCCAGGTGAAGACACTGAGCACTGGATGAGGGATGGTCGGTGAAAACCCATCCTGGAAGGGAGAGAGGAACCCTCTGCTCTCGGGGGAGCTGAGTGTTGAATGATTTAATGGCTACCTTTAGGAAGCGCCTTTTGCTTTTTTGCTCTTTTTTTTTTTCTTTTTTCCTTTTTTTTTTTCATTTAAGGAAAAGAAATACAATGTAGGCTCTTCCCTGGTTTTCACCCCACTCTCCCAGCTCAGCTCCCTGCAAGGCTGCACAGCTCGACCTTGTGCTCTTTGCAGAGACTCCCGACCTGCTGACGGATCTTCTTATTGATCAGCACCTTCTGAGTTGATCAGCTGTCGAAAAAACAAACAAATAAACCCCCTAAATTAAATACAGAGCTGTTTGCTACAAACTCTGAAGGATTTCTGGGTTCAGTCAGGAGGGTTTCCACTGCTCCAAACTCCATCCTGAATTCATTCCCAGCACTGCTCCCAGGATTAAGCTGTGCAGATTTTCCACGGAGGTGTCAGAGACGGCATGGAAAACTGGTGGGATTTTCAGAGCTACTCGAGGCATCAGCCCAATGTTCTTTATCCCACTTAACTGCCAAAACTCCTTTAAAATCCTTCCCCTTCCCCTGCACAAGGAACTGTGCAAAGCTCAGCGTGAGCTGAGTTGCTGCCGATGTTCATTGTGCTTCTAGAACCAAAGGTGGGATTTTTAATATTTCCCTGGAATTGAAATTCTCTTCAGTTTTGGGAATTACCATCAGCATTTCAGCCATAAGGTCTTACTCTCCAATTTGCTTTGAGATTCCAGAAAATCACAGAATTTGGAAGTTTGCATTTTACTTCTGGTTTGTCTGTGACTGAAACCTCAAGAGTTTATTTCATTGTCCAGATTTTTATTATCTGAAATTCCAAGCAGGAATTAAGTTTTCAGAACTCTTTAGCTTCAAACGACCAATGTAGAGGGAGTTCAGAGGAATTCCAGAGGAATTTTAGACTGTTTTTCAGGAATTTTTGTCTCTTTTCTAGGGCTATATAAGCTTTAGAAACCGCAGTAGTCTCAGAGAAGTTACTGAGAATCTTGGAGGTACAGTAATGCTGATGAGATAAAAACTTTGTACAGGGATGAAAGACTGTAGAAATTGTATATGTGACCCCTAAAAATTGGCTTGATTAAATCTGTCTCATTGGAATCTCCATTTTTTTGCCTAAATATTGGTCATACATGTGTCCTAGGTGAAGAATTAAGTCATTTATTTCTTATCTAGGGCGCTCTGAATGATTTGTACCCCTTGGAATGCCACCCATTTACCCAGAAATCTAAGGAAACAAATTGAAATCCAACAACAAACTGGGATTAGCAGGAAACATTTAAAGTTTAAAGGCGGGGGAAGTTAACACAAGGGGGTTCTTTGTCACCCAGAAATACGCTGCACATCCACGTTTCAAACAAAATCGCCACTGAGGGAAGAAGGACTCAGCCAGCCCCGCTACATCCACAAACCACAGAAGTCGTGTGAACCGTGAGCAGGGAGCACAAAGATCCCGGGGCTCTCCTGGAACTTCTCCGGGAGCCCAGAGATAAGGAAAACCTTCCTGAGTCGATGACTTGTGTCCTCTCCTCGCCGTTCCCGGCACAGCGCTTCCGGGGGATGGAGGAGAGCAGCCTCCGGACGAATCAGGGATTCTGGCACGCGCTGGATGCTTCCGAGCGGTTTTCACTTGAAAGGGAGATTTGCTCTTCAGGTGCTGCCTGCGCTCAGGACTCTGCCCCTGAGCCTGGGAGTTCAGTTGTCTGGAGGACAGCAGATTTCTGGGAATGCCATCAGAGCACCCAGCAGTCCGTGTTCTCCCGGTGCTGCGGCCGGATTGTGTGTAAAGAGGGGCAACTGAAAGGCAGGAGGGGTGACAGCACAAAAATCAGGGAGCTGGATACGAGGTCCAGAAGGGATGACAGGATGACCACAGCAATGTAGTCACTTCTCAGGAGATGGGGCCTTTTACTGACTTTTTAATTTATTTTTGCAAATTGTTGTCTCCCGCCATTTTGCAGCTTTGTGGGTTTGCCTGAGAGTGGCACTGGACAGGTGATCAGAGTTGAATTATCACACCAGGCCAACAGAAAATACGGATCTTTGGTTAAAAAAAAACCCCAAACCAAACATGTTACAAATCTAATCTATAGGAAACACCAATAATCCCAATTTCACCAGCTGCCCTGGTTTAGGATCAGCCAGGAACAGCTCAGAGAACTAAACAGGATTTGTAAAGTGTTTTTTCCCTCCTCTCTGTACCTTGGTATTGAGATAACCTTTGCTGATGGCTTAGTGGCTTTGCATAAGCCCATGTGGCAGAACCAGATCCAATATTTTATCATGGAGAGGGAAAAAAAAAGGAGGGAAGAAAAGGGCTTTTTGCCCCAATAATGGTGCTCAGTGTCAGAGATATCGGCCTGTGCTCGTGGCCTTTCCCTCCTGGGCCAAAAGCGGTGTTTGGAGAGAGCACCGGTGTAATTGTGGGCAGTTCTATGGAGGGGAAAAATAATGTGGTTTGTCATCAATCTCCCGGTGTGGCACACAAGGGCTGACTTGTTGAAATTTTGTAGGCTGTATTTACAGAGAAAACAGAGAGCTGGTGCTGTGCAGGGCCCTATCGGCCCCCGGGTCTGCGAGAGCCACATCGGGGGAAAAGGGGAAGGCTTGAATCATAAACCCTCCAGGAGAATCTAATCCCTGAGGGAATGAAAACTGCTCTGCTCCTGTGAGCAAGATCAAAACCTGAACAATTTAATTATTGGGGAGCTACTCGCGAATAGAGACGGGGACTGCTTTGAGGCAAGAGCTAACCAACAAACAGCAAGAATTCCCCATACTGCTGATTTACACAGTACAGACAACGGGGAATGAAGGATGGATACTTCCAGCCTTGGAAAATGCTACACTGGAGTAAAATGACACCTGCACTGTTATTGAAAGGTGCAATGTAGGTCTAAGCTAAGAGACATCACTCAGAGAATGGGCTGGACTTCAGACTAAAGCACATTTTGCTTCAGTTATCTTTTACCCAGCTTCCCTCAGGGCACTGCCCTTTATTCAACTTGCCTGTTAGAATTTCCCGATGAAATGATGAATGTTTTTTAACTCCATGTATGAAATCACAAAGTGGAGGGCCAGCCTGGGAGATTTTGGGAGGGAAATTTGGCTAGAAGCTATTCACTGCATTTGGCTCACAACTGTGAATACTATTGGTGGCCTTCCTTCTTCTCCTCCTCCTGGTGCAGTATTATTTTTTAGAATGGCGTTATTACACGGAAGAAAAAGGCTCCAGTATGTGGAAGACCTCAGAGCACAAAGGCTTTGCGAAAATTTGACAGCAGCCAGAGCCCTGCTCTAGGTGCTTGAGACAGAACCATCCCAGCTCCCCCTGTGCTGGTTGAGCCCAGCAGCAGGAACGCAGGAGATGGGCTGTTTCTGGCTCCGTTTTTCCCTGTAAAAGTCAGGCAGCTCCCCTACGGCTGCGGGATCCACTGGAGAAAGGAGCCAGGCAGCTCAGGAGGAAGAGTCACGATGTTGTATTACCACCCTGAGATAAAACTGAAGAGCTCATGGTCCTTCCAAGCCTGAGCTGCACCTCCACCTCCCAGACGAGAACATCCCCGGCCCGGCTTCCCCTTGGATGAGTTCTCCTTGCGACTCACGCTGTGTATTTTCTTTTTAATCTTGTTATTCTGCGGAATTAGAAACACCATATGAAAGGTAAAACCCTCCCCTGGAGCAAACGGCCTCCTTCTGCAATTTGACCATTTTTCTCTTTCACCCAAATAATTCTGGAGGAGGTTTCAAAATAAAAACTGAACCTACCCCTTATTAGTATTGCCAAATGAGTCACCCCCATGCATGGCTCTAATACATAAAAGGAGCATTTTCTCTTGCTTCCATAAAAATATCCAGAGGGCAGCGGCAGGGAGAGTAAATTGAGAAGACCAAAGTTAAACAAAACCAGTCTCATACACTTTCTGCAACTTCATTGTCTGCTTTGCCTCTTGCAGGGCAAAAAAAACCCCAAAAACCTGTAGGTTTGCGCTGAACAAGTTCTAGAGTTAAAGAAATTATCATAAAAGCCCATTGGCTATTTGAAATAGCTCAACACTTTCATATACAGATTGAATTTTCACATTCTGCCTCGCTCAGACCCTGGTAGGCAGCTGCTGGGTAATTGCTTGCAATGCCACCCCAAAGAATTTGAAATTTGCCAACTTTCAGGCTTTGCTCGAAGCCCAAATCTAGGCCAGATTTCTGGAGTTTTATTACTGAAAGGGAGAGGTTCATATATCCAGCTCACTCGCCTCCAGTGCACAAAATTCCAGAGAATAACTGACTGAGCTGCTGGATTTAAATGTGGGAGTTAAGAAAGGTGCTCTCCCCATCTGAACCTTCCCTCAGTGTGACTCTGGAGCTCTGTGTCTCTGTTAAATCAGTGGCAAAGCTTCTACCCAAAACTCGGGACGTGGCCTGCAGAGCCTTGTTCACACNGGTGGCAAAGCTTCTACAGAGCCCCCAAAACTCGGGACGTGGCCTGCAGAGCCTTGTTCACACAAAGGGAAACTGTGACATTTCTTTTATGCTTTATTTGCCAAATATTGGAGCTGTTTGCAAGTCTTGCATTCCACCAACATTTCAAATGAAAATAAAATAAAAAAAAAAAATCAGGACTATCAGCAAGGGTCACTGCACTGGTTTTGCCACAGAAATGATTCAATATTCGTGATTTCCTTTCCAAAAAGTCCTATATTCAACTGAGGAGGGGGGGAATCAAATTAAAAAGCATTCTCAAAATTAATCTGGAATTATTGTTGCCTTTTTAAAGTGAACTGGAGGCAGGTCTTTTGCTCAGTGATAACCAGAAAACCTCAGGCTTGCACAGCTCAAGTAACTGATAATTTTCTGACTGCTTGCATTAATGTGCAGAAGTGTGTATTTTGTACATAATGTACATAAAAACCCTAATTCTTGCACATCCTTGTGTAGGAACAGCATTAGGACAACTCAGTAATGACGATTTTATTTTTCACAGTTCTTGGATTCCTTTAGTCCCAACTGAAAGACTTCCAAAGCTTTTCACAACCATAATATCCAGTGGAATATAATATATTCCTTGACCAGGTCAGGAACCCAGATTGGGCATCTTGTGAGCTGCAGGGAGCTGGGAATGCTGACCAGATTCTGGGGATAAAACCCTTGTTTTCCTTAAAAAAAAGGTGCCACACAATCACGGGCTGCAATTCCAACTGCACACCAGCTTTGTGTGGGTTCCTCGGAGGGAGGCAGGAAAAATGGGATAAGTGACATTAAATATACTTCTGAAACAGTCAGTATTAAACAGTAATTTATAAAATGGTTTAATGGCATCATAAAATATTCCCTATGTAAAACTGTTGTTCTTAAGAGGACCATGAATGGCTGGAGATATGGACCATAAATTCCAGCCCTCTTCCGTTGGTCCATTTTCCTACGGACATGATTTTGGAAAGCTTATTGATATAAAATTAGCGTTTTCCTGCCCCCTTATTTAGATCCAAATGAATAAACATTTAGGAATCTGCAGGCACAAGACAATGAATATACTGGGTTATCCCACAGCCTTTAAGAGAGCCCAGTATCTCCTACACAGGCTTTTAAACTGAACCTCTGGGATTCACAATGAATTGGTTCCCATTTTTAGTCTCCCAGAAAGTTTCTCAGCTGTTTCATCCAAAGCCCATCGGAAACAATGGAAATCTTTTCATTTCCAACGTGGGGTTTTGAATAAGGCCCTGAGTAGCCATGAAATAAAGGAAGCTCTATAAAAATGAAGCGTAAATATACCCAGCAATCATTTTAAAACTGTGCGAAATTTCATGGAGAACAAGATTATTTTTTCTTCTACAGGATTTTTAAATCCTTTTATGGACTCTGTAGGCGGGAATGTGATTTCCCATCAGATGTCAGAAGCTGGCTTGAAATGTCTGTACAAAAAAAATCCCATTTTCTGTGAGACAGAATGCCCATCATTCCAGAGGGGAGATAATAATTCTACGGGGATTCATCCTGCTTTAGCTCCTGGCTACAAAACCACTCCGAGTGATCCTGTTTGTCTTTTCAAAATCTGGTAAAAATCCACGACAACCAAGAGTTTTAAACACGTCTCCAGGAGTTCCTGACTCTGATTTAAGGAGTTTGCAGGGGATTTGTTTCAAGTGCAGGATGCAAAAAGCCCCGTGTTAGGAGCTATTTTTCACTCCATTTAACATGTTTTCACTCGTCTTCTGTCTTCCTCTCTCTGTTCTTCACTTACAGACATATATACACTTATGTCCTGCTATGTCTGTGCACCCATATTCTCCTTTTTTAATGCTGACTTTTCAGCTTGGTCAAAACTCGGCCCCTCCTGGTTAACGCCAACAACTGCGTCCTCGGGGAGGGATTTCGGCGTCAACCCCCAAAAGACTTGTTCCCTCACTGCAGTAAATGATTGTATTATTATTTCTTCTTCTGTCTTTGAGAAGGTGATGAGATCATTTATTGTTTTTAAGGGTTAATAGAGCCTGTCGGGGTCTTTTTCCCTCGGCTGCTTTCACTGCAGCTCCAGGATCAGTAACAGCTCCATGATGCTAAATCAGACCACACTTTCCTGAAGAAAAGAAAAGGCAAAAAAGCAAACTTAGCAGGGAGAGAAGAAGCAGTTCAGTCTGGTTTAAAGGAAGGGGAGGAGGGAGCCAGGGGGAACAGGGACTAACTTTGGAGAGAAAATAACAAACTTTAAGTCCTGAGGTCTTTCCTCTATATTGAAAAGGCAGTTTGGAAAGGAAATTAGTAAAAACAAACAGAAGGTGCCAAGGTTTCTTTATCATACCTGGAGTAGGATATGCTAAATTCCACAAGCCCTCGCCCTGGCGCCTGGTGCTGCCTCGGAAAAAATGGTACCCACGGCTCCATAAAATGATCTATTGGGGCTTCAAAGTCGTGGCAGCCCCGTGTGGCACAGGATGTGCTCAATTAATTATGTGATTTTTAAAATGACAGGGGTTGGGAGAAGTAAAAATAATAAAAAAAAAAAAAATAAAAAAAAAGGGGGGGGGGAAGAAAAAGAACACGCTGAAGAAGGAAAAAAAAAAAAGAAGAAGGTTTTTAAAGAAAATAATATTAGGGGGGAAAAAATGGGAGAAGTAAACTGAAAGGCCTTGTTGTCTGTGTGCCAAACAGCAGCAGCAGATAAGGGCTGGAGTTACCGTGGAAACTCAGGCCCGTAGGAGACAGAATCCAATTTCAGAAACCACAAAATCAACATAAACGTGTGCAAAAATAAAAAGGTTTGTTTGGCAAGTAACGAGGAGAAGGCAACCAATGTATAAAGCAGATGAACCGGGGTGACCTTGGCCAACCTTGAGCCAGAATAATGCCGATGCCCCGGGTAGCTCTGGCACCTCTGGAAGGAGCAGGGGCTGCTCCTGCCCCACTGGGATCATCTCCCTGCCACCCTTTTGCTGCAATCCCCAATTCTCCTCCTCCTCCTCCCTCCCCTTTGCCCCTCTCCCTTAAAAAAAAAGAGTGAGAAAGGAGAAACGCTCATTAAAGCGTTATTATAATCTCATTTTAAACCTCAAAAGGGGATTCAGAACTGATTCCTTTAATTCTGTTCTCACCTATGTGTTGTCTTCCACGAGTGTGCAAAGCCATTATATATAAAAGCAATTTTCCTCCTGTCTTGCTCTCTATGTGGCCAGAGAAGAGCAGACCTTAAGCCATTTTCAAGTCCATGAAGTCTTGGCAATTACAACCTTTGCAGTTTTCCTGGGAAAACGTGTCATAGTGACTGTCACTGTAGTAAAATTGTCACCAAAGAAGACACCAGAACACCCCTAATGCCAGCTCCAGAGATTTTTTTCTGTGAGGGTGGCTTTGGGATACTTACACGACTTTCAAACCAAACTATATCAGTCTTGGGTTAAGTGGGATGGTCAATACTTTTCCCATACTTATATTTTTTGGACATTTTTAGCGTGTTCTGCCATTCTATGAGATGTCTAAAAAAATTAAAAAAAAAAAAAAAAAAAACCAAATCCAACGTCAAAATCCTAAAGCTGGTCAGGATTTCACCCCACCTGGTCTTGGTGGGATGTAGAGAGGGAGACTTTGCTCTGAGGGTCTGCCATGGCCAGAACCCCCTGAATTCTGCTCTGCTCCTCTGGAGAACAGTTCTTAACTTAACCCAGCCAAGCAGCAGAAATATCTCAGACACAATCTGAATTTTAAAGAGCATCATCAGCAAGCTGGGAAAGCAGGAGGAGGAGACGAACAATTGCACTTGTGGGGTAAAAAACTCCATTTTATATCTTCTTACAACCCGCCCGCTGGGATGCCCTGGGAGTCTGAAGGGATGCAGTCACCGAATTTATGGATCCATTTCCCAAAGAAACAACAGATTGGACCATGTCTCCATGCAGTGCTGAAGGCCTATTTCTGGTTGGAGAACAGGCCTTTACATTCTCCATCGGGTGACTCCTCTGTCCCCTCTTCCCTGGGCTCTGAAGAAGGAGCTGTGTTATCCTGGGCCATTGCTGCCCCGCCCAGGGGAGCAAAAAGCCAAACAGAGTCCCAAGAAGGGACCTTGCTCCTCATCTTCAGGAGGAAGATCTCTTGCTCTGCCAGTGCTCATACGGCAGGATCTGAGTGTTGCTTTGGCGTTCCCTGCGAATATCCAATGTAAAATTCAGCGTGTGAGAACATCCAGTGTGAAATCCTGCCCTGGTGCTGACTAGGGCAGTTTCTTGGCAAAGAACTGGGGTTATTCCCTAAGGACAGCAGAGCTAAAGGCCATTAATCTTAATAGGGTCCTTATTTTTGTATCACTGTGTCCTATAAACTCTTCTTTCAGCAAATGCCTTTCTTCGGTGTTAATTGTCCTTCTCCAGGCAAAACAGTTGACTTCAACACTGGTCACCCAGTGTTGGTGGGGTGAGATGGACGCAGCATTCCCTGGGCAGCATTTATGGGCAGGGGAGTTTTTATGAGGCTTTGCAGGGAAAAGGCCAGATAATCCTCTGCTCCTCACCCCCCCCCACTGCACTCCTGCTTTACAATGGTATTTTCCAATGGTGGCATGTGGGGGAAACAGCCAAGGGCTTCTTCCAGCACTGTCACTCCTCACTGTTTTAAGAGCACAGCTACACAGCCACATGGAGCTTGTGCTACTCCAACGAGCAAAGGGCTGGAGGTGGAGGGGGAAGGGGTGGGATGAATGCTTCCACAGTTTGCACTTTTGCTTTGTCAGTGCTTTCATCAGCACAGAAAGCTTGTCCTTCTCTAGCCCTTCATCTGAGGGCTTCAGTTCATGGTTTAACCCCAGACTGATTGATTTGCTGCTGTTTTCACAGAATCACGGAATGGTTTGGGTGGGAAGGGACCTCTCAAAGCTCATCTTAAAGCCACGGGCAGGGACACCTTCCACTAGCCCAGGCTGCTCCAACCTGGCCTTGGACACTTCCAGGGATGGGGCAGCCACAGCTTCTCTGGGCAACCTGTGCCAGGGCCTCCCCACCCTCACAGGGAAGGATTCCTTCCCAATATCCCCCCTAACCCTGCCCTCCTTTTCAGCAAACTCCCGGGCAGCACAGTTGAGAGCCCGGGCAGCGGGGACACTCCAACCAAACTCTCCAAGGTTTGTTAGGAAAAAAGCCTCACGATGGAGCCCAGAGGGAAGAGCTGGGAGGAAAACCTAAGCTGAGACATACAAGAACATCCCTCACTGTTAGCAGTAATTTGCACTTTCAGCCCAATTCCCCGCAGCTTTTTCAGAGAGTTTAAGAGAAGAGCGTTTCCGTGTCACCGACCAGGCTGACCGAGGGGCAGGGCCAGCGTGGGGGGTCCCTGCCCGGGATTCCTGGGCACAGTATGGGGCCAGAGCTGGCCTTGGCAGGGGCTCTCTCCTCCCCTTTCACGAGAACTCGCCCTGTCAGCACAGTCCAGAGCTGAGGTGCCTCACTTGCCACCCCTGGGCCACATTTGTCACCTCGCCTCTAATGTCCCCAGCAAGTGGAGCGCTGCCAAGTTCCCACACTCGGGTCATGCCCAGCAAACATCGGGAGGGTTTGTTTTTCCTCGTCACCTGGGTGCCTCGGGCTTTTCCAAGAGCTGCTCCTCTTCCAGGCATTTCGTGTTTGAGTGCGTGAGGCCGGGGGACCCGCAGAGCAGGACAGAAGGAAGAGGTGCACCCTGACGGACCCTGCCCAGCCCGGTGAGCCGAGGGACGGCGGCGGAGCAGGCACAAGGGTTGGGAATAAAGCGGAATAAAGAGGTCTGTGTTCCCACCCCACGGCTGGCAGGGGTTTGCTGCGTGACAGGCGAGTGAGTTATTTCGGCCTCGGCTTTCCAAGGCGCCCACAAGTTTGGATGCCTCGTTTTCTGCATGGTCAGTTGGGCTCCCCCGCGTTCTGAGGGACCTGGTTCTCAGAAGCAATTATGGCCTGGAGGTGGAACTCACTCCTCCAAAAAGTAGACGCTCGTTACCCGCAGGCAGACACCAAAATTTAGCGACAACTCCTCTGCCCTGGTCCAGGACTTGGGAAAAGATAATTACTCCTTCTCTCCTGCACATCTGCACCAGGCCAAATATAATGAAGCCCTATATTTTAATGGGCAGTAATGTTTAATATTTGACATTAGGTAAATATACTTTCCTTGCCGCTAGAATAATTTCATACAGATTTAGGGTGGAGCCTTGAAAAGCTGCTTGGGTAATGGAGTTCAAACCTGACTGTGCTCAAGGCTCAGACTGTTTGGAAAGTCCCACCCTTAATCTCTGACCATTAGGAACTCTTACCAGCCAGTAAATCTCCTCTGCCGTGTTTTCAATAATGGTTATACCCAAAAAAAAAAAAACCCCAACACCTGAGGTCAGATCTGAGGAGTTCCTGAGGACAAGGGCTGATGTCACACCAGCCCCGAGGGCTCCACGGCCGGGGGGAGCCACAGGGAAAATTTCTATTTATGCAAAAGCCTTGGCAATGCAGAGCAATGGAAAAGGACATAAAGAGCGAGCCTATGGAGCTGAAATGTAAATAGCAGTTCTTATGAAATATGGCTCCAAGTTTGGCCATGCCCGACAAAAGTTCTTGAAAAGTATCTGGATATATTGTAATGGCTTTTTTTTTTGCTTTTTTTAAGTACTTTACCAGCCTATCTGTGGCAGCTCAGTGCAAGTCGGCAGCAGTGTTGCATTTAAGATGATAGATATTTTAGAATGGAGCCATAAATCTTTCCAGGCTCACAATCTACTTCCTTCTGAAAAACGTGGTAATGGCAAATGGAAATCTGCAGTGAAAGGGATTGGTGGTGTTTGGTCCCGACGCACGAACATGGAATTCTCTCTTTTAGGGGTGATTCTCCTCACTGGCCCCAAGTCAGCTGGGAAAGACCCGGGAAAAGTGCTTCTGGAGGGGAGGTACTGACCCAGCTGATCTCAACAAGGAAAAACACCTTCAAAACGCTCCTTGGTGCACGGGAATACTTCAAATTTTGATCAAATCAAATAAAGAACTTATTAAACAGGGTACACTTCTTCAAAAAATAGAAACTGTGAGGGATTTTTCGAGCACCAAATCAACTTCCCTGAAGTGGTGCCCGGGCTGCAGGAATTTAAAGGTCTGGGTTTGGTGGGATCAGAGCGAATCCCAAGAAGCTCCACTGTCAATCCAGGTGCAGCCACAGGCACAGAGATCCTGATGCTGCCCCTCTCCTGCGGCTGTTCGAGGTTCCCTGTGCTTCCTTGTGCCTCTGGTTGGAGGGAAACGGCAAAATGCAGGTTTAATAAGGCAGTGAAACCATCCCCTGAGCTTCACTTACCCTCACGTGGCTCAGAAATAACGTCTGGAGCAGTCTGGAACAGGGTACGAGGCACTGAAGGTGGGTTCTCTTCCCAAACAGTAACCCTATTGCAAGGTACGCCAGCGCTTGCTGAGAGGTTCCTTCCACTATTTTTCTGTACCAGATAATAATAATATAATAAATTATCCTGAAATAGAATAACAGAGCCTCCTTAAATCACAACATTGAGAACCTGAATTGTTTTTCAAAAGAAAATTAAATAGCCCATTATATGATTTATTCTCTCTTGCTACACATGCAAGGCAGAGCTTATTTTTCCATTCAAATTCAGCTGCTCTCCGAGCACAAGTTAAAAAAAAAAAAAATGCCTGCAAACACCACATTTTTTAGGACTGGTTGAGTTGGAATAAACTTTAATATTTAATAGGTATCCCAACGCTGTGCTGTCTCATTAGAGGTTTATTTTCAGCAGACAGAGGTGCTTCAGCTTCCCCTGCGAGGAGCTGACTCGGCCCCACGAGTGGATGAGTTGGGTGGGTGGTGGGGATGCTTTCTGCCCAGTGCCTCACACCAGAACAGCACTAAGCTGAAAACCAGGCAGTGAAATAAGCTCTGCTTTTGGTGGGGCTGATTAAGCAAGACAAAATCAATTAGTGTCTGAGACCTCACAGGTTTCTGCAGGCAAATTGTTCCAATTACCAGCACCTGAGAGCAAATTAGGAGCAATTAAAAGGAGCAGCTGGGATTTCACTAAGTTACTCCTGTCACTGTCATATACATTCCATTTTAGGCTCATTAAAAAGGTATTTTTGCCAGTTAATTTTTTATTTTTTTTTTTTAACAGTGGCATTTCTCCTTTAAAATAGCTAAAACACACACTTGGAAACGTTTCCCAAAGTGGAGACAGGTGAGGCTATGTGCAGGGGTGTGTTTATCCTGAGTGTGGTTCAGGTAGAACCTGGAGGGGCTGTTGCTGTTCCTTATTCCAGGAGCTGATTTGCACTCACAGAAGGCTCAGGAAGAAAACAGGGCTCTGTGTACAGCATTTGCTTTCCTGGGTCTATCAGAAATACAAACAAGAGATGAAAATCCATTACCTACCCACCTTCTTGCCCGAAGCAAAGCACCACAGCCCTGTTTTACTGGCCAGCACTCCCACAAACCAGGTACAAACCACTCTGGATGTCTAGAGAAGGCTCCAGTCCAGGATCTCAGGTCACGTTGAAATGTGAATTAATTGTGCCTCACTCAGTTCTGCCTCACAGACAGATAATATGGGAATTGCAATTTCAATTACTCAGCATCACACAGGACATAGGAATCCCAGCCTATGATATTTCCTAAGCAGCTTCACCACCCTTAACTCATTCCAGCTGAAAGACAAATCCCCTCTCTGCAGCCTTGCACTGTCAGATCCAACCTCCCTCACTGACTTTCCCCTGCTGCCCCCAGAAATTCTGCTCCGGGCTCTGCCTTCTGCCATCTGCATTCCTAAACTTTCTGGACATTCTCCATCATCTGTACCCCCAGTCTCAGGGCACTGCCTGATCCCAACGTGTTTAATGCTTTGGGTGCTGCTGGTTTCCTTGGGCTCGGAGCTGTTCCTTGGGAAAGGCCTCATGCTGAGGAGGAGATGTTTCTGGTGAGAGGTGGATTTTACCCACCAATTGACCCATCTCATCTCCTCACCAGCCTGGGTGGTTTTAGCTGGAGCAGTGCCCACTCACTGCTCAACCCAAATCCCCCGGTGAAAGGGGAGGCAAATCACATCAGCAGCAAAGCTGAGCACAAATGTCCAGAGGGAGGGGTTTTTTGGCAAGAAAGGCATTTGCAGTCACACCAAATCACTGCACAAACTCATCTTGTCGGGGAGAAAGCAAAGAAGAGCTGATGGAAACCACAGAATCATGGAATTATTAATGTTAGAAAAGATCATCGAGTCAAACAGTCAACGCAGCACCACCACCACGTTCACCATTAAACCATGTCCTCAAGTGCCATATCCACACATTTTTTTAACACTTTTAGGGGTGGTCACTCCACCATTTCCCTGGGCGGCCTGTTCCAATGCTTGACAACCCTTTCCATGAGAAAAATTCCATGAGATATGGCACTTGGCACTACAGTGGGTGACCAGAGAGGAGGTGGGAGGAGACACACGTGTAAAGAGAAGTGGGAGGTGGGTGAGATCCCCCCACAGGGAAATGGGAAGGAGATCTCAGGCTGCAGTTCCAGGTGGGAATAAGGAGAGGATGGGGAGATCCAGACCCACACATTTCAAGGAGTCAGGATCCTGACTGCACTTGAACATGGAAAAGGTTAAAAGTGTCCTCAGCAAAACACGGGGTGTCAAACACTGGGAGGTTCCACCCAAGGGGGAAAAAAAAAAAGGCAAATTAAAAAATCAGCTTCACACCCACCCGTCTGCAACCAAATGTGCTCCGTCATGCTGAGGGACTGGGGAGGAGAGGAGAGGGAAGGGAAGGGAAGCGGCTCCCTCCAGCCCTAATAATTGTGATGATTCATCGCTCCGCATTAACAGAACCTTTGGGGACGGCAGCAGCGGGATAATAAACACCCCTGGTAAACACTCCCCACCTTGTCTCCTCCACACTCACCTCGCACAGCTCAGGTGAGTCACAGATCCCACCCCGCAGCAGGTCCCCGGGGCTCAGCCCTTCCTTCAGCCCCTTTCCCCAACCCAGCCCCGACCCTCCCTGGGGAAAGGGGCTGGGAAGCGTTTGGGATTTGTGGATTCGCATGGACACTCACACACACACACACACGTGTGCAACACGCACCCCCACACACGGACCTGTGGAAAAAGGGCTTTTTTTTTTTTCAGGGGGGGTTTGAGGGAGCAGGGGAAGGCTCCGTGCCAAAGAAACGACACTAAGCGGCGCGTTCCATTTTAGGTGTTGACAGTGGATAATAAATCCAGGCCCTACCTAACATTTACAGGAACATTATAAAATAAGTGAAACGGCGTGAGCTGGTTCCCAGGGCAACCAGACAAACACAATAAACAGGCCTCAGAGGCAAGAGTAACTTACACCATCCTCCTGGGTCTCAAATATATCACTTTACATTAGCCTTCTGCTGGGGCTGCTCCTGAAAGCTCTTTGTTTTATTATTATTATTTGAAGAAGAAAAAAAATAAAGAGACTGGTATTTTTTTAGTGCAGATCGGCGTGAAATCGAAGAGTTCCTTTGGTTGCTTGTCTTTATAGGTCTTTTACTGCACATTAAAGCTTCTGTGAAAATAATAATGACTATTAATAAATCTTTATAAAGAACTGCGTTCCCCCTCCTGCAGAAGAATATTATTAATAAGGTGTCCAGAGCCCAGTGCCTTTGCTGGCCCAATAAAAACTAGTTTTGAGGGGTATTTTTCCTCAACACAGATACAAGATTAAGTGTCAAGTACATGGGGTGGCTGAGGCAGCTTTCTCCCGGTTCAGCAGCCTTCCTCCAAGTTCTTTTGTAACCGGGCTATGGGTTTGGATCCTGCTGTCACTAATTTTAGGGGAACGTTCTGGACCCAACCAGGTCATTGCAGCTCAGGCTCATGAAGTCCCACCACGATCTGTACGAAACAGTGACATTTAGTTCTCCTAAAAATCAGCCAGGAGATTTCCCTTCACCTGCCTGCTTATATCACATCGGTGATTGCAGATGCAATCCCTGAACACAGAGTTTTCAGAATCAGACTGCCCAAGAACAGGGATAAGGAGCTTCAGTTGAGGTGGGAGAAGGAAGGTGAGATTTTTTGAGAGGCACAGAGGTTGTGGGAATGAGGTGACAGATTGGGGAATACCACCTTAGAAGTTCCTCAGCTTTTAAGACCACCCACATCTGATTTATCCCCCGAAGCATCACCAGTGATGAAGGAACAGATTACTGCAATTTTGCTCTGCCCATCCCCTGCTGCAAACCATGTTGTGCTTCAAGCTCTCTTATTTGGGCTTGTTGAGCCACCTTTTTGTGGTTTCCGTGGTTGTTTTGGCTTGTCCTGTTCCAGGATGGGCAAACACAGGGAGGCTCCATCTCGGACAAGTGTCCTGGTCACTCTAACTGGGAATAAACTGGGTGAGTCAAAAGCAGCACATGGAACATGTGAGTGTGGGAATCCTAAAAGAAGCAGCAGGAGTCATTCAGTTCATTTCCCTCCACTCCTCCAGAGCTGTCCTGGAGCACCAAGGCCCAGTGACCAGAGGGGACCTGCCTGGAAACAAGGGGGTGCCAGTTAATAGCCCTAACATTTTAGCAGTGCTTCAGCAATGACTGGAAGCCTTCTCCGTGTGCTAATCCAAGGTTTTCTGCACAGGAATGACATTTGGAGCCGTGGATCCCAGGCTGGCTCACAAGTGAAGGGTGGGGTAATCACATGTTCCCGATTCCTTTGCCATATTTAGTTCCATCCTCTCCAAACTGCCACCGCTTACGGGCTGAGGTGGAGTGGCCCTGCCAAAAACGAGCTGCTGGCCCAAAACCAGGGGTGGATGAGGTGGCTGTGGGTGGGAACACGTCCCCCTCTCCAGCCTGAGAGCAAAGGAGGCAGCCTGGTGTGTAAGGGCTGAGTAAAGGCAGAGCTCAGAGAGTGGAGGTGGCTTTTTTCCTCTTTATTTTATGATCTAATCACCGCCCCATTGATGACTAATTAGAATGAGTGAGGTCCAGATGGCCAGAGTCTTTAATGAGGCCAATTAAGGATCCAAATGTTTTCATACAGTTCCCTTTTTCCTAGAAAGACTAAGCAGCAATGGAGGTCCCACCTTCTGCTCCAGACACAGCCCAGCAACACGATCCCGGAGGACTTAAAAAACAAAGGGCAAATGTGACAAGGGAGAAACCAGTGCAGGTTTTCAGCAGGGAGGCTTCATGCCATGCCTCGGTCTCCAAGATTTATGCCAGAGTCCCTCCCTGAACACCTCAAAACTAAACTGCTTTATTGGTAGGGTTGTCCAGCCTCACTTTCTCCGTTTTATGGGTTTTTCTACTGCACGCTGTTGCTCTCCTGAGTCATGGTCATGAGGAGCAGAGCAGTAACACTGTGAACCAGAATTTCCTATTTCTAACCTGAGCGGGGAGTAGCTCACGAGGTTCCCACCCTTGTTTTGCAGGTTTGCAGCAGGGTGTCCAAGCAACTGCCTTGGAGTGTTTATTTGAGTTGAAGGAGCTTCCTGAGGATCTCTTGTCCCAAGGGCCCTTTCTGTCTGGCCACCTGAGGTTTGCAGGACATCCATTCCTGTGTCACAACACCCCCTGAGGACCTGTGGAGTTTTTAGCCTGTTTCCTTTCACAACGCTCCCATGAAAACACTTGCATTTTGCAGGATGGGAATCCAGGGGGACAGGGACTGTTTGTTTGTGTGGCACAGAAGGCAGAAAATGAAACAGAGAGAACCTCAAATTTCCAAACTCAGGCTGGAATTTAGGTGCCAAATCAATCTTCTTGGTACTGCACCTCATGGACACGAGGGAAGAAAACAGACTCCAGTTCTCCCGTGGGTCAGATATCTGCACCTTTACTCTGGTTGTGAAATGCTCAGGTACAAAGTCAACCACATTAAAGTGCTTTCAGTGGGGATGTTCAGATGAAAAACCCCCAGACCCGCAGTTCTGCGCCCAAATGAGAGATGCAAAATTTGTCTTGGTCCTGAACTGCTCTCGAGGCTCAAAATGTAAACATTGTTCTGTTTTATAAATGAAAAACAAACAAACAAACAAACAAAACAAAACCAATTTTCACAAAAAGTTTTACTTTTACAAATCAGGCTTTTGCTTTTAATAATCCAAAATTAATAAATAATTCTAAATAATTCCATTTTAACATTTCCCACTCCGGAGTAACTCCACCTGACCCTCAGCTTGGTGCCAGGGATGCTGAGAGCCTGAGATGCTCCGGGGTTGGAGGCCCCTCAGGTGAGCTCTCCCCTGGGAAAGGGCAGCACAGGAACGCTGAGCATTCCAAAACGTCTAAGGGCTGCTTGGAAAGGAACACGTCTGAGCGCACTGGGCTGCATCAACCACAGGCATTGTGAGGTTTGTGGTGTGTCTGGGTGTAACAAAAGCAGCCCCAGTCTATAGGAGGTTTCCCGGACGCGTGGGGCTAATACGGATTACATGTGTTCCATGAAATCCCCTGGGAGCTCCAGGAAAGCCGAGCTGGAGCTGTAGGGCCGTTTTGTGGGAAGCAATGTCGCTGCTGACAGGATTCCTGACTGCGGGGTGACACAGATGTTTCGCCGTTGTCAGAGGCACGGTACGGAAACCTTACCCTGCCCAGGTGTCCCAGCAGGTTGGGTCCCATCCTGGCGAGGACCATAGAGTGATAAAACAAAAAACGATGTTTCTCGTGGTAAGAGGTCTGGGTTGTTCGTTTCTTCCCTCAAAAATTACAGAAATAATGTCCTTTAGGGCAGTCCGTGCTCTAAAAGTTGACTTGGCTGCTAAAATTACCGAAGTTTTTCAGAAATTACTTACCAAGGAACTACTGGAAGGTTTTTTTAACGTGTTATCAGGTGAGGAAATACCTGTGACAGTGAACCTCTTCCCCAAACTCCTTAACAGTCTAAACGAATATGTCTGGAGAGGAACCCTTGGGTTGAGCAGGGGAGAGCCAAAGCTCTGCCTGACGTGAAGGCAGCGGCACTTGCTTTCATTTCGGGTAGGAAAAAATACAAATTTCTTGGCAGAGTTGATAATTTCATGCCAAGCACGTAGCTGGCAGCAGAGGATCCCCCTCGGGAACTCGTCCTACCTCCAGCAGACGAAAGCTTTTCTCCACTGAAGCAGATCCTCCTTACACAAAGGGAACCTGCAGGCCCGAAGTTCCAAACCCTCTCAGACCGTGCTCGGTCCAGGGTCACTTTAATTCGACATTCCCATCCCTCGGGTTGCGCCCTAAGGAGCAGCTCAGCTATCCACGTGGGAATCAGAGAGCCCTGCTCCCCTGAGAGCTCCCCTGGAGCGGGGGTTTTGTCTGACAAACCCGCAGAGCTCTGACCGCACGGCCCCTGCGCAACGGAACGCACGATCCCGTTGTGGTTTTTTTTTATGGAGGGAAAACTTCTTGCTCGGTTTTAAACAATAAGATCTGGTTTAGTGCGTTTCCCCGCTGCCAAATTAGTGCTGAGTGTGCTTTGCTTTGCTTCTCTGTTTTGCTTTCGTGTGTCTAAGTTTCCTAAAAACAAAAAAAAAAAAGGCAAAAAAGGGGGGGAGGATCAGGGAGGGAACATGGAGTTTTTTCCAATAAAGTGATGAGTCCTAATGATAAATAGGAATGAAGAGTCTGTTCTCTGGGGTGCCACAGAAAATCAAGATGTTCCCACAAAATTGTAACAGGATAAGAGAAGGAAAAATAACTTTCTATCAACTTCCATCTTGTTCCATAACATTTATTTAAGGAAGAATCGATGAATGTGTGTTGTTTAGAAGTGATTTAAGGAATGTGCAGAGCAATGTCTGAGCTAATAACTGATCCCATTAACCCTCCTCAGCACTCCTCCCTGGTCTCTTTCCCACTAAACAACTAGGACTGGCCTTTGACAGAAACACTGGTTTTTAAGAAAATTAAAATATTCCCATCAAGTGCCTCGTTTTCTGGAGAAAATCTGATTTCTTTTCTCAAATAAAAAACATACCTTAAAAAAACATCACAGCTTTTTGTCTTTACTGAAAGGTTTCATCAAACACCTAAAAGAGTCTGTTCAGAAAGATCAGTTTGATGTTTCTGGGAAGGGTGTTTCAGCTTGTCCTGTTTGGTCTGGGGGGGGCTGCTCCAGGCCTTTGTCCCCTCCTGGGATGTCCCCCTTCCCTCCCATGAGATGGGAGACAGGGGAGATGGGGAGGGATGTCATGGGATAAGGTGAGTTGTCCCATGAAGTCAAACTGCGCTTTCATTCACCCAAATTCCCACAGACTCAACAACACCAGCCTGGAATTTTTTTTACCTAGGAGTTAAAATTCAATCAGTTTTAATTCAACTCATTAAATAATGTTCTTTTGACTTCCCCTTCCGTGACCCCCACCAAAACTTGGGTTGTTTGGAGCCTCAGGAACATCAGACACGAGGGGACGGTACGGAGCTGGCCTTGGGGGCTGTGCTGGAGGATTTATGACTAAATGAACATTACAAATGGAAAGTGCCCTCGCACGAGCCTTCCAGGCTCCTCTGCACGGCCAGTAAAGCCAGCACATCCAACCAGGGCTGGAAAAAATGCCCTAATTCCCTCTACACTTTCTGCTCCTACAACGTTATTTTGATCTTCCCTGGAGTTCCTCTGTCACAGAAATGATCCCCTGCACGCTCTGGAAATGATCCACTGCACGTTCTGCAGCTTTTTTTAGTCCTGTAAACAAGTTATTTTGGGGGATCTTTGAATTTTCCTGCGTTTCTACTGGATTTGGGGTTTTTCACTTCCTGTCCTAAGTTGCCCCAGAGCAGTTACCCCGGAGCAGCCCCGCAGGGACTTCCTGGGAACTGGGTTCCTCCTGGATGAAAAGCTCTGGGTAAATGTAGGATCACCCCTATTTAATGCTGTCCCCTCTAACTCCACGTTCACAGGCTCTGGCAGGGGGGCTCCCCACCACTATTTTTGGTTAAAAAGTGGGGTGCTGACAACCTGTGCACGTGCACTTCTTGTCTACCTGTGTGCCATGCCCGTGCTGGAGCATTTTTGGAGGAATCCCAGGATTTACTCATTATCACTTTAACCACTATCCACGAAGAAGGGGGCGAGGCGTGAAACATCCAAAGAAAATAGTTCCAATCTCATTACCAATGTTTCGACAGGGCTGCCTTGTGTTTACAGGAAGGGGTTCCCGCTGCGAAAGAGAAAGAAAGGCATGATTTTTTTATTTTTTTTTTTTTTCCCCAAAAAGAGGAGGAATCGGCTTTCTACGAGAATATTCTTTACGTATTCTCCAGAGGGAAGCACTGGCCTGCGGGGAAGGGGACTCCTGAGCAGACCAGGACAAGAGGAGATGAACCAGCGTGCCCTGCATGAGGTCAGAACTCACCACACCACACATTCAGGAAGCGTTTGAACCAGAAGAAGGAAAACCTGCCGTCAAAATACCTGCTGAAATTCCAATTTGGGAAGTCCTGAGTCGGGCACGGAGCTGGCTCCTCTCCCCTCTCCCCTCTTCCCTCTCCCACCAGAGTCTGGACCGCTTTCCCCATGTCCTGTGCAGCTCCACCAGCTCCACCATCTCACCTCCCCACGTGGGTGCCGAGCCAACATCCCCAGGCTGTCCCAAGCCTTGGCTGCCCCGGAGAACAGGGAGCAATCCCAGGTGATCCAGCGGGTGCTGCCTGGTGTGCTGCTGGCTCCGAGCTCCCCCCGAGCCTCGGGGACACAGGGAGGGGGCTGTCCTGGTTTTAGCCCCCGTTACACCCCTGGAATTCCCACCAGGAGCTGTGACCTTCCTCTCATCACTGCACCACACACTTCATAACTCCCCCACCAAAGCTGGCCTGTCCCGGGAAGAAGTGCTGGAAAAAGCATTTGCCACTCACTTCAGGAAGTCTTTAAAACTCCAAAAAGAAAGGCTCAAGAAATTAGGACTTTTTCTACCCCCTCAATTCCCCCAGTTCTTGTTTATTTTTTGATTTGTTTCCATTTTTGAATGAAGAATCAGAGGGCACTGACTCTTACCTGTCTGGCAGTGAGACACTGAACTGGATCTGACTCTTAGAACTACAGATCAAATCCTGCAGAAAAGTTTGATATGCTCACCTGAAACCATCAAATTTCAGGGGTTTATACCCGAAATTGAAAATATCTAAAATAGCAGCTACATCCATATTAAAAGCTGGATTGGGACAGTGGCAACATGACAGTAACTTAAAAGGAACAGTGTGGGCTTTACCCCTTGATTGGAAAAGCAGTGATATTTGTCCTAGGAATGCTGCATGTGTTAATATACCAGAAGAGCATGTCACTGCTAAAAATGAGACAGTTTGGAACAGGCCATCCCTTTAAAAATGAATGTAAAAATTGCTTTTAAAGTATAAAGAAAGGAGACCAGAGAAATGTGTTCACCATCTCATAACAATAATAGTTCATAAATTAATCCTGTGCTGTGACACAGCTGTAGCAGGGTTCCGCTGGATTTACCAGGCCAGATACTCTCTGAGATCTGGTCTGGAAAATGAATATAATTATTGCCCAAAATTATAAACTAGTTGACTGTAATCCCTAAACGCACAGATGGTTTGGGGGGTGAGACTGGCACACAGAGAAGCTGTGGCTGCCCCAGCCCTGGAAGTGTCCAAGGCCAGGTTGGACAGGGCTTGGAGCAGCCTGGGCTGGTGGAAGGTGTCCCTGCCCATGGCACAACCAAACCCTCCTTCCCTCCCCTCCTCTGCCCTCCCACCAGAGGGGAAGCTGCTTCCTTACCTCTTCTGGAGCAGCTGAGAGGCGGCAGCAGCAGCACAGGGCGGGCAGGGCAACCTGAAAATAAACCCCCCCAAAAACGGGGGGACACGGGAGTAAAGCGTCTTTTGGGGACCTTCAAAGAGCTTTCTCACAGCACAGGAAAACAACAGCAGCAGGATTGCAAAACGATGATGGCCCAAATATAGTGAGGACTCCGTGTCAGGGCACGTCCCGGTGCTAAATGCTCCCTTGCCCAGCATTCACCGGCAACATTAAATCTGCATTTTCCTCTTGGCAAAGTAATGGATATGGTAAGTCGGCTTCTCTCCCTCTGTAAATAAACTCGGGATTATCAAACAATTGGGTTGCTCTGGATTTCCTCCCTCCTGGTTCTTCCTGGACAGGGAGAGGCCGAGGGCACCTCGGATGGTACAGGGGGAGCCAGGCCAGCCCTGGGGACAGCAGGGCACAAAAGGCATTTCCCTGAGCAAGTGTCATCATGAAAACACAGGGCTGCACCCACACAGGGGATCTCATTGTGTCAAAAAAACCCGGTGGATTAGGGCTGGATGTTGGGATTTGAAGCAATGCTCATCTTTATTGTTTCCACACTGGGGCTGGCTGCTCTTTGAGTGTCACAGCAGGAGGACGATCTCCCACAACCAATCTGACCCTGTGTCTCACCACAGCTTGTCTCTCATCTCCATAGTCCAAATTTCTGTGAGCATTTCTGTTTCACCCTGCACATGCTGAGTGGGCAATTCAGCAAATATTCCAATAAGCTGGGCAAAGCTCAGCCTTGCCACTGCAAACTAAGAGTTAAGTGGTGCTCAAAAGAGCGTCACTGGGAGCTGCAGCACACCTGAAAGTGCCAGTAGTGACCTGCGGCAGCAGAGCAAGAACTCAGGTCCTCCTTGAGCCAAAACAAGAGCTGGAGATTGGCATCTCCCCCTTGCTTCTCCAAGGAGCCCTGGATTTTTGGAGGGCTCCCGAAACACAGCTCGACAATCACTTTCCAGCCAATAAAAGGCAGAGACACAGATTCATAAAAACTTCCTGCGTCTCATGAAACACAACACGCAGTTGCTAAATTAGAAAGTCAGATCTTCCACGTACTTGGCTGCATGGAGATGGAGACTCCCAATTGCTTGTTATAAACCACAGTGTACTGGGCTGGCTTGTTGGGGTTTTTTTTCCCCCCCAAACCCCCTTTCCCACTCCTGCTCTGACATCTTTGCTCGTTTTCATACCAGCCTCTCAACCACGGATCCCAAGTCACAGGCAGGTTTGTGTTTCAGTCTCAGGTCTCCTGACCATTCTCTTACTCATATAAAATGGTGCAATTATTTTATTGCAGTCTGGCCACAGTTGTTTTATTCATCATCACTGCAGAGCTCCCGTGAAGGACGCCCAGGAGAGGCAATACCATCTTAACAAAACCATCCCGGTGAAAGAAAGCTGAGAACCCAGGGAGGAACAGTCAGCTTAGATACCCACAGTGTGTTTCTGAGATGGTATTCCTTCCAATAAACCGTATTTCCATGATAATGGATACAGCCTGGGAAGGGAAGAAGCCACACAGTAAACAGAAGTCAGAGAGGAAAAGCAACTAAGTAATTAAGCTACGACAGATTCAGTAAGAGATTCACTTTTACCTCACACAAGGATCTGGGATGAAAGCATCCCTGCCTTGAGAGGATGGGCACATCCAACAAGAAAATGGTCACTGCTGTTCCATGTGAGGGCAAACGACCCTTTTTCATGAATCTGAGCTATATTTTGTTTTAATTTCATCGAGATAAGGTTGGGAAGCACATACACATGTAATTGGGCTTTATGGCTGTAAGTATTCACCTAATTTGACTCTTGCTGTCTAAAATGATACGTGTGAGGGTAAATCCTGGTCTACCACCAGTCTCACTCAAGGATTTCTTAATGCCAAGTTGAAGTGCTAGTTGGGGCTCACCGTATTTTTTTTCCAATCTGTTTTTCAGTCAATATCCAAAATCCTCTGAAGTTACATTAAAACCTGGGCCATCGACAAAACACTGTTATTCTGCTGCCAGCCTATCTCTATAGCCCATCAGTTTTACTCCAGTGTTCTTGTGTAGAACATTAGAAGGGTCTGCATGTTCAGGGGAAAAAAATCGATCAAAACAACCAGCTGAGGTACAAAACTGGCCTGTCTCACTATGACATAATGCCATGAGGTTCCCAGACTGCTGCTTAAGAAAACACAGCCCAGTGCCCCTGCCCAGCTCTGCCTCATCTGCCAGGACATGTTGAAATTTGGCCTTCCTGGCGCTGCCTTTATTTACCACAGTGGCGTTGCCTCCATGTGAAGTGGCCCTTTCCATTTGGGTTGCCTCAGCCAAGGTCATCATTGCGTAAAGCATGAGCCCACAAATAGCAAGGTCCTGCTATTTCTGAGGAGAATTACTAGTTCTGTTTGCATCAAGGCCTGTGAGGAATCCCTGCTACACTTGGGACGTGGCAGAGCTGACTTAGTCAGACTTTCTTGGATTAAGCAGAAAAAAAAAAAAAAAAAAAGGAANAAAAAAAAAAGGAGAGTCAGAACGATGAGTCACTGCTGAGGGAAAATGTGCTCTGATGCTTCTCATGGAAATACAGCTCTTCTCAAAAATCAGACGCTGGGCCTCTATAGACACCTTTTCTGTATATTGATACAGACGTGAGAATGAATAGGTATATATAAAGAAAGATTCAAGTACACTTGTCTACAAGCAGCACTAAATTCTAGCTGGAGGTGAGAATATATCCTGGGACAATAATAATAATCAGTTAATAATATAATCCTCAGTCCCTGAAGGATCTGCACAGATACCAGCACATGCCCTCGTGCCTAATTTGTGAAATATTAATGCTTTAGGAAAATCAATTACCATGAAGAAATGATCCTCTTTGTAAGAGCTGATCCGGATTTTAAAGGTATTTCAGTGCCCAGCTCTTGATGGACTCACAAACCAGATGTTCTGCTCATCTTCATGCCCAGGGCAATGCAGAAGCTCTGAGACATTTCACAAGTGTGAACTTCCAACCGATGCGCCTTTTCTTCATGGTTCTACTGTGAATTTCCCCTTTCCAGCAGTCAGGGAACCCAGCATTACAGAGCAAAATGTCCTCTGGGTTGGGGGCTTTTGTCTGTGTTTCACTTTCCCAATACCCAGTTCATCACCTCTGATCATTTCTGAGCCATATCCATCAATGACACTGGGGGGTTTCAGCCAATCCTCTAAGTGTTCACAGAAGTCCAACAGATATAAGAAAATTCCTCACTTCCAGGCACTCTCTGAGTCTCCCTTTTCCTGTACCGGGCACTTGGAGCTTCTCTTTATTCTCAGCCTGACTTAGGTGCTGCAGTGTTGTCTCCAAGCATCTCACCTGGGGAACATCCTGTGTCCAGCTGCCCAGGGGAGCAGTGGGGCCATTCAGCAAGGTGCCTAAATCATAAAATCACAGAGTCACGGAGTGGTTTGGGTGGGAAGGGACCTCAAAGCTCATCCAGTCCCACCCCTGCCATGGGCAGGGACACCTTCCCCTATCCCAGGTTGCTCCAAGCCCCGTCCAACCTGGCCTTGGACATTTCCAGGGATGGGACAGCCACAGCTTCTCTGGGCAACCTGTGCCAGGGCCTCCCCACCCTCATTAAATCACATTAAACCTTTAAGTAATTATCATCTATGTGTTGCATCTACAACAGGAAATAAGCATTGATGTTCTTTTTCCTAATGGAGCCAATTCAACAATTAATCCCAACTGAAGAGTTGGCTCTCGGTTATTTGTTATGGTTTTTCTTATGGCTGAAGGAAGGTCCCAGGGGACTGGATAAAGAGCAAACCAATCCCAGAAACAAGAGTGTCCCAGCTCAGCGGGATTTGGTTTCTCCTGCTCTGTCTCATGAAAGTTTTACAAGATGCTGCAAGCCCTGGTCTCTCTCCACCCCATGAGAGCCCTCTCCTGCATGGTCAGCACATGTCAGAGAGACACCCCCACAAAACCCAGCTGCAAACCATACAGACAGTTTACAGGCCTCCCAGATCATATTTGCACCAAGGTCCTGCAGCAGAGAGATTCTGCCTGTCGGACCCTGTTGGTGGAATGTCATCAATCAGAGGATAATGGACAGGAAGGTGGGTGGCTGCTGATAGTTTTGGCTCATTTAAGAGGGTTTTGGAAGGCTGCCAGACTGTGTGGAGAATTTTTGAAATGTTTGAAACAATACCGGCTTTACAACGTTATAAAATCCTGGGGTGGCTCCAGTGGGTTTCAAACTGGCTCTGGGCCAGTAAAACCTCAGGATTCCAGTCAGCTGTAACCTGGACTCACAAGTGTGTCTGGGGTGGCTGAGGTCACCCCTGGAACCCTCCCTGGGGTTTGTGCACCCCCGTAGAGCACACGCTGTCCACACACTGGAGCTTGTGCACAACCTCAAAGCCTCCCCCTTGTCCCTTCATGGCTTTGCTGCTGCAGTTATTGCCCCTCTGAAAGTGGCGGAGATGCCCTTCCCTTCGAACACAGATGTTCCTGTTGTGTAAACAAAACATCCACGGATGCTCAGGTAGGGCTGAATGCTCCACCATATCTCAGGCTGGAGTCCAAAATGTGTCTTGTCGCAAAGGGAAACGATGTGACATGAAGGACAGGCAGATCTCTGCAAGGAAACAGAGTATAATCATAGAATCATGGAATAGTTTGGGGTGGAAAGGACCTTTAAAGGTCATCTAGTCCAACCCCCTGCACAAGCTCCAGTAATGTGCAAAATGGAGCCTTAACCTGAAGCAGGTCTGATGTGGTTCAGGGGGCACGGTGGGATACAGTGGAAATTTGGACCCGCTGATCTTGGAGGTCTTTTCCAACCTTAATGATTCTGTGATTCCCTAAGAATGAGGGCTGCAGCCATCTCAGGTAAACCATTATTCCTGGCTTTGGGTTCATGCTTTGTTTGCTTCCCTTTCGTTTCCCAGTGCCTTGTACCCATCGGTTTTTGACACCTGACCTTGCTCAGCAGGAGCAGAGCTGAGCAGAACCACCTCTCATGTGCCACCCACGTCCCCCTCACAGCTGCCCCAGCTCCCATCCATACAGCTCCTTATTCCAGCCTCTTCCCAGCCACTGGTGTAACTCCCATGTCCTGGTGTAAGGAACTGCTCCATGTGTAGGACAAGCAAGGCCACAGCCAGGATCAGGTGGTTTGTAAATAATTATTGGGCTTGTTTCTGCAAGACTCCACTTGACTGATCAAAGCAGTGAACTAATTGTACTCCTATGAGCAAGTGTTGTAAGTCACAGACCAGGCTCCTTATCCTCATCCACAGCAGGTAGTCACACTTCCATTAAAATTAGGGAAACTTTCCTGTGCTCTCCTGAGAGCTCTAACATTGAGACCTTTCAGCTTTTTAAGAGTAAAAGTTTCCCATGCTGGTAAAAGTGGTATTATTTAATATTATTGATTTAATATTTCTTGTTTTGATCTTGTTTTAGTAAAACATCATCCTGATTTTTTATTGTTATTTTATTCCAGAAAATCATTCCATGTCCAAAGGAGACGCAGATCAGACGCCTTTATTTATAGGAAAGTAAAACCCAAACCTGGAGCTATCCCTTCCTCCCTCCCATGTTTCCACAAACATGATTTCTCCCAATAGAAAAAACAGTAGAAGTAACTTGTCATAATGTCGTTCCTCAAAGGGAGTCTGATAACTCCAGACACTCAAAGCCACGTTTACAAACAAACCCCACTAAATGGAAACAGAACCCTCGAAGAATTAAGAATTAATCAGTTTCATTGCTTGTCCTTCCTGTGCTTTAAAAAAAAACTCCTTTCGTGGTATGTTTTGTTGTTTTATGAATCCAGAACAAAATAATCAATGAGGGGATCCCAAACTGTCACTCCAACCTCACCTGTGGGACTCTACAGAAGGGGAATTCTACCTCTGGAGAGGGAGTTTCATTTTTCCTTCAAGACAGAACATCTTCTGATGGATCTCTGCTCTCTGTGAGCAGGGACAGGACCCAGGGAATGGCTGGAGCTGTGCCAGGGCAGGGTCAGGTTGGATCTCAGGAGAAGGTTCTTCCCCCAGAGGGTAGTTGGCACTGACCAGGCTCCCCAGGGCAGTGGGCACAGCCCCAAGGCTGCCAGAAGAGAATGGTGGTCCCTAAGTGTGTGACTCTGGGTGTAGCTCCACTCCTGGGAGCTGCCAAATGCTTTAAACAACAGACATTAACCTTAAACCTGCATTTCCAGTCAGCTCTAAACCTTCCCAGGCAGTTCTCCCAACACACCGACAGAGGATCTCAGCCCTCAAAGCCTCCTGCTCACTTCATCAGCTGCACAGCTCCGAAGTTATAAAGTCTTTTTGTTAATAAAAATTATACTGTGATTATATAGTAGCTTAAAAAGCAGTAACGTTAGAAGCCCTTTCAAAATTCCCATAATACTAAAATAAAATATATGCTATTTTGAATTCCCAGAAATCTAATCTGTTCTTGGAAGTAAACTCCTGGTATATAATCACACACTGCTCCTGAGTGAACACACTCCCACCTCTGATTCACGTTTATGTTGTGAGTGGCTTTTAATGACAGAACGGGGGAATATATTGTGGTTTCACACATACACAGATTTTACAGTCACTTATTCCTAACTAGGAGATAGAGAGACATGGCAGGGAAGGATTCTTTCCTTCTTCCAAGGTGCTCACTCCTTGGAACAGGAGGTGGTTCCCTGGCTGGTAACGTAATATCTTGGGACCAGTTTTATATCGAGAAGGAGGAAGATAAAACAACTAATCCCGGGGGGCTGGATGATGGGAAGCTGTTTTAGGAGAGCTCAATTCAGCCCTAATGCCTGTGATCTGGGGCAACTGAGCACTTGGTTTGTTGCCTCCCCATGATAATTCATCAAATTACTGCTCTTTCACTGCTCAGGAGGCCTTGGCTGGTGTTCCCTCATCTCAGTTTTGGGGGGAGTGTTTAATCAACAGCTTCATCGGAGCAAATCAGCCTGTTGCACACCTGAGATTTGGGGCCAGTGACAAGCTAGTGGCAGTCCAGAGCAGATAATCCATATGTGGACGAGAAACCTGCACTTCCCAAACCTCACCCCACTTGATTCCCAGTCCCCTCGGGAGTTCCTTTCATTGGCTCTCCAGGATCTGGGCAAGGATGGATCCACCTGGTTTGGAAAGGATTTGTCCAGACTTGGGCATCCCTCCTTGTGTATTTTAATTTTCCAGCTTGACACAGAGCTGTTCAACCTTCCTGCTCTTCATCAGAAGCAGAAGCGATAATGAAGCTTATGGACATCTGAAAGTCAATGCCTTGAGTCAGGTGTATATTTAAGAGCTTTATTTGTGACAGCTCATCGACTAAACTTTTGCCTCACTACTTGCCACATTTTACCCAGCCAAATTTAAAAAGATTGGTCTAAATATACTTTTTGAGTCAATTAAGCCTCTTCTTTCCATGCCCTCCCTGACATTACTATATTACAGGAATTTGCCTTAAAAAAGGCAATGAAATACATATTTTTGAAGTAAACACCACCTAATTTGGCGCCACTTTTGATTGGCATTTCACATTTTCTTTTTTTTTCTCTCTTTTTTTTTTTCCTTTTTTTTTTTTTTTTGTAACCAGGATATTAGTAGCTCCTTTACAAGCTGCAAAAATAAACAAGAAAAAGTAAATGCAAGGCATTGTTTAGGAAACTTTTCCTTTTTTATTTTCCTTTGGGTTTCCATCCGAATGTCTGGGGTGAATCAAGGCTGATCCTGGTGGCAAAACTCGTCTCCAAGAGATAGGCAAGCTGCTGGAACAAATGGTTCGTGTTAGCTGGAGAAAGACACTGAATCTAAACCATGTGCTTCTGGGTCTTGTGGTTTCAAATTGAACCACAAACACTCAGGCAAGCTGTCAGTCTCGATTCACAATTCCAACCAACCTTGCAGAAGAAAGGGGGGGCTTTGCCCACCAATCATGTTTTTAACCCTTCTGTGATTAGTGGGGTGGTTTGATGCCCTGCACGGGAGGGGAATTCTGCTTCTTAGCGGGAGCAAGGAGAGTGATGACTTGGGAAAGAAATAAAGACAAACATTTGATGCAACAGGGGTGAAAATACAGATGTTTAGAGTCTGGGCTCGGAGGGATCTCAAGGAACCATCCAGCCCAAAGCCTTTCCAAGAGGCAGGATCGTACCAAAGGCAGCCCTCCTGGCAGGTGTCTCACCCACTCCACGGGAGCCCCTGCAGAGCAGCTTGAACAGCTTCTCACAGAGCAGCTAATTCATAACCTGCTGCACTTGTGCCGTTCCCAGGGAGCAGCTGGGAAAGTGCTGGGGTAGCAGAAAGTCACCTGTGAGAGGGAGCCCGGGACATTCCGCAGCCCAGGAATGTGCTGCTGCCACCTGGGCTACAGAAATACCCACTGTGGGCTTGGGCTGTGCCCACTGCTCCACAGCAGAACGCCGATGGACGGGGGGAACTGATGTAAATGTCCTCTTTGCTCCCAGTTTTGTTGGTCTGGATCACACAACAGCGAGCTCAGAGGGTGCCACAACCTTAATCCTTCCATTGCCATTGCTTTGCCCAAATAGTTGGAGCACCAGGTCTGCACATCCCCAATTTTAGGCAGCCAAGCCAAGGAATCCAAGAGAAACAACCCAGGGAAGATGCCTGTGTGTTTTGGAGGACGTGAGGTGAGCTATTTGCAGGTCCTCCTGGCTTTTTCCAGCATGGAGGTGACTTACGTGCGGGGCAGGAACTGCTTGTCCAGGAACTGAGGCTGCTGGGAAAACACACATGGGGATAAACTGCATTTCGATTCCAGGAACCACGCTGGGTAAAACCCTGCTGCAGAGAGCTCAGACACACCTGGTTGCAAGCCCAAAATGGAAATGTGCAAGGTCTGAATATTTTGTGAGGACATGTTCTATACCAGCATTGTTTGGGGGGCTAAAAAAAAAAACCCCTCGCTGTAAGGCCTTGGTAAATCTATATCTCCCACGTCAGCACTCCTGAAACACCATAGGAATGTTTGTCTCCTGAAGTGCTGGATCGTATTTGGGACTTTTGGAGGTTTGAGGGCTAAAGAAGGGAAAAGGGGGTAAGGGTTGGAATCTGGCACTTTGAATCTCATTAGTGGTTTGCATGTTAAAATGAGTTGCCGTCTCCTTCCTCCTCACTCCTTATTTCCCTGGTACACAAAGAGATTGGGGTGATTGGGATCACAGAATTGGGATCTTCTCAGGGACCCTACTAAAGTTGTAATGAATCAGTTTGTACACAGAGTCCTCTCATCCTTTCCTCTCCAGTTAGAATGAGAACACAATTTTTTATTTGGAATGACTTCCAATGCGAATTCTATCCAGTGGAACAGGCCTGATTGCAGCAGCTGAGGATCTACCCACATATTGAATGGAAGAAATAATGTCAGTGTAAACTGATAGTTTTAAGCAGTAAAGAAGGGCTGGGTGCAGATACAAGACTGGCTCCTGTGCTGTAAGAAACTTGAGAATTTGAGCCTATTGAGGGTGAGCAGATTTGGGTGCATTGGGCAGATAAGGATGTTTGGAAGAAACTAAACATTGCAGGTTTGCCAACGGACCTGCTGAGTGGACAATGCTGCCCTTGTTGAAGAGGTTACTCCCATTGCCACTTTTTCACTGGGAGACACCATTAATGCCAAGCACAAGGGATTACTCTTTGTGACACGGGTTTCTTCCAGCACGGCTGTGCCGGGGTCACGAGGCAGCGTGTGCAGGGACAGGCCTGTGGCAGATCCCACTCAGCTCCCCCCAAGGCAATCCTGGAGGTGCTGTGCCTTCCTTGTGCCTCCACATCCCCTTAGGGATGGGAATCCTGCCCACAGCAGCGGGGTTGGAACTACGTGATCTTCGAGGTCCACTTCCAACCCAAAGCATTCTGTGCCTCTATGAAATGGAAGTGCGGCTCAAGGGAATAAAATGGGACCAAATTCCACCATCTCTGATACCACCTCGAGGATTTTCACCAACAGTGCTGAAAGATCTTCTACATCTCAGGATCAGTCAGAAGGGAGGGAAATGGGAACTGGGTTTGTGTGGGACAACAGGAGAACATTGTTCAGCTTCTCACAGCATACCCTACACGCCCCTCACGGATACCTGGGGCTGTCCCACTGTAACTGATTCCAAGGGGTGTCTGGCCAGGGATTCCATCCATTTGGATTAGCTCATGTCCTTCCCTTCATTTCCATGGCCTCCACTTCTAATTTGGAGAACTTTGGTGAATGCAAACCCGACTCTGTGCAGCCCAATATAGTGCTGGACTAACACTGCTGCAGCCCAGAGCTACCTCAGGCTGACACAGCTCTAAATGGGGGCCAGAACTCTTCAAAAATAGCCCTTTCCAACATTGCACGAAGGTTACCTGATCCTCTACTTAATATGCACATGAACTGGGATGCCACAAACTTCCCTGGGGTTTCCTGAGGGCTGAAGTAAAACTTAATTATACCAATTGGTTAGACAGACTGTTAAAACTTTTGTTTCACATACACTTTTTATTCCCTCTCCTCCATCTTTTCCCATTTGCCAAAACCTCCTGAAGAGAAAATAGAGATTATTTTACTTTTTACCTTAAAGGGCTCCTTGTGTGCATTCGCCTTATTAAATAACTGCCAGAATATCTAATATTCCATGGACAGCACTGATGAAAATGAAGCATAACATTGGTCAAATGAGCAAGTTTCATGTAGAGCATTGTCCCTAATTTGGTCTCCAGCCAATGAAAATCCTGTACCATGCATCTGTTGGCTCTAGATGAGTCTTTGCATTTAAAAGGGTCTTAGAAAAGACAGGATCTCTCCTTTTTTCGGTCACTATCATTTTGAGGACAATCACAACCCTTTCATTTATGCCTCACAGAGCTTTTTGTCAGCCAAACTTCAGTTGTCTCTGACTCCTCCTTCTCTCCTTGATGCTGTTTCTTCTCCCAGCACAAAGGAACTGGCACATGTTGAGCACAATAAAGTTCAGCAACATATTATCCCTGATCTCAACAGCCTCTGATCTTTACCAGTCCAGAAATCAGAGGGCAATGCAGTTATTCCACCTACAACAAGTCTGGAAGGTCTAAGGAGGAAATCTGGAGCTCCAGCGTCTCCAGAGCAGCCACTCAGACATCCCCAAACCTGCATCTGGCTGAGCACACGCTGCAGGCTGATGCATCATTAAGTTCCCCTTTCATGATTTAAAGGGGAAAAGGCCTTTTGCTGGGTTTCCACAGAAAGTTAATTTTCCCCTTCCTGGCAGATCTGCGAGGCCCTTAATGGTGGCTGGAAGGAAACAGCACTACCTTTCTACACAGGCTTTGCTGGAGTTAGAGCACTAACGCGAGGACCACCAGATTCTTATGTTTTACCTCTAAGAAATTAAACACCAGCCATTAATAAGTTACCTACTGAAGGCAGCTCAGTTCCTTTCCTGTAGGTCTGCCAGTTGTTAGCCAGGAGGTTCCATTCCCTGCCTTCAGACAGGGATTTCTTCCTCCACGGTAAAACATCGCCTACCTGAGGCACCAGGATCTTGTTCAGCGCTTCGGTCCAGAAACAGCAAACAGAATCTAGCTGTGGCAAGCAGGGGGAAAACTGGAATGCCAAGGGCAGGATGGGAATCCAAACCACGATCCGCTGGAAATAGGGCCGGCTCCTGGAGAAGCCAAGAATTTCCACCCTGTTTGTTTGAAAAGAATTCACTTGTCTGTGCACAGGGACAGGCTCAAATACAGAGTCCTCCGAGCAGCCTCCCTGCAAACCATTATAAACTTCACACCACACATGGATCTTGAGTTTAAAATAGCTTTTCCCCGAGTCCATGGCTGTTAGAACAGAACTGGATTGATTTCAGGCTTTAAGAAGTAATTCCTGGTAATTGGGGTTGTAATTCTGGTCAGAGATGAGGATACCAAAAAAGCTCGGAATAATGGTGATGTTACACGAGATGAGAAGACCCCTCCAAACCTTTTTCAACAGCCCTTCAGAAATGTTTTAATTTAAATCGTTTTTGCCTCATTGTGCAGCCAGGAGCCCTGTATCTCAAACAAGGGACCCGTCCCTTCCTTTTTCCAGGTCTTTCCCTCCTCAGGCTCTAAACGAGTCCCCAGCAACTCACTCAACTCATATCACACTCACGGCCATCCAGCAGAGAGAGATTTAAAGCAGGGCTGAAGTTCTGTAGAGCAGTGATGGACTGAATTGCCCATTCAGAGGAAAATGACCCATTAAAAGAAAATTGGGAATAATCCATCCGTATGGATTTGTCAGCACTGAGGATTAACACTCTCATCAGCACACGGAGTGGGGCTGGAGAGTCACACCCCAATTAACAAACCAGAGGAACTCTGGGTGTTCAATAAAGTCATCAGGACTGAAGGTCTGAATCAAACATCTCAGACTGAGATTAATCCAGAATATACGTCAGATTAATTAGTTTTACTTAGTCAAGACAATAGAAATCATAACTATATTTAATAAATCATTTCATATTTGTGAACTGTATTCCAGTAAAAATAATTGTTATAACACTTCCATCAGAGCTAAAGAGGAAATCTGAGGCTAAATCAAATGAGCAGAGATGGGAAAATGGGGTATAATAAATTTTGATCTTGCATGAAATTTATGCATTAAAAATTCTACTTAGAGAACCAAACTGTTTCTGAAAGATTGGAAGTATGAACGTGATACATTTTGCTGCACTCTCAGTCATTTCTCATGGAAAAAAAGTCAGGGTTTGTTTAATTTAAAAATAATGTATTTTGCTGTTCTTGATTGCTGGAAAGAAAGTTGGCTGCAGGACCGGTAGAGAACCAAAAGTTTACCAAAATTTGGGTAGGTAGAGAAAAATGTTCAGAGCCAGGTGTAAAAAATGTCACTTTTCATGTCAAATGAAAGCCCAACTTTCCTGCTCTGTGCTAAAATTGCTCGGCAATTGTTACAAAGAGCTGGTGACGGGCCCTGCCCAAAATTCAAGATATTGATCCCTCCGAGCCTTCAGGGGGCAAAGAGAAATCAGAATGCCTTGAATTTTAACCTCCCAGACAGTCCCTTTCCTATCGGATTTCCCCCAAACCAGGCAGCACAAGCACAATACAAAACCCTATTTCCAGCTCTACTTAGAATGAATTATTTTCTTTCTTTGCACAGACTCCTGTCTCTTGGAAAATGGTGTATTTTGATTATAAATTATTTTGGACTGACCTCCTCTCTATGTACACACACACACACACACACATACAAATCTCTCTATACACACTTCTATTTTTCTGTGCACTGCCAGCAGTCCTTCAGTTTGGATTAAGCTGGTAAATGCAACCCTATTCTACTAAAAATTAATAGAAGTAGTTGTCAAAGTGAACCAAAGTCTTCTCCAGGTTCAACATGGAGATGATAAAAATAGCAAATAACAGAAAAGGGCCACAGCTTCGCAGATCAACTTCCCATGGGATGTGCTGGGAGAAGCTGTGGCTGCCCCATCCCTGGAAGGGTCCAAGGCCAGGTTGTAGCACCCTGGGCTAGTGGAAGGTGTCCCTGCCCATGGCAGGGGGTGGCACTGGGTGGGCTTTAAGGTCCCTGCCAACCCAAACCATCCTGGGGTTCTGGGATCTCCGAATTTACAACAGTGGTACCTCTGGTCTGTCATTTCTTAACCCCTTTAATCTGGGTGAGAAATGAAGATCCAAACCAACAATAAGTCTAGGCAAGGTTTTAGGAGTCAAAAATGAAACTGAGTGCACAGTGCAAAAAAATTACATTTATATACTCTACCTAGAGATTATTTTTTTCCACTATGGAACTATTTAAGTTTACTTTTTTTTATTTTTTAACTGCAGCTCTGGGAAGCATTTTGGGCCATTTTGTACACCTGCTAGCTCCATTTCATTTGTTTAAACACATTTTATAACTGCAGTTTATATATTTTTCCAAGAAAATAAAAATGCTAAAAATATAATGTGGTGTTTGGGAGAATGTAGGTGGGGGACTGGAAGGAACAAGAGGGCCCCATCTTGGCACGTGTTCCACTTCATGCCAACTGCAGCACATTCATCATTAACCTCCTGGATGGGGATTTACCCCTGTGCTCTCATTCTCACTCACACACACGTTTCCCCTCCGCACCAAAGAGCAAAATGGAATATGGGGCACAATGGCCCCATTGGCCATGGGTGCTGCTTTATTGCTAATTACAGCCTTGGCCAAGGTGTTACTGCTTTAGCCTTGAAGCAATTTTCTGCTCCATTGGTAGGATATGCCTCAGCCCCTTTGGTGCAGTCATTGTTTTGGAGCAAGGCCAGCAAGGAAGGGTTTCTGCACATTCAAGGTTGCTGCTTTCACCCCATGGAAAATCTTTACAGGGGGACCCGAGCGGAGAGCAGAGATCTTGAGATTAGTTTGTAAAAAAGGGCCTGTGATATTCTTAAATGTCCTTTAAATGTTTTCAGTTTTACCAGTCTGACTGGCAGGGTGTTGATCAGCTCCTGTGTCTGAGGCAGTGGTTCACTGTGCAGCTACAATAGAGCATATTGTATACATATACATATAGTGTGTGTGTAAATGTTGTATATGTAATGCAGTTGTTATTCATGACAAGCAAATGAGAAGAAAATGTGTTTAGTCCTGAACCTTCTCCCCTTCTTGAGAAACAAAGAGCTTAGAGAGGGATTTTTCAGAAATGCTGGCCCCTCCCAGCAGCTGGTGGGATGTGTTTATCCAAAGCCTTTTGTCTGATCCTAGAAATACAGAAGATCAAATGAGCTTTGGGTCCTTCATCAAGTCCCCTGTTGTCACAAGGAGCGCATCACCCTTCATAATTTCATTTCAACAATGCAATTCTCATCATAGAACCATGGAATGATTTGAGTTGTGAGAAACCTTAAAAATCATCCCATCCCACCCGCTGCCCAGGGGAGGGACACCTCCCACTAGCCCAGGATGCTCCAAGCCCCGTCCAACCTGGCCTTGGGCACTTCCAGGGATGGGGCAGCCACAGCTTCTCTGGGCAATCCATGCCAGGGCCTCCTCACCCTCCCAGTAAAGAATTTCTCCCCAATATCTCATCTAAACCTACTGGTTCGGTTCCAGATTTATTATCTCCATTTTACATCACTGAAGTAACTAATTTAAAGTCTTGAAAAGAACTTTGTAAGACTTAAGACAGAGAGACGCACGAGTCCTCAACCTCTGCCTGCTGGTCTGAGCAGCACCCACACCAGACTGGCCATAAATAATGAACCTGTTTCTGTTCTAAGCTCTAGAAAAGAGAATGGTTGGAGTTACTTGAAGATTCATGGACCATTGTGGACCTACTTATCTTCAATATGAAAAAGCTTCCTGCCCACTGCCTCTGTGACTTAAACAATTACATCATCTCACCACAGAACATGTTCCCTGGCACAAGGAGACCTTTTCCCTTCTGAGGGAGTTGGTGTTCTTCGACTCAGGCTCCTGACTGAGGCAGCCAGGGTGATTCAGACCTGCCAAGTGACACATTAGTATAATGCATAAAGAGAGGGAGTCTCCATCCCCAACTAACACTGATTTAGCTTGGCACTAAGTACTCCCTCCCTTAGGCTCCCTTCCCCCAGTAAAGAAATTCGTGACCTTTGGTTTTCTTTTCAGTTCTCCCCCTCTGGAATACGTGTGCTCTTCCCAAACTGACCCTCCTCTTTTCTCTGAATGATGGGAGAGGTCTCTCCCACCTGAGTCCCACTGGAATCTTCTCCTCCCGATGCCACTTAGGTGAGAGATAACGAAGTAAAGAGGAACCCAAACCGAACAAGGGCATGTTTTGCCTTCCCTACTTGCAGAGGAAAAAGAATAGCCCCAAGACAAGGAGACTGCCTTACGGCCAAGAGGGCTGACAAATTCTTGTGGTTTTCTCCAAAAGTCAAACCAAAATCCAAGCTCCAGCCAAGCTGAGTCCTGGCAACCCTGCATTGCCTGGAAATGAGAGCAATCGTATCCTAATAGCTATTTGGATAATTGTCCCTGGGAGTGATCTGCCAACCACTGCTGGAAACAAGTCTTTATTACAAATATAGCATGAAGCCTAATCTGGAATACATTAAAATGTTATTTCTGTAGCTGCCTTTTCCCAAAGTTTAAATAATGGCTAAACCATTTATCAGCTTTGGAGGAGAAAGGTTGTGTATACTGTACTCTTAGAGCAGAGATGAAAAAAAAAAGAAAGTCTTCAATAAAAATATTCTCCACTAAAACTCTGTAATTTCTGGTCCCTTGTACATTGCTAAAAATTATTACAAACCCATTTCAGATTTGCTGAAAGGGGCATGGAAGGAATATAATACAGTATAATAACCAAACTCTGTCTTTTGAGACACCTGCTACAGAACTCTGCTGACATCACTGGAAGCTGCGAGTGGTCAAAGCAGCCAGAGCTGCCCAAGCTTTGCAGACTGTGTGTGAATAACACACAGTTCTTAACGACAGGCACGAGAACCACCCACACTGCACAACCACTCCCAGGGAATCCAACCCTCACGGGGCTGATGGAGGGTGTAAGGGGATCACTGGTGCTGTGTTGGCTACTTGACTTCAGGAGACCAAACACACGGGGGGTTTCTACCTGTACCCAGCTCAAGACGTTGTTTTATTCTCAGGTTTCCCTCAGGACCTAAGTAAGTTTTCCAGCTTGGAGAACGTGGTTGGACTGGATGATCTTCGTTGTCTCTTCCAACCCAGACCATTCTGTGATTCAATGATCTTTGTCCCCATGTTCTGAAGAGAACAGCTCAGATGGGGCTGAGTCATTCCCCAGAAATATCTCCTTCCCTGGGCACTGCTGGGGTGGTCCAGGTGGCCACAGTCTGGGTGGCTGAAGGCAGCTGGGATGAATCCCACATCCACACAGCCTTGAGTTAGATGGGGTAACTCTAAGCCTAATGCAGGAAGGAGTCCTTCCCTGTGAGGGTGGGGAGGCCCTGGCACAGGCTGCCCAGAGAAGCTGTGGCTGCCCCATCCCTGGGAGTGTCCAAGGCCAGGTTGGACGGGGCTTGGAGCAACCTGGGCTGGTGGAAGGTGACCCTGCCCATGGCAGGGGGTGGAATGAGATGAGCTTTAAGGTCCCTTCCAACCCCAACCATTTTCTGATCCTACAAATGTTATGTGATAGTAGCTAAGGCACAGAGAACATCCCCAGCACCTTAATTTGGGGGAAATATCAAAACATGGGGTTTATACTTAAATCTGAATGGTATCTTGGGCATCAGAGCCCTTATAACACCAGCCCAGTTCTGCACTTTATTTAATTGGTGAGTCATCCTGTACCTCAAGAAGAGTATTCTGGGTTTGATGGATGTGCTGGGACTGCCGTATTTCAGTCCCTCCATTTCTCTGCCTTCTCTTTTTTTTCTTCTTGTTATATCTATTAATGTTATTTATGGCTTTTTCATTGTTCTCCCTGGAGCTTGGCCAACTCTCGAGATCAAACTCCAAAAAAATTCTCCTCAACAAAACACGAGGGTGATCAGAATGAAACAGGACCTGTGGAAAAGATTTGAATTGTGGGAAAGGAAATAACCCCATCTCCATGGAAACGCATTCAGGTTTTCCAGTTGCTCCTGAATAAATGAAGGTTGTGTTCTCTAATTCCTAGACTTCAATTCCAAGCACACCTTGCCTGGAAGTACCTGGGAATGCTGTTAAAAGCATCAAGGTTTCTCTGAGCAGCGTTGCAGTTCCACACAAATGCTTTTGCTTTTTCTTGTTGGATTTCTTTTTTTTTTTTTTCAGGAAATCACCCTCCAAGTTCTTCAGAAAACGTCTGTGAAACACACACAGCCCACAAGGTGCTTATAAGAATTAGCTGCAGTGCCCAAGTTTCTGCTCCTGAGCTTCAAGCCCTCTAAGTCCTTCAGAAGCACTGGAGCAGTTCAGTAATACCCAACGAGCCCCACGTGTGTGGGACATTAGGAAAGAAATCCTTAAAGCTCTCAAGCTTGAATTTACAGACTGTGAACCCCCAGCCAAGTGTTTGTGGACTCCCCATCCCTGGAAGTGTCCAAGGCCAGGCTGGGCAGGGGTTGGAGCAACCTGGTCCAGTGGGAGGTGTCCCTGCTCATCGGGGGGTGGAACAGGATGATCTTTAAGGTCCCTTCCAACCCAAACCATTCCACGATTCTGTGATTCTCCTTCTCTCTCCACGCAGTGACAGGGCAGGAACACACCCTGCTCTTGGATTTTGGCATGTACAGGTGACACAACCTCAACCTTGTGAGTGTTTTCAGTCCGTGCCATGTTCCAACAAAGGAGGGAGGAGGGGTGCTGCTGTCCCACACCATTGCCCTCACAGGCACATCCTGAGGCTCCCTGGCACTGTACACTTCTGGATAAGCTCCCAGCTGGAGTCAGAATCAACTTGCAGGTTAGGATTGTTCCTGACTTCCAGCAGGCCAATTATAATAAAATCTCAGAGTACCTTCGGTGGACATGAGTTGTTCGGTCTGTCATCTCAGAACACGAATAAATTCTTATCGGGTTCAGGTGGAAAATTATCATTAAAGCATTCTGCATTATTTATAATTGCTCAGGGCTTTTAGGGCATAGGGTGCTTTACTGTAATGTTCAGTTCCTTTAGCATAAACTAAGAGGTCACATTTTAATGTTCTCAGTCTCCCACACAGGAGCCCCCTTTGCACAACTCCTGCACATTCCCCACTCCTCAGTTAGCACCTCCTTCCCAAAGCCATCAACCTTCCCAAGACTCGTTTACTAGAGGGAAAGAAAACCTGAGTTTCAGAACCCTTGAGAGGAGGGAGCTCTTTATTATTTCCTTCCAGAGGTGAATTGGTACCTGCAAATCCAGTGCCAGACAGGGCAAATGCTGCCATGCCTGGGAGTGGGAGCCCACACGTCCCCTTCCCCTGATGCAGAGGTGCAGCTCTCACCCGACCCTGTCTCTGCCCAGGGGGCAGGAGGTTTTGTCCCCTGTCCCTTCTCTCTCTGCCCCCCCCCATGGAGAACAAGCTTCTAAACAGGGGGAAAATCTTTCACAAAGAAGCCAAGGGTCCCTTTTGCTGCAGGCTGGAAGGTTTTGTCTCCCTTTTCCGCTCCCCAACACCTCTGGGGAACTTATTTTTCTCAAGTCGGTGTAATTTATTGTTTCTGTATGAAATTAATGCTTGTGAAAAATGAAGGATTACTGGAACTACCTGCTGGAGCCAGGACTGGTGGAGGGGGACTCGGTGAGGGTTTTTTCCTAAGTGGCTTTGCCTGCATGCCCAGGCTTTCATCCTGTGCTCTCCATACTGGGATTTGGCATTCACCCCATTGCAAAAAGCAGGTTTATAAATGCAATTTTCATTCCTGACCTGCAACAACCTTTTTTCCTCTGCATCTTTTCCTGAGCAGAGAAAGGCTGTGACCCACATGTGGCCATGGCCAAATTCCACTCAGATTTTTTGGTGACATTTAACTGGGATAAAGGTAAGACCCTCTGAATTAACTTTCACTCAACATGTAAACAGGTCTGAGAACATTTATCCTTAGGAGTTGCTTGTAGCACCAGCAAACCCCCCAGCTTCAAACTTCTTTTTTACCTATTAGCCATTCCCAAATTTATGAAAAGAAATAACATAATCCTTAAATTCAGGGAAAATAATGGTCCTGTCCTGCCTCAGAAATCTTTTCTGAGCTACAATTTTAGCTTTCTAAAGTCCTGATATCAACCAATAAGTCATGAGATAAAGGAATGCCCCACTTTCCTGAGGAGGTTGTGAGCTCCCTACACCACAGCAGAGATCCCACAGCTGGACTTCCAGACGAGCAATGGCTAATAATCTAAACTGCAAACCCTCTTAGATATGATAGGATGCTGTGGTTAAAAATCCTACTGGGCCCCACACTCTGACCCTTGGGCAGGACTTTTTGAAATCATGGTCTTTGTGCATGACAGGAAGATTTCCAGGGATGCTTGGCACATGTTTTCCCCGCGGATTAGTGGACACTAAGGGTGTTTAGCACCGTCAGTGAGGTATTTACCAAGGTGCTGAACACCAGACACCTCACCTTGAAATCCCAGCTGATTCCTGCTGACGTTTCTCTGCCATGGCAAATTATATCAAATAATTTGGGTTTGCTCTGCCATGAATGGGGCAGCGACACTTCCACTTTTTCAAGGCTTTTCTGGCAGTTCCTGCCAAAGCTTTCCAATGGATTCAACAGAGATGGATTGTCCCTGGCTGCACGAGTGAACAGGTAGAAGGTGTTTGGTCTTCTTGCCCTGTTCCACCAGACTCCGAGGGCCCGATGGCTGCGTGGATCAATAACCCCTGTGTTTTCAGGCCTTGCTTATTAAAGGTGGTGCATGGAAAAAAAATAAGAACCTTTCCCTATTTATATCTGGAAGTTAATGAAGTGAAATTATCACAGCCGACAGGCGCTGGTGTTGTAATTCAGAGCCACGGCTTGGCTGAGAGGGATCTGCAGCCTGTTTTTATTCCAAATAATAAAATAAAAAAAAAAAAAAAAAAGAGTGAAACCTAATCCTCTAATCAGTTCCAATTTACATATTCACGGCTCTTATTTCCAGCCTGCTGGAAGGGGGGAAAAAAAAAAAGATAGTGTTGGAGTCACGAAGCGATTATTTGATTAAGTAATTATTAATCCCAGAGTGCTCTGATTAATTCCGAGCAAGTTAAACAAACGGGTTGGAGCTGGGCTGGTCACCTTCACACCACTGCAACACACAGGCCACAGCTCGAGGAGGTGTATTTTTACCTGCTCTACACTGAGGAGTTTTGTTCGCTGAAGGTCTCCCATTGGCTCCCAGGGGGTTAATACTCCGCTAAATGAAGTGTTACAAATTGGAGTTTTATCTCTGGTTAACTGCAATTCCAAATGCTGATCTTGATTTTCAGGCTGGAAACTCCGTCCCAGATCTGCGCGCAGTTCGTTTTTTAACGTGTTTAAATAAATTAGGAAAGAAAAAACCCCGAGTGTGTTTTTTAACAACTTCTTACCAACTGCTCTGGATCCGTTGTGTGGATAATGTTGTATCTGGGAGTGCCTCAGAGTAGGTCTGTCCACTGATTTCAAGAGCTGAGATAAACACTTCAAAATATTATTTGTCTTCTGAAAAAGAGAATATTCTGAGAGGAAAAAAAAATGGAACTTCTGGGTTTCATTTTTATAGGCGTTTAAGTATTTTATTCTAGCAGGCTGAAATCTCTTGCAGTTGGTTGTACAGGTTGTGCTAAAAAATAGAGTTAATAAATATCTTGGGTGTTCCAAAACTTCTGATAAAAGCACTAAGTTACTGACCAGGGGCCTTCAGTGTGGTGGCTGTGTCAGATCAGCAGATTTTGGAAGTGCATTTTTAATTCACGGTCCATTATTTCACTCCTTAACTGTGTCTTCTCTGATCTCAGGTCCAGATCCATAACCACCACATACAAGTGATGAATATTTGGAATAAAGAGTTTTCAAGCAATGTGGAAACTGAGCCTGGATTTGGGAGGACTTGTTAATGAAATACAATATCCATAATGAGCAATTCTTCCTGCAGACACTCCTAACAAACCAAGGCTTTCCATCAGCCTGGTCCAGCAATAATCCCTAATTCCAAATCTCAAATCTCCCGATTAAAATGAGTTCTTAAATCCCCTTTAAAATTTTTAAATCAGACACAATGTAAATTATCTTCACTGAAGATGGTTTGGTTTTGCTTTGGTTGTTGTTATTCCTTCTGGATTTCAGTGAAGAGCTGCCAACTCAGTCTGAATATTCACCATCATGCAGCACTTGAGCACTGCTGCAGCGGGACTAAAGGCAATTCTCATGGCCCAAACTTCCTTAGTGGGTTCAAAAGTACTGATCAAAATGCCCATTTCCTTTGATACAGGCCACTGCATTCCAGCTGAGCACATGGAGGGATGGAAAAATTCCTCCAGCATGGAGGAAGCAGCAGAGGATGGGAGCAGAGAGCCAAGGCTACAACTCAAGTAGCTCCTCATGAGCAATAAGGACCAGAATCACTATGGTGAATGACACCATGCAGTGAGTGAGCAAAAGGGTGGGATGTGAGGATGAAACAGCTCAGCTTTTGAGGGAAGAAAATATCCAGAGGTTTTGTCTGAGGAAGATGGAAGCTTTTGTCCGGAGTGAAATGGAAAGTTTTGCGTCTCCTCCGTTCCAGTGACGTCTCCGCCTGTCATCTGCGGGTGTTCCAGTGTCTCATGGCACAGCAGGAACCGAGGGCAGCTGAGATCTGCTCCCAGAGCCAAAACAAATTCAGATTTATTAATCAGAAAATTGCCCAAAGTACTTCAGGAATGACAATAAACACACAAAATCAACCTTCTTCCTGGAAAATGCTGGTATTGATTTCTCTTTTTCCTTCCAAATTTTTGAGCAGCTCTGCGTGACTGCTGCCTCCTTCTTGAGACCTCACCAGAACAGCGGGAACCACACTCTGCTGAAGGAAATCCTGGGATTCGGGGAAGTTGCAGGGGGTGTAATTTGGGGCAGACCGTAGTGCTACAGAATCTGTCTGCAACGCCATGGAGTGAGTGTGAGGAGGGCTGTGAGAATGTAACCAACAACCTCACTCGCCTTCAAATCTTCCAAAGTCTAAAGTAAATTACTGGTCTATGCAGAGATCTCCAAAAAGCAAATAAGTACTTCGAATGTGGTTTGATTGTTTTGTTCTGAGACCACAATATCTTTCTGCTCCTTTGAGTTGCTGTCACACTCGGGAGGCACCATCAAATCTCTGGGCTGACATTTCATCCTGGAAATGGAAGGGAAATGAGGGGACAGTTCAACGGCTCCTGCCAGGAGCTCTGGAATACTGGTTGCTGCTCCAAGCCAAGCCTGGCCCAGCTCCAGGGCTGAGGCATCACTTCATGTCATCCCAGTCATACATGTCCCACACTGCCTGGGACCACCCACCATTTTCTGTAGATCTCCAAATGCCAAACTTCTTCTCTTTAGTGTTTGAAAAGATCTTTTTCAAGTCCTGATGTGGCAATGGCTCCCTTGACTTACTCAGCACGAACTTCTCTGGGATTGATGGGAGAAGGTGGCCAAGTAACACTGATATTGGCTTGTAAATGGTTTCCTAAAGAACACGGAGCACCATGTGTTTTGTTAACTGCTAGGTCAGAGAATTGAGTGTTCAGAAACATTTGAAAGCCCTGTGAGTTCTTATGTAAACTCTGGGGCTGAGATAAGCCTTGGAAAAGGCAGGTAGAAGAGCCACCACCCACTGAAGCGATAGAAGGGTTGACAACTTGGGGAAAACATGGGCATATGGGCCCCTGAGGTCTCATGGAAGAACACTATGGAATCTGAGACGTGCAAAGAAGGGCTTGGATGACGCAAACCCAATCAGCTTGAGCACAGGTACGTCCCCAACACAGCGTGTACCATCTCGTGATGAGATCATGGCAGCTGGAGACTTGCAGAAATCACATGAGAGAAGGTTTATACTTATTTGGCTGGTGCTCCATGACGAGCAGAACTGGGAGGGTTCTTTCAGCCCAGTTCCAAAGTAACGTGTGTGCTGCTTTAACCTTTTTTAGTTTAAAATCACCTCATGCCTAAAGGACCAAAAAAGAACAACTAATAATCTGAGAGGGCGGAATAGCAAATCTGTCAGCCTGAGTCAGAACACTGGACCATCAAGGCCAGCATCCTGTCTCTGAAATGCTGTCAGTATCTGACACTTCAGGCTTAGTTGGGATAATAAAACATTTTCCTCAACCTTATGTAACATCTCAGCCTGGCAAAGAAGGAGATTTAAACATTGATTGCTTTCCACTCCTCTCTGTCCCATGAATGTGAATCTGACTCTTTTCCAAAGTGAACAACTCTGATGAGCTGGAATTGGTTTCTGGGCAGGATGGGAAAAGCTCCTCTCTCGTTACTCATTCCTGGATAGATCCACTAAACCTCTGCCTCCTAAAAAGGGGGACTTGAATTAGGAGACATAAAACTCCATCCGCAAAATTCTGGGTGCCCAAGGCCACCTTTTCACGGAAGGTGGAAATGCATGTCGTAAGACTTCATGTCTAGTCACTTTATTTTTCCCCATCATGTCTACTTCCTTTATTTTTTTATTTGTTTAAGCTCTCCATTAGTTTATTAGCTTGACAGCAGCCCAGTTAATTAGCCCGTCCTCCCTCCCCCAGCACCGGCGGCCTGCGAGGCTCCCCAAATGCACACAAAATTTAGTGCTGCTGCTGGGGCACTTCTCAAAACAAATAAAAGATTTGCAAAAGCAGCCACCAAGCATCCAACATAATTAAACTGCATTTGTTACCCTTTCGGCCCTCGCACACAATCGGGGCCTTGTGCGGAGCGAGCACTCCCCAAATCAGGCTGTTTTTCTTCTGGAGGGAAGAGTGCCAGGAGTCTCACCAGCCCAGGTAACATAAGATCCCAAGGAGCAGCAAATGGACAGTCCCAGCCAGAGTGAATGGACTGTGGGGAGATCTATATGAATGCGAATATCTATAGATATATGCAAACACGCACACACAGGGGAGTATAGTTCTGCAGGGGAAAAAAAAGCAGTGGAAAGGCTCCTAGAAATTACTGCTCCATGCACAGGTATGTAAATGACTCTGGAGTCTTGCTGTCCACCACCTCAATCAATTACAAGGTTATTCAAGATAAAACAAACACCATTTCAATTAACTGCACATACAGCAGTGGTTAGAGGCACACGCAGGGAAGAGGAAGTGGGAGGAATTTTTGGAAAATGGAACTTTTTTTCTACTTCTTCTGGAGATATGCACAAATAGAGGTTGCCTTGAGGTGCTGTGAGTGGAGCCATGAATGGTCTTAAAAACTCCAGCCTAAAGCCATCATGGTCTAAACTAAAGACAAAATGAGGGCGGTGAAATAGGAAAAAAAAACGAGTGAGCATTTAAATATCTATTTAGTTTGTTTTGGCACAAATCAACTATTTGTGAGAGGAAGTGGGAGCAGAAATCAGGGCAGATGCTCAAGGATCCCCAATTCTGTTGGAGATAGGACCTAGATAACAAGTCCCTCAGCAGTCCTACACAGCACTTCTGTGTGAGCAGAGCTTCCTGACCCGGATGGCCGGGAATGGTGAAGCCTTGCAGGGCGAGGACACAGCCAGATGACAGAATCTGACAACAACCTGCAAATTCAGTGGTGGGTTGAGAAGACAGAGGAGGAATGAAGACACAGGAACTGGACAAACAACATCAGGGTCATTTTCCACCTGTGCCACATACTTTGGCCTCACCCAGAGCAAACCATTTTATCGCTTTCCCTCACTTCTCATGCTTCTGTGCAACAGGCAACTCCTCAACCTTCAGCTGTCTGATGCATTTACAATATGAGCTTTACAGTCCACTCAACAGAGGTTCTGTTCTCCCTTGGGTCTGTGTGTGCCACCACTGGACCATAAATCAGGTCCTCTGATCATAATCCATCCTGTTCTACATGACCAGAGGCATCCGGCCCCCGAGGACACAGCTGGGTGAAAACAGGGCACACAGTGTCTGCCATATTAGTGATCAAATAAAATTGCATTCCCTGCCTTTCTGGGAACTGGCTGAAATTACATTTCGATTGTTATTTGTCAACTGAAATGAAGGACTAAGAGTTCCTGGTCAAAAGGTCTTGCAGGCTGTTCCCCTGCAATCAATACAATATTAAGTATGAGTTTTACATGATTTTTCTACTTCTTTGGCTGATGCAGTGAAACTTATGATCAGTTTTTGAACAAAATCATTCTTTATTAATCAAATATTTCTAGATGAAATACACCCATGCCAGGAGATAGGAACAAAATTTATAGCCACAACACTATAAATCACTGCCCAGTCTCTTGCTCACGGTCATAAGCAATAAATTTATTGCAGTTGCACAGTTTTCATCGGTGACTTCAGCCACAAGAGCTGACTGTGAGTCTGCTCCCAGCCCCTGCAACAAGGAAAAGCAGGTGTACTTATTGACTCCCATTTGGAGGGCATTGGAATTCTGTTCCACTCCCATGTCTGCTTTCACATCACTTGAATTTTCATTTGTGACAGAGCAGAAACCCCAACTTCCTCACTTATTGTGGTCCCACCTAATGGGCAGCAACTTCTTGGGAGCAAACTCCACACTTAATCCATGTCAGCCTTCTCTTTCTGACTGCAAACAGTGAAGAGAATCTTGAATTTGGGGAGGAACTGAATCAAACTCAGAGCTGATAATTAGCACTCCTTCAGTAAAGATTCAAACCTCAAACCCCTGGCATTTAAAGAGGTACTTGCATAGGAAGATGAGGTCCAAATGGCCTTGACTTCAATGCTTAATTAAATTCAGAAAAATCAACTCTTCCTGAATCCTTTTTCCTTTGCACAATGTTTTTTTCTCTTCCCCATCAGACTCACTGCCAAGAGCCACCCTAAACATCCCGAGATCGCTGCTCAGCACAGACACAGCGTTGGGTTTTTTGTGTATTTCCCAGGACTATTAACAGAGTAATATAATGAGAAATGAACTGAGGTTAAAGAATTCAGTACCTCGTGTATTTTCACTAAAAACACTGACTGCATCGGGGGACCTGCCAAGAGGAGAGTTTAATATCGTATGAAAAGGAAGAATTTTCATAATGACACTTGGCAGTGGCTGCATCCCCCCCATGAATGGAGCTGCTGGGGCTTTCTCTCCTGCGCTCTCCTATTCTCTCTCTCCCCTCGGCCCAATGGCAGGACAAGGGATTTTGATTTTGAAGTTCTGGGAACAATGGGAATGAAGATTTGGGCAACCCTTCAAGAGGTGGGGGACTCCCACTGCCTGTGTTCAGGCACCTCAGTTTGGAAGGCATTTTGGGAAAGAAGCTTTTCAGGCTACGCTGCTTCTGTCAAAAGGGAGAGAGTGGATCCAGACTACTCGAAACTGCCTAAAAATTGTGAACTCTCCCTGGTTTCCAGATCCAGCCAGTGAGCCAAAACAACTACTTCCTTTCTAAATTGATTTGAGACTTTTTAATGCAAACAGCAGTTGCAGGAAGAATCACCTGAGCCATTAAGACCCTTTCAGCTCCAAGCAAACCAGATACTAGGATACAGCAAATCCCACATTTTGCCTTCTCTCCTTTAATATCTGGTGACTCTTCCCGAATTGCCCAGTTCTGATTGTATTCACACAAGCACTCCAATAGCGGTTGGAGTTATATATTCTCTTACGGTGGTGCTTGTTCCCTTATTTCTCACTCCCATGGCTTTGAAAACTTCATGCCATAAAAAAGAAAAAATAAAATAGAAATGAATGATTGAACAGAGATAATAATGGTTTCTATAACATAGATCAAACGTTCTTGATATATTATGTTTTATTATGCAGTAGACACCAGTTCTCAGAGAAAAGCTCATGGTGTGGCAGAAACTGGCCCCACTCCCCAGCGATGGACTGATTTCACATGGTTTTATCATTTTTACTAAAACTTTGGAGTCAAAGTTTTGTCTGACTCAAATCAAACTTAAACCTGACAGGCTAGCCCAGCAGAGATTTAGGTGGAACAAATACAACAAAACTCTCGAGTGAGAAAAGCCCAACACCAGGAAAACAGTTCCTTGTGGAGAGATGGAAGAGCAGTGGTCCAATTCTGATCTTTCCAGGTGACATTTGCGAATTAAAACAATCCCGCCGGGATTTTTGGGGCTCGGTATCCACCCTCAGGGAGTCACTCCAACCCTGCAGCAATAAAACCGAGCACACAGAGCTCGTTTTCACTGAGACTTCGGGTATAAAGTCAGCAGAAAAATACCCTGGAACGAGGATTACAGAATGTAACTCTCCTTCAGAGGTGACGCAGTTGCAAGTGATAAATGTCACTGCTCTTCCATCTGCAGCCTTTTAAAACCATTTTGAGGGAGGTGTAACGAGGCTGCGCAGCGTCGGAGGGACAGGACAGGGGACAGCGGAGCCATCTGAGCTTTACTGAGTGTGTCACGGGAGACTTGTCCTTTTTTATTCCCCCTCCCCTTTTTTTTTTTTTTTTTTTAAAAAAAGAAGGGCCACCGGGGAAGGAAAGGCNCCCCAGGGGAAAGTCAGCAGCTAGAAGCGGCCCCACCTGAGTGTGTCTTGGGAGGAAGCCTACTGCCTCATATTTTTTTTAAAGGGAAAAAAAAAAAAAATTATAATAATAGAGCCGAGCCAAAAATATCAAGCAGCTCCTAGCTGTGAAAAAGCCAGGGAAAGCTGAGTCGCAGCCGGCCAGCGTTGTTCTTCCAAACAAGCTGACCACCCTCCCTTCGCAACATTTTATTTATTAAAGCCAAACGGCCCCACTGGAGTAAAATTATGCCATATTCATATGCATATACATATGTATATATAATTACGTATGCACGCGCACACACACGCAGTTATTCATCGCCGCGTTTCCACGCAGAAGGTCCCTCTAGATTTTTCGGTGTGCGGACTACTGAATTCGTTAAAGGGGGAGAATTTAAACGGTGTGGACGGGACGGGGCTATAATTCCGTTATAATTCATCTACAGCTGCTATAATTCAGATATAATTCGTTATAACTCAGCGCAGGCCTCGGGGCGCCTCAGGCCGCACCAGGCCCCGCCGTTGCCGTGGCAACGTAACGCCTCCCTCCCATTGGCCCGCGCGCGGCCGAAGCGTCACGGCGCAGCCAATCAGCGGCCGGGGTTTGGCCGCCCGGGAACATGGCG
>VZRE01011757.1:688652-757690 GCA_013396775.1 Cephalopterus ornatus
GGGAACATGGCGGCGGCGGGGCGCGGGGGGGGCGGTGGGAGCGGAGCCCGGGGTCAGGGGCTGCTTTATGGACTTATTTTAGTCACTCCGTCCTTGTCCAGCCCTTCAAAGCACCTTCTCACAGGGAACAGAACCCTGTCAGTTCCGGGATTCTGTGATCCTGTGATACTAGCAGTTCACACACCAAAAAAATCTCCGGGGGCCTTCTGCCTGAGCGTTGCATGGAAACACAGTCGTAAATTACTGCATTTACATTTACATCACTACACTGCTACGTGAAGGGTCAGATCAGAAGCAGCACCTTCTGATTTTCCTCTGTTTTATTTTTTTTTTCCTCTGTGCTCATTCCCATTTTAAAGTCCCCCCTATTTACCTGCAGCACAGTCTAGACAGCTAATGAAATAATAAGAGCCCAGCGGGTTTTTGCAAGAACGTAGACAAAAAGAGCGTCAGGAGTAAATATATGAGTAAGAATCGAAAGGTCGATGGCTGGGTACCGAGTGTGCCACGGGCAAGGGTGTCCCAGGATTATGAGGCACATTACTGCCATTCCTAAAATCCCCAGAGGAATCACCCCGTTGTTCTAAGGACCGCATGGGAGCAGCAGGTCACAGCTATAAAATGTGCTTAAAGATGTAGTTGAATCCCAAAGGGATTTTTCCAGACAGTTCATAAAACCGGGTTGTGAGTCACCCCTGGAAGCTGATGGGAGTAAGGCCTGGAACTTACCTAGGTGCTTTTAATAAATCCTGCTCTTTCCATATCGACATGATTAAATGCATAATATGCTTTTTTTAAATGTGACCCAGTGTTTATCCAGTGCCAAGAGCAGCAAGCTGAGCACTAAAATGCTCCGTACTTCTGGAAAATAGTGCCTGCTCTGGAGAATCCGAAATATTAGTGAGCAGGTAGCGTGCAGTCAGACTGAGACAAAGAAACGAAGCTTCTTCCTCTAAAAACCTCACAGTCTTTTAATTTTTAAAGATGCTTTTGTTTAGACTTTACATTTCAGGAGTTGCCTCTGAACTATCAGGGCCAGATTTTCGTTGCCTCTGTTGGCTGTAGGTAATTCCCTGTCGAGCATCCTGACCAAAACCGTCGGGCACTGCTGGATTCCCGTCACCCTCCCCACAAGGGATGAAAAAAGCAACGGAGGAATCCTCTGGAAAACCCAGTTCTCACATTCTCCCCCTTCTCACAGCAGGGAGATACAGGGAATAACGGTCCCTGGTGCCGGTGGCTGTTCCTTTCCCTGCTGGTTGCTCATCGTTGCCCGTCACTTTTTCCAGCCCGTGGAGGGTGTTGTCGCGTGGTCCTTCCTCCCGCCTTGCCGCCGGCTGTTGTTTCTGGAGCTCACGGTACTACTGCTTGGCACGGATCCCCCCGTGGCTCCGAGCTGGTGGCAGGCAGGACTGAGCCCTGCCCGGCCCTTTTCCCAGGAAGGCCTGGCTTCCTCTGGGAGGAAAACCAGCTCAGCCCCTGGAGCGTGGCCGCCGGTCCATCGGGGAGAAAATAAAAAGTGATTCAGCTTATTTTCGTCTCCCCGCCCGACGTGTCCCCGGTAAAGCGGGGCCGCTGTGGTTTGATTTGAAACACGCTCCTTGCTTACAGCAGTGCTTTTATTTGAATGTTAATTGTTTATTTATCGTTCCCTTCCGTGCATGTGGCCGGGTAAAAAGCCCTTTTGTTTTGAAGCATCCTGCGAACTGCAGGAGGAACAGGAGAAGCTCAGGAACTCCTGGTGCACTGAATAAAACACAGTCAATGATAATAAAATTATAGAAGGTTGGAGCCAGAAGGAAACTAAGTAGATGGTGTAGTTTGACTTCCCACACTAAACCTGGACTTGGATGTTTGCTGGCGTGTTCTTAAAGGTTTTTAACACCTCCAGGGAGCTTCCATAACATTGTGAGATGGATCTTCTTAATGTTCCACCTCTGTGACAGCGAGAAGCTCTTGACTGACTTGGCAAAATTGAGCATGGAAGAAATTTAAATTGCTCTTAAGTGCCTTCCTTTAACTGAAATAGGTTAGAACTAAATATGTGTTGTTAGGACAGGAAGATATTTGGAATTTGGAGTGAGTTTTTGGTTTTTTTGGGTTTTTTTTTCGAGATGTTTTCTGGTTTTATTTGGGAACTTTAAATTGAGGACTTCAATGGTGGAATGGGTGCCTTGGTTTAATACTGCGTTCCTGGAGGATAACTGAGGGTCAGGAATCGGGTACATCGTGAAAACAGTCAGGCAAGAGCATGTGATGGAATCCTGGGTGACAACAGTATTCCCCACACGTTCAGAGGGAGAATTCAGGCCCAAAATAAAGTCTTCCTTACCTGAGCTGAACATTTTTCACTCTCAGATGCAAGTTATTGTATCAAATTCAGTTGAGATGCCATGGATAAGCCATGAGTGGCTGGGAGAGGAAATCCCAGTTTATCTGACTCACCATTTTTGTGCAAATATTAACTTTGGCTGATACACATTTCTCCTGGTATCTCTTTTCCAGATCTGAGTCTCAGAGTACATTGTCTTGGCTATATTGAACTGTAGCCTTTGGTTACTTGAATAACTTTCATTTTTAACAGTTTTATCTATTTATTGTATCTGAAAGGTAAAGAAAATGCAATTTTCCTCATGACTCTGCCTGCCTCTGGTGATGCACTATTAAATTCTGCACCAGTGGAAAACACAGATTTATAATGATGGCAAAAACCCTAGAAGATGGCAATCCCAAGTCCCCAGGATCTACCTTCACTTTTATCCCCCTCACTCTCACTGGTTTATTTTGTCAGTAGGACTCCTTGGAAGAAGAAACATTGATGGACACTGGAGTTGACCTTTAATTTTGAAAAATGTTCATATTCTCTGTCAAAACACTCTTCAAGGTTGCTCCCACCAACCAGATTGTTGTTTCTATTCAGAATTTTCACAGGTGACGAGGAGAGAGGAATTTAATTAAATTAATTAAATGAAATTGATTAAGATGTCCATGTATTGCTTGTGCTTCATTCCTCATGGTACAAACCAGGGGGTCAACATATGCAATAGAGGAAAACAGGAATGCAGAGCTGGAATCCAGAACCCCATGGGAGATCCCGAATTTGAGGCACTTTGGGATAAAAAGCAGGACTGAATTAGGTGAGCCATGGCTGTTAAACATGGATAATGCATTTGGGCTTCTTGAGAAGTCTGGAATTGAAACCAGGCACTTTTTAATTTATTCTTTTTCAGGTCTCTGTTTCATCCTGTGGGTGTTAAAGTGCTGATGCAAGATGATAGAAGGAACTGTCTTCCCAGGCCTCCCCAGCCCTGGGCACACTGTTCTGATGGCATTCCAGATGCTGCTCATCCAGACAAGACAGCAAAATGAACTTTTCCAGCTGGGATGCCAAGCAGGATTTTAGGGAGGGTGACTGTAACTAGCCCCAGTTTGGACAGTGTGCCAGGGCTAACCCCCACACTCTTCCAAACTGGAGTCTGCAATGGCCACAGGTGCTCAGGAGCTGGGGTGTGACCTCCTCCAGGGACAGATCTTCTTCAGGACATCAACACTCCTCTGCCCTGTGGTCCCACCTTCCCACACCCGCAGCTGTGTCTTGGGGATGCTCAAAATAGCCAATATTTTTTTCCCCCCCATTCTGTAATTCCTTTACAAAATGGGTAAAATAAACTGTTGACCAGATAAGGAACTGCTGCTCCCAGCCAGGATGGAGAAGAACTGGGAAAGGCTCCATGAGCAGCATTCAGTGAGCAAGGCAGAATTTCCAGGGCATCATCTGGTAGCTCTGCCTTGTTTTGCTGGCCTGCTTAACATTGCCGTGTTTTGTTTTGTTTAATTTTAGGTCCTTATTTCATCTTATTATTATTTGGCTTCTAGACTGTTGCAACTTCCCCCATGTTCCCAAGTCCCTTTGCACTTATCTTATCTGGGTTTCCTAATTTCCACTATTAGGTGATGTCTGACACCTTCTTTGCTCAAATCTGCCTGTCTGGACACACGGTGAGTCACTCACTCTCCCCCCACATCTTCCCACCTCCCCTCACCCCCACATGGAGGGGGGGACTGTTTTCCTCAGGTTATCATAGTCCATTGAAATGAAGGGTACCCCACATATATGGGTGGTGCAGATGAAAGTCTCACTGCTGAAAGGTGTTCCGTTAATTCTTCTGGAAGGAATGAAGCCTGAGGATGGAGATTTGGACAAGGGGAATGGGCAGGAGATGCTTTCAGGTTGCTGGAAGAGTGGATCTGTAACAAAAACGTGCTATAGAATGCAACTCACTGCCTCCAGAACAAGGGAATGACTCCAAATATTAAGCAAAGATCTGTGAGAGGAGGAAGGACAGCAATGCTGTGATTTCATCCATATTTATCTGCTCTGATAAGATTCCCGAGGATTGTTTTCTCAGCCCTGAGACCCTGGACACTCAAATTCCTCTTCACTTTCTGGTCTCCAGCATTGAAGAAAAGCCAAGAGATCTGCACTGATCCACTGCTTGGGCGGAGGTGCCGGATTAAAGCCTGGGATTAAAGCCTGGGATTGCTCAACAGTAGCTGTGATACACCGAGAGCTGGTCCCATCCGCAGCCTGGGGCTTGTAACTGCATTCCAATGGCTATCCCTAATTCCCCCCAGTGCAGAGAACAATCCTGTGAAGTCAGTCTGCTTCCTTTGCACCGTGACTGCTGGCCGATGACCCGTGTTTACCGACCCCACGGACTCACTTGCAAGTGTGATGCTTGGCTAAATAAAATTGTTTCCAAGAGCCCCATCATCATTAATCTCTAATTATTGCATCGTGTTCACTGTGAGATATGACTGCAATTTGAAGAAGTGCTGCTTTCTTCATCCTGCCCTTAGAGCTGTTCCCATGTCAGGCAGTGGGATGGGTTCCCATATTCCTTTTGTTGACATGAAAATGAAGTTTGTCAGGACTTTGCCCAACCTGCACGAGGAAAGCTTCATTGCATGGAGCCTGCCAGCTCACAGGGATGTGCTCAGGGCTCCGTTCTGCCACCTTCCACCCTTGGAATGTGCTGCAAGGATAGTTTAGGAGGGCTGAGTTGGGGAGAAAAGAGGAGTTTGAGGGAGGCTGACAAAGGCCAGCACTAAAATCATCAGGCACAAACAGCTGCTGTGAGTCCCTGCTGGTGGATTTATGTTAGATTTGAAGAAGCACTTGGTATGGGAGTAACAACTCCCAGGTGCCTCCATGAGTCTTGCAGAGGGAACAATTAAAGTATGATTTGTTTATTATGGGAAGGACAATTAGGAATGAATGGATGGATGAGTTGCTGCTGTATTTGGGAGCCCCAGGGACTCTCTTCGGAAGTGCCTCTTCACACTTCCCACTTAGTTGTTAGATCAGAAGTAAAAATTGTTAATGCATTAAAATGTACTTGGCCTCAGTGTATTTTCCAAGTAATTTCCATTTTATTTATTAAGCGAAAAGAAATTAATACTGTCATTATTCGTAATTTCAGCCTTTGAAAACATTTTTACTGTGGTATCAAGGGTGATAAAAACATCTTCCGGAGCAAGAGAAAGAGCAAGAGAGTGATGGAAGTCTTTAGTTCCCATAAATTTAATTCCTGTAAAGTCTGGACGCCCTGGGTGGATGCCTTGGCTCAAAAATGACCTCCTGGCTCCTCCTTTTAGTCTTGGTTTTTAATTGAAGCCAGGAGAAGGATCCCAGCATTTGCCAGGTGAGTGAGAGCTGTACCCTGGCATGAGGCCTGCAGCCCCATTACTGGTTTGTAGATTAAAATAAGGACAGGGAAAGGGGTGGAGAGGGAAAGAGAAAGGGAGTAGCAAAACACTTTGTTCTAATTCAGGTGCAGAAGTTAATCTGGGTGTCCTCACAGCCCGTCTGCCACATCCAGGGCGGAGGAGGAACAAACTCCTTTTACCCACGTGTTATATTCTCTAATCGTGCCCGTGCCAGCCTCCAGGAACAACGGCAGGCTGCTGCCACAGTCTGTGCCTGCTCAGACATCATTCCCGTGGGGAAGCTCCGGGAATGGCTTGGCTGCCCCGGGATCAGACAGCACTTCCAGCCCGGGAGCAGCTCTGTCCTCGGGGAGTGTGGGCTGGTGGTTACAGGGGAGGGCGGGGGCAGGATTTTTGGGTCTTGTTTGTGGTGTTGTGACTGAACCGCTGCAGCTTTGGCCGGGACACTTGATCTCTGGCTGGGTTCCCTCAGCCTTCAACCAGGGAGGATCCTGATAAGAGTGTAAGCAGCTCCTGAACCGAGGGGTTTCAGGGCCTGCTTACAAAGCTGTGACAAACCCCACATTTTACTGTCTGGCCCATCCTAGTTTTGAATGAACCACTTCTTTTTGTGGAGTTTTAAGTCTCGTGGACTTCACAGTGAGGGCCAGATTTCACAGAATCATGGAATCATGGAATTATTTGGGTTAGGAGGGACCTATCATGCTATAGGGACACCTTCCACAATCCCAGGTTGCTCCAAGCCCCATCCAACCTGGCCTTGGACACTTCCAGGGATGGAGCAGCCACCACCTTTTATATTCTTATACATCCACATTTCCTCTTATATTGGGGAATAATTTCTGTTACTAAGCCCCTCAATTCTCAGGTTCACCTGGACACAATGATGAAGACATTTGTTCACTGTAATGGCAAAAGATATTGTTCTGCTCTCTATTGAAGGCAAAACCCTGAAATTGAATATTTCTTTACATTTTCAAACAACAACAAAAGCACAAACAAAAACCGACCAAAAAAACCCCCAAACAAACAAAAACCCAACAAACAAACTTAACAGGGCTTGGAAATCCCTTCACACAAATTCACTTATATCAGGTTTGTTGCTGCCATTTTATCGTTCTTTTTTTTTTTTTGTCCCTGTCAGAATGATTTCCATCACTATTTCATAATGCTTTTTTTCTGGAAAGGAAATTCCATTTTCAGCCAGGTTTTCTGCTAATCAATTGAATTGAACTGAGAAGACAAGATAGGCAGGGAGAGCAGGGTAGGAGTTAGAGGATATGCTTGGCCTGGGAAAGATTAGTTCACCTGTATGACAAAAATTATCTTTTGGCTGAGGCAGAGCCCTTTTCCTGTGAATTGACTTGCTTTCTAATTGATTACATGCCAGGGTGACTCAGATGGCTGAAAGGCGATGCTGGTACATTTTTAAACTCTCTGTTATTTCAAACATACCAGTTTTAAGCTGCTGTGTTTCCCATTATTGTGGCAGTCACTTACCCCAGGTTCTGTCTGACCTGGAGATCTGAGCTCAGACCTCTAAAGGATTTATGTGCTTAGTAAACATTAGGAAATACTAAAGTAGGGTCCAGTTCCATCTCCTGAAGTGGCTGAGACCCTCACAGCCCCCGGGAGGGGACGGTGCATGTTGTCCTTCTTTTGGTCCCATCGTTATTTCACTTAGATGATCTTTTCCTAAAATGCAGCAAATTCCACTTTGATGTCCAATATATCCTGTAATTTTCTGGCTGGCCATATCCAATGACTTATGAGAATTATGCCATCATAAAACCCATCTGAAGTTCCCTAAAACACCTACATTCTGATATTCCTGAAGCTTATTGGAGAAACACTCTCTCAGGGCTGCCTTGTATTTATTTGCCATTGTTTATGCTGAGTAAACTCCTTGGAGACAAGGAGCAAATTCCTCAGAGAACTTGTGGTCGGATCAATTTGTGGAGCTGTTTCCATGTTTTCTGATGCAATCGAGTGTAACAATGTTGTATCCCAGTAAACATGGAAATGGAGCAAGGAAAACATTTCTCAATCGACTTCCTAAAAATACTGCTCTGGGTGGGGAGGGGCTCGAGTTTTATTCCGGGAGCTCATTCAAGCCCTCCTCGGTTTCCACAATGTCTCAGATTTTACTTGGTCTTATATTTCATGTGCTTATAGATTGGGAAACAGAGTGTTCCATGGGCCAAATGCCCACGAGCCTGACATGCAATAACCATTACGGAGTCAAATGTGCATATTCGTGGGTGGAGAGGTGCCAGGCAGGGCTGGAAGCAAACTTGGCAAAGTGGGCAGATCCTCAAGGGTGATCCTGGGAGGGGCTCCCTTCCATTCCCTTTTCTGACTTGGTGTTTGAATATTCTGGTGCTTTGTTCTGTAGGGGGATAAAGGGTGATGTCTTTGATGTGTTAGTTTGGTGTTCTGGGATTTGGGGGTTTTTGCTTTGTTTTAATTATCTTCTTCCCCCTCCTTGCCTGAGGACCTCTCAGACGGAACCTGATGAAAATACAAGTCCTTGCTGAGTTCCTGGAGAGGAGGGAGGGAACGACAGGGTACCAAAATCACTGGATGAGGAGCAGCAGTTAGAGGAGGTTGTAAAACTCAATCCTGTGCCTGTGTCCATCTTTCAGATGACACCAGATTTAAAGATTTACCCTGTTTAGGACCCTATTTTTCAAAAAGATATTCATACAGTGGCATTCAGAGAAGGAGACAGGCATATACATTCCCTATGCAATGTATTACTTAATATTTCTATATTCAATATATTCCTTATCCTGCTATCCCAGCAGCACAGTGCACTCACGGATTAGCCCTTGGCTAAGGAGTATTTTATCCCAGGATCCTGGCAGTGGGACACGGTGAGAGATTGTCTGTGCTGGTGGAAATGAGGTGAGGAGGATGGGGCAAAGGGCAAAGGCTGTGTCTCCAGAGGAGCTGTGCCTCAGCTGTCCCTGCAGGATGGAAGCTGTCCCCTGCCATGGAAAACTGGATCCCAGCACCACCCAGAACCTCCCACCCTGCTCAGAGCTGGGTGCAGGCACAGATTCCCACACAGTGTTTGCATCTGTTTTCTGATTCTGTTGCTTTTGTCCCTGTTTGCAGGGCACTTGATGGAGCACATGAAGATAAAGCCCCCGTTCCTCATCCTGGGGCCGTGCATTCTCAGCCACAGGAGTCACTTTTCCAGCCCCTTCCCCGAGGGAAGCGGTTTGGGCAGTGCCAGCTTGGAGTGATCCAGCTGATGCAGCTTTACCTGGGATTGTTCTGTGAACTGACATTAAATCTGAGTGGTTTTCTGGACACGAAGACTGTTTCACGATGGAGAAAGTCCCCCTGCTCCTTCCCTCTCCACAGGTCTCTAGGGCAGGCTAAAAATAGCCCTGAGCCTCTGAAAATGTGCCTTAATCTTTTGACAGGGAAGGAGATGAGGTCACAGGACTGGGAAGGCACTTGCTTGCTGTCGGGGGGAGGGTGGACTTGACGCCTCAGATAGAACCAAGTGCTGCCGTGGGTGAAGAAAGGTGGGGAAACAGCCCAGAATGCCCTTTTTCCAGTGTTTTTTGTCTCCATCTTCAGAGCAGATAAAATGCTGTGGGTTGAAAACCCTTTTGATACACAGAGGGCAGGATGTGATGGGATGACTGCTCTGTTTTTCAGTCCAGCAAATGGCACAGAGCACATAAAGAAAAAGAAAAAACAATATATTGAAGCACAAAAGCCAATGTGGACACAACCAGGGCACTGTCTCACTGTGTGCAGAGAAATTTGGGGGTTCTTCCACGTGGTGAGCCCAGCTTTGGCTCAAGTTCATTCTCTTTGGTTTTGGGAAACGTGTTTTCTTCGTTGGCATTTGACAGATGGATCTCAGACCTTGGCCCTGCCTTGTTCCTGGAGAAATGCTGGAAGTACAGCCAGGGTAGGAAAAATGGCTAAAGGAAAGTTAAATCTTCAGAAGTCCTAGCTGATGGAAGCAGCCTGGATCCGGGCTGTAGGTGCTCATAAGAGTTAATGAAAACGGTATTAAATATCCGTCTCCCACCCCGACAGAGATTGCCCGGGATAAGTATTCCCTGAATTCTCATTTCCTGCTCCTGCACGTTGGGCCCGGGCTCCCACAGTCGTTCAGGCGTGAAACACTTGGCCACGGCTTTGCAGCCCAATAGGAGCAGTTCCACCGCAGGTCTGTTATTTGCATAATTGGGTGCTAAGGAAAACAAAGCTTACAAATTGCCGATAATTGCGACGTGTCATTTATTGTGGGGGTAGGTCAGAGGTGGAACAGAAGGGTGAAGTCTCCAGGTGTGCTGAGGTCAAAAGCAAGTTGTTACCGAGGGGAAGCTTGTTAGGGGCAATAGCTAATCAGAGGAACTCCTGGTAAAGCCTTGTTGTTAAATAACATGTTGCTGCAATGTTCCAGGAGAGAGGGACCACTGCCAACGGGAGTTATTGGGTAGTTCTTCGGGTGTTACTTGAGGGGGGGCTGAAAAAGGGCTCTGAAAGGAGCTGTGAACACTCTTGTTGTAGAGCGAGGGGGACAAGACAACTGCACAGGAGGACTGTACCACAACAGCTGTTACAGAGTAGAATGGAGGTCCCAAAGTCACTTTTGTGCCCGGACAAAGTGAAAGTTGTTGCCCAGAAAAATCCCCGTGGCTCTTCAGATGGCTGGGAAGAGACACCTCTGTTGGCTGAGGTAAGACTTGAGCACCTGAGGGTCAGAAGGGAATGAACCTGCACCGGTGCTTTGGAGTGATCCAAAGCCTGCTGCGCTTAGCTGGCTTCTCCCTACCGAAGCTGCAAAGTTCCCTGGTATTTAGGAAAATTAAAAAAAAAAAAAAAAAAAAAAGTGGAGAGCCTGAGGAATCGCAGCTCTTTCTCAGATGGCCTTGGTTTTAACCTCCATGCTGTACTGCCTCAAAATCCTCTCAAGAACTTCCCTGTGTAAGTGCAGAGGAGCCTGCCGAAGTGGCAGGGAGGTGAAGGGCTCTGTGGGGCAGGGAGAGGGGGGTGTGTGTGCTCCCCGGGGCAGGGAGAGGTGTGTGTGTGCCCCAGGCAGGGCCTGGGGCAGGAAAACACCAGGGCAGAGGGAGGGCTCTGCTGGGACATGACTTGTGTCGTTCTCTTTAGGGATTCTCTTTCTCCTCAGTCGCTTTTCTGTCTTCAATCGAGCAGCAGCCAAGGCAGGAGAGGAACTGTCTGACAAAGGTTTCTTTGACACAAGGGGATGATTTTTGCTAGAAAGCACTTCCTTCTCTGCTGAAGGCTTTGAAGTGTCGTCTTTGTTCTTTCAGGCTTGTTATTTTTTTTCTCTTTAAAACTGATAGACAAAATACTTGAAAGTCAGCTTTTAATACAGGCAGGATAACAGGAGCAGCAACAGAAACCCTTCATTTGAAAAGGTGTCATCGTGCTCAAGTGATGGATTTGAAATATCATTTCTAATCCTTGTTAAGAAAACAGTGCCTTAAATAATTGAAAACTGCTGGTTGCATTTTAAAACACATATAATTTAGTCTTCAAGTTGACTTCTCCCTTCAGTGTGTATCTCAGGGTGCCCTGTCTCTGCTGACTCTGATCTTTGTACCTCTTTCATGTGGCTTGGCTTTACTACCTGCAAAACGGATTAATGGAAATGAACTCCCTGTAAAGTACAGTGAATCAGCATCCAAAGGTGCCACTGGAAGGCAAGGGATTATAAATGAAGTCTGGTTTTATAATATCTGAGCAGTCTGGTGGATTTTGGGTTTCTGAAACCTGAAATCCTAAGTTATTTGTTTCTTTGCTCCTTAGCACCAGGTCCCCGGTGTTGTGGAGCCCTGGTCCTCCACGGCTGAGGAAATGGAAATGTCACCGTTGACGCTGGTAGCAGGGTCAGATCTGGTTCACACCCTCCAGGATCAGGGCCTGAGACAAGTCCTTGAGGCTGCAGGTGAGGAGAAAGACACGTGATAATCCTGCCAGCAATGGAGTTACTGTTGTGAATAATTCCAGCCCAGTCAGACCACAGAGATCAGCAAACCACCAGAGACACTTCCTGTGGTTTGACACTGTAATCCTGCAGTGAAACATGGCTCTGTTAACTCTTGATTCACTCTCTTTCCTGAAGAAAGTTTTCAAGCCCATGGTCTCCAGGTTGCCATTATCCACCAAAGAGGGCTTCCTTGGCATGGATGGGGCAGTGAAAGCTTCTTGGCACGGAAGGATGGGTGATTTCAGCAGTGCAATTCCTTACCTAGTGAACAGATGCGAAGATTTTTGATACGCTCGCCAGTGCCTGTGCTCAAAGCACAGCAAAGCTCTGAGCTGGGGGAGGTCGTGAGGCTTTTTATTCCCCACCCCAGAAATCAGTAGCTCTTCTGCACATACATGTGCAGGAATGATTGTCTGGGGGCTTTCCCTCTGTGCTCTAACAAGGCAGACGAGGGAAACCTGGAGAGAAGCTCAGAGCTGAGCAGCAGCAGGACAGGTTTGTGTTGGGCACATTCAAACCCCTGGGTCGGGGAGTGCAAGAAAAATAAGAGCCAGAAAATGCCACCAATGTGGTACCACAGAATCACAGGATGGGTTGGGTTGGAAGGGACCTCAAAGCGCATCCAGTGCCACCCCCTGCCCTGTGCAGGGACACCTTCCACCAGCCCAGGTTGCTCCAAGCCCCGTCCAACCTGGCCTTGGACACTTCCAAGGCTGGGAGTCCACATCCATCCGGGGATGCTGATTTCTGGATCATCAGGATTTCCTATCATTGCAAACCCCCACAGTTTGCAGGGCTGTTACTACCACAGATCTGTTCATCCAGCCTCTTCTCCAGCGGGATTTCTTTCCCTTTGGCAAACACATCCCAGAAGCAGGCTGGGCTCTGGGTGCTGTTTTTCCCAGGATCCCTGGCAGCATCACCCCAGTGTCTGACACTTGCACTCACCAGCACATGAAACAGCTCAGGGCCAAGCCCCTGCCAAGGCCCAGCAGCCCCACTGGGATGGGATGAGCTGCACTGGCCATCCCAGTGACCTGGGGTGGCCTCGGGGTTCATTCTCCAGGATCCAGCCCTGGAGATCCAGCTGGGATCCAGTGATCCAGCCCTGCTGCCCAAGCTCAGGAGTGCTAAACCTGAGCTGACAGACCCTGTGAAGTGACAAGGGAGGTAAAATCAGGAAAATTGTCACAATAACCCCATGAACTGCCATTAAAATCTCTTGAAATCCAGACAGGCCAATTCTGCCTCTCCAGCCATCCATCTGCACTGACACCTTATCCCATCTCCCTGAGCTTAACAGCGGAGCTGGGGGAAGGTGTTATAAACTGAGAGTTTTCAACAAAACGTTTGCCAGCATTTCCAAAATATTTCATGAAAATAATAATAAAGGAATATTTGTAGCGGTGGCTGTTGCTGAGGGGAAGTCCATCTCATTCCTGCTGAGCTAAAGTTTCCTTAGCTTTCATAATTGGGAGAGTTTAGAGGTCAGTCTTTATGATCTGTAAAAAATCACAGTTATTGGGATTTGCAGGAGAAAAAGATGATTCCCTGCCCCCTGTTCCTCCTGCTGCTCCTCTCCCTCCTTCAGGACTGCGGGAGCAGAGGAAATAAACCTCAATAAATCCTGCTAAACAGTGGGGTTTTTTTCAAATCCCCATTCTTAGCATAAGCAATGCTCAGCTGGGAGCCCAATAAACCCTTTGAACCGGTAATTTGCACCCATTCTTTTAAAGCCTTTTCCCATTTTAAATATTAGTATTAAAAAGGGGATTTGAGGAATCAGGAGTGGCCAAAGCAAACATTTGACTCACTGTTACATTAGACCTATAGAATATAGAGCTCAGGCACGTGAGCCCGGGCTGCTGCTGCTCTGTGGATCAGTGCTCACGTCTGCAGGGAGGACAAAAGTGCTGGAAAACTCTGTATCCCTGTCTGTGTGTGCCTGTACTCGCTGTTGTTGGACAGGAGGAGGGTTGCACCAGGTTGGTATGGCAGCAAAAACTGTAAAAAGAAAATCCTCCTATTCCAGGGCATGGAGGATATTGGCTAACTTCTGTCTTCCAGCACAGAAACAGTAACACTGACACGCTTTTTCTTTGCTGTGCCACAGATATTTGTATTTGGGTGTTGTCGTGGAAACTGGACTGGGCTGAGATGTTCTTTGGGTTCTGGCTCTGAAAGGTTACAGTGATCCCACATTTCAGGCCCACATCTTCAAGGTATGTGTTTAACTTTATGGCCCAGAGCATATAAAGCCATGTGTCTCCAGGACTCAGCTCCCGGATCTTGGGAGCAGAGAGATGGATGTAAAAATTGTCATAGTAATAAACAAGCAGTTTGGTGAGCAGAGGGTTTAGTGAAAGCTGCTTTTCAACATCTCTCCTCTCTTTTCCTCCTTTTTTTCTTCTTCCTTAGAGGGCTGGGGAGGCTCCTTTTAGCTCCTCCCTTCTCAATTCCCTGTTTCATGAAATCTGTTAGGAACTTACCTTCAAGGTCTTTACTCCTCTGATAGCTTTGCTTGAAATTATCAGCAATTAAAAACTTTTGGGATAGAAAGGAGTTGGAGAAGAAATCCATACAGCACTAGCACACAAGCCTTGTTTCCTTAGGCATCCAACTAAAACACTTCCCAGGGCCAAGGTGAAAAGCCAGGTCTGATGCTCTGGACTTGCAAACCCAACACTGCAGCTGTATGTTTCTGCTGGAAAGAAAAACAAACTGCAAACAATGGGAGAGACCACAGAGCTTTGCCTGGAGCTGTGCTGGGGGGGATGAAGTGATTTCCCAGGCACCAGTTGGAAAAGGGACAGCCCTGATGCTGGGCCTGGGCTGGGTGGGAGAGGGGAGCAGAGGGGACTTGGTTTGGTGTCTTCTCCCCGTCATCTCTCTTGACCTGCCTGGGTGAGTTCAGGCTCAGCAGCACTCAGGGTGAGTTCTCAGGGTGAGTTCAGGCTCAGCAGCACAGTCTGACAGGGAAATGCAGGTATTTAAACTGTTCCTGGAGCTCACTTGGCAGTTTCCAGGCTCCCTGGACTCCCCTCTGACCTGGAGCAGTGCTCTGAATCCATCCCAGCATTTCAGAGGGAAGATGGGGGAAGATCTAAATGAGTTTGTTTCTGAACACAGTGTTTCGAAAAATCCACCTGGGTAGCTAAGAGCAGAAAATACCGTTTTATAGAGGAACATCTTTGGTGTTCTGGCTCTTCAGAACAAAGGTGGAGCTTCTAAATAAAAACCTTTTAATAACTGATACCAAAAAGTATAAAGATGCTCTCAAAAAAAGTAAAAATACCAATGAAAATGCAACAAGGTAAAGATACCAATAACTGATATTAAATGATACCCGTTTAATAACTGATATGAAAAAGTTCTGCCCGAGTGCCGCACATGGATCACGAGCCTCTCCTCGGCAGAAGCAGCGCAGATTTCTACGGGAATTAAAAGGAAAAAAACCCCCAAAAATAGGGTCCTGCACGTGCATATAAACTGCTGTCCTTCCCCCCACTAAAAAAAAAAAATACACCCCCTGCACATCCCAGTGTCCGTGTCCCGAGTGGGACACTGCAGGCACGGGGGCCCCGTGGAACCTGGACTCACCACAACTGTGTCGCTGTTTTTCCTTCGCTCGTGGCATAAATCATGAAAGGAAAAAAAAAAAAAGAAAATCTGTTAGCACAGAGCTCAGGTTTGTTTATTTTTTTGCCAGCTGCAACATGCTACCCTCTTAGGGGATCATGGAAAACCAGCCATGGTTTAGGCTGGAGTGACATGTCAAACCCAAACCGTGGGTCTGGCCCCTCTCAATGAATTACAACCTTGTCAGGAACCTATTATACATATAGACATGCATATATGGATTTTTTTTTAAATTAAGGTAGGGGTTTTTTTTATCAAATCAAATACCTGCACAGTAAATTATGCTTCTGGTGCCAGCCTGGCTCTGCCTCTCTCTCCCCTGCTCTCCCTCCCTCAGCACCACGACACAGGGGGTTTGTTTGAGGAGGGAGTGCTGGGAGGGTCCTGAGCTGCTGAGGAAATGCTGTTTGACCTTCCCACGTGTTTTGTTTGGGAATATTTACCACAGCGTGTCCCAGCACCGCTGCCTTCATGATAAAAATATTCAGAGCCCGAGTGTGGAGGCCTGGGGTGGTGGGTGAAGGCAGGAAGGTGAATCAGGAATAGGGTGCAGCCATCAAAGGTGTTTGCTCATCTGTTTTCTGAACCAAGTTTGTTTTGTTTATTAATAGGGCTTGAAATGCCAAGGGGAAAGTTTAAGGTGAACTAAAAATGCCGTGTGTTCCTCTGGTATGGAGCCTCCTTTTGTACTTGCTAAAATTAGTTGAGTGATGGCTTTTTCCCTTTTTTTATTGAACCTCCTCCCCCCGAGGAATAGATGGCTATTGTTGTTTTAGGGGAGGCCAGAAAGATCAGCAAATTAAACCAGTGACAGTTCACTGGAGGTCTGTTTAATCATGGCCCAGCAGTCCCTTCAGTCAGAGGCATAAACTGCTGCAAAATAGTCCTCACAATAATTTTTAAAATAAAAATTTAAAAAAAAAATAACAGTTAAGAAGCTTTCCTTTTCCATGGAGGAAAAGAGGAATAATTGTTATCAACAAACAGTATCTTTTATGTTCAACTCTGCAAACAGCCAGAAGATGCTTCTGCTGTCGTTGTGACCTTACAGGGGAAGAATCCCACACAGGACAGCATGAAGCAAATTAAACGGATACAAATGGATACGCAGCACCCCCGTGCCCAACAGTTTGACCCTGTGGTGTACCCTGACGAGGGGAAAAATCTGTACCTGGTTAACAGCCCGTCCAGCCAACCACTGGCATCAAATCCTTCCTTTGTGTGCTTCCCAGGAGCTCTATGGTTTGGGTTTGTAGGACTGAATTCAGAGCACACTTGGGGGGTTGGGTTTTCCTCAAGGGGACCTCCCCAAACCCAGGACAGAATGAAAACCGCCCCCCTGCTCCCGTGCCCTCTGCCTGTCTGGGCACTGAGCTCGTGTGGGAGCTCAGAGGGGCTCGAGCTGCAGGAGCGACTGCAGATGGAGACAGGGGGAACGTCCAGGAACCTCGAAGACGACAAAATCCAGCAGGACTGTGCTGTTTCTGTAGCTCTTGTCTCGTGGCTGCTTCACCAAATCCGAGAAGCAGAACCGTGTTCCCTCACATCCAGGGACTTGTCCAGTGTCCCCAAAAATGCCCATCCTTCAGGGGAGGGTCACCCCAGCTGCCTGGGAGCACATGGCACAGGTCCTGCCCAACTGCTCCGTGCCTCCTTGTTCTCCCTGTTCCAAGGGGGCAGGAATCAGTCCCTCCAGGGAATGGGCTCGGAGACAAAATGTTAATCATGTGTGTAGTCCTTTAATTGCATTATAGCCCTTACTAAATAAGGTACAGGAGAACATAAAGGTGGCCTGCTTCTAGTTTTGATGCAGATATTATGTAAATTTATGTACCTGATTATGCCAACCTTGTGAACCCCCCAAGGTTTGGGAACAGTTTCCAAGCTGCCCCCCTTGCTCAGTGTGGAATTCTTTGTCGTTTGGTTCTGGTTTTGCATTAAACCCCCAGCGTGTGTCTGTGTGTGCTCCCCTTCCCTGCAAGCCAGAGACTGAATCTGGCACTGGGTTTTCTGGCTGGGTGAGGAGAAGTTTGTCTCCGAGGTGAAAAATTTGCCTTTCAAATTTCTATGTAGCTTGTACCCAGATTATAATTCATAGCCGGGGCTGAATACCAAATGACCCTGTTCCTCATTTCCACAAATATTCTGAAAGGCAGAGAGCAAGGCAAGGGGAAAATCCTGGCTTAAATCCAGTGCTGTTAGAACCCAGAAGCAATGGCATTTATAGAAAGGCTGGATTTGGCCTCTTCCATCTTTCATTTAGAGCTCTCAGATTAACAGAATATAAATATTGCCTGATGCCCCAGAGCTGCCCCAGCAAGTCACTGAAAGATGCATCTTTCCTTCTGGAACAAGGCAAATATTGTGAAAGGAAGTCTCCATGAGAAAGAGTGGAAAAGCTGTTGGGAACTGTCCTCGATATTGTGTGTTACAAGGTACCTGTGAAGACTAAAACTTGGAGGATAAACTCCAAACATGAACGAGAAAGTCCTTTTTGGCAGCACCAGAACAGTCCACAGTGGTTTTTACATGATGCATCATTAGTAAAAGATTTTGTCAAACTTAGTCCTTGTGGTTCCATGCAGACAGACCATGTATTATCCCAAGAATTTTCCAGAACAAAGAAAAAGAAGGAATTACAAACCTTATTGTAAGAGAAGGAAACTCACTGGGAAATACACTGAAGATTTTGCAAGGCTCTTGCAGCTGAACAAGATTGATTTGACATCTCCTGTCAATTCTGGGTTATTCCCACTCTGCTCACCATGGTGAGGGACAGTGGGATGGAAACAGCTCCGAGTTTTTAATTGGGAAATAACCATCTTTAGATGTGACCGCAGGAATGCTCCGTGCCTGTGCCAGGGCAGGGTTAATGGTGATCCCTGGTGAAATGCCAGGCCCTGTGATGTGTCCTGGCACAACCCATCCCACCATCCCTGCTCTTCCCTGCCTGGACCAGGACATCCTCAGTGGGTGCCTGTTGCCAACTGTTTGCTCACACGTGAATCCCAAAAGGAGTGAGACAGCAAAATAGTGACCAAAAACATATTTCACTTCCATTTTGCTATCATTGCTCTCTGGGACTGGAATTCTGAGATAAAACACATGGATTTCAGCCGTATCCCGAGGGATGCAGAGCTCTGGTCCCGTGGAACACGAGTCGTGTGGAACACGTGGTTGTTATTTCTCCGTCAGCGCTGCCAGGGCTGGAGCTGCTGTTCCCGTGTCATTCTCCTGACACATCGTTAATAAACAGGGAATTTCATACCTGATTTCCACACTGTCATGCTGAAAACCACCTGGGTCTCGGTTTTCATCGACGTTTAAAATGAATAAACCGAGAAGATGTGGACTGAGAAGTGGCGGCTGTGTTTGAGCTGGGATCAGCCTAATTGAGTAATGGATCAATCAGGTTGGAATGAGCATCCATGCTGGGAGGAGGAAAATAGGACTGGAAATTCTGAGGCTCCAGATGTCCAGTTGTTGTGAAGATTTCACAGCACTAGCTTCCCAGTTAGAAACCTTTTCCTAAGCAGGGACCTTACCCAAACCTTTGTGGCTTCAATAGGATATGCACTGATCATTCATTAATGTCTAATCCCATGGAGATGGGGAGCAATTTATTCCCTTTTTTAGAGGCTTTTCACGGATTTGAAGACCTTCTGTATGTTCTTCCTGGTTTTCCTTACTTTGCTGAATAACTCCAGTTCCTTCCACTCTCCTGTGTATCATTTCACAAAACCCCTGACCTGGACTCACTAATCCAAATGAATTTCAGAACTGATCCCTTTCCAGGAGCTGTTACAGGAGGCTGCCGTTGCCAGCAGGTGTCACCATAAGAGAACGAGAATATCCCGCTTGGAACGCCACCGCGTCTGCAGGAAACGCGCCGTCTGTCCCCGCAGTTTTCCCTCCTTTGCATCCCACTGGAGCCCCTTTATTCCACAGTGACTTATCGCTGGGTTAGAAAATAAATATGTCCTGAAAGCAAGAGACCCCCGAGCAAAAAAAAAAACCCACTCCGGGTTTGGAAAAGGAGCTCGGCAAAGCTCTCAGGGCTTGGAGGCGGGTGGCAGCGGGGCTCTGGGTGAGGATTTGGGGTGGCAGAGCCGCTGGATCTGTGACCCATCAGCGTGGCCTTGTGGAGGGTGCAGCAGTGGGAGCACAGGCAGCTTTGAACCACTCCTGTGCACCCCCAGCTGTGTTTATCAGGCGGCAGCTCCTCGGATATTTGCACAAAAGCTCAGGGAAACCCTCGGAGGTGTGTTATGACCTCTCCCTGGAATTTATTCTGTGGATAATCGTTGCGTAAGGGAGGATCTCATTGTTCTCTTCCTCTCTCGCTGGCAGAGGGGTTTGAGTCCCACCTCTCCCTGCCCCTCCTCAAGTTTGCCCAAACCAGCGGACAAGTGCCCGAGCGATTGTGGGAACACGAGAGGCTTCCACGCAGACAGGTTTTCTCCCGAAATTCCTGATTTTCTGCAGGGGGTTTCGGGGTGGTTCTGGCTGAGGGGGTGATGTCTGTGCAGGACAACCCGCCCAGAGGGGCTGCGCCCTGCTTGGAAGGGTCGAGACAGCCTTCTGCGATTTTCCTTTCCTTCACTGAACCAGCAGGCGCTGCATAAATATTGGAAATCAAACCCGCTGCAAACTGAAGGATTAGTATTTAGCTCTTTATCTAAATACACCCCGTTCCCCCCACCCCCCGCCCTGCGTCCCCTCCCCAAAATAAAATAGCGTTGTTTGAAATTTCCAGGGAAGCTTAAGGCCTAAAGCATTGGGTGAGATGTAAATTTCTTAAAATATTTATCCATCCATAAGTGGCTACATATTTGACATTATTATAGGGTTTCTCAGTGTTCCATTTTATTAAAAAATATTTATTTGGTTTCTAAGATTACTGCTTCTCTGACCACAGAAAATTCAATTACCGAAAACTGCAGCTATCAAATTGGTTGAAAATAAATAGCCTTTTATCCAAACCTGGCATGGGCTGGTTTACTTTTAATACGTAGCCATAAAAAAAGAAGCTCTTTCGACGGAGAGCCGGTTGGTTACAGAGCAAGAAGCCAAGGAATACTTTGCATCGTCAGGTTTTATTTAAAATAAGGGAGGGAGGGGGCAGAAAATAAGTCGTTATGAGACTAATTAGCTGCTCGTTTTTCTCTTTTGTTTTAACAAGTGACAGAAGATCTCTCGAGGCGTTTCTTTTGTTAGGAGAAGTGAGTCTTGTTTCACGAGTGTGAATAGATCTGCAGGTAACAATCCAAAATCTCGGAGCAGCGATCCTACCTGTGAGGTTTAACACGGGCGTTGAGTTTGCAAATGACAAAGAGTAGAAACTCGTGCTGGAAGAGCTGCTAGAGCAGGTTTATTAATTGTTTTTCATCTTAAACAGCGTAGATTCCATCACTGCTCAAGACAGCGTTTTGCAGAGGTTTATTAATGGAGAAGGTATGGCTAAAATATCGAGTGTGGCTAAAATTTAACATCCTTTGTGACACAGAGGAGAAGTCACACACCGACATGGTGAGATGCAGACAGACCCCTGTATTGCACCAGGAATCTTTCAGAACAAAGAAAAAGAAGGAATTATGAACCCTATTGTTGGAGAGGTAAACTCACCGGGAAATGCACTGAAGGTTTTTCAAGGCTCTTGCCTTTGAACAGTGTGACATCTCCTGTGAATTCTGGGTTGTTCCCACTCTGTTCACCGTGGTGAGGGACAGTGGGATGGAAACAGTTTTGAATTGGGAAATAATCATCTTTAGATGTGACCCCAGGAATGCTCCGTGCCTGTGTTCACTCTGAGCGCTGTCTGCTCGGCCCTTCAGCACAACCACCTCTGTTCCAACAGGGCTTTTGCGAGGGGCAAATAAAGCAGAAGGGAAGAGATTCGAAAAGAATGACCGTCACTTCCAGCCCTGTCCGAGCGGTCTGGGCTAAGACTTCCCCTCCTTTAATTTGTGGAACAGCCCCTTTGCTTCTCCAGGCTCTTCGCTCTCCCGTGAAGTCCCTTCCACACCGTGCCCGGAGACACGGCGTCTGTCAGCTCGGGTCCCCGAGGCATCAGAGGCTGGAATGCGAAACACGCCGCTGCTGTGGCACCCGGGGGCTGCTGTTAACAGCTCCTGTTGGCTGCGGGAGCCGCTGCCCGCGCCGGATCAAGGAGGATGCTGAGAGATGGGGCCGCCTGCCCCGGGGGGAGGGACGGGATGAGCAGGGACCCCCATCCCGGGATGCCCCGCAGCTGTCAGTGCCAGCCCGGGATGAAAAGCCACGAGATCAAAGCGCAGACGAAAGCGAAGGGAGATAATGCGATGGGCACATGGTCCTTCCAAAAAAAAAAAAAAAAANGTTCAAAGGGCCTTCCTGCCTGTGGGGTGGGTGTCCGTGGCTTCCAGGGAGCCGTCAAGGGGGGCTGGAGAGCTGAGGAGACCCTTCTGGGAGAAGCAGAAACATTTCTATTAAAAATCTCGGGGTTTATTGCTTTGGAAAGACATAGGGAATTTCTCCTAAAAGACCTGTGGGAAAACTCATCAGCTCCTAGGATGGGTAAAAATATGCCTGTGTCTCCCACTGGGCACACGGAGACGATCACAGTTACAACCATTTCCTCGAAAACTGGAAGCACTTTTTAGTTCCTATTTACTGAGTTTTCGCCCTTTGGAAATGCACAGGAGGAGGATTACCTGGAAATCGTGGCTAGAGCACATGGGTCAAGACAAGCGAGACCTCTCCCGAATTTACCCCCTGGAGATGGCAGTTTCACCCCCACACCCCCCCCTCTGCTAAACAGGGACATCACAAAGGGTTACGTTGGGAAGTTCAGTCAAATGAAATAACGCCTGGAAAGGGCTTTAAGAAGATTTTGTGAGGAAAGGGCTCTCTCAGGTTTGAAGAATAGCTGGCTGCTGTTCCTGGCTGTGGTTTCACAGGTCTGTACACACGTCCCATTGTACACAAAAGCCGCTTATTTGTTTAAGGCAGTTGGTGAGTGGATTATGTGACACGGAGTCATCCAGAGACACTGCTCCAGCCGGAGTGGCAGGGCAGGAAAGAGCCTGAACCTGTATTTTAATCTCTTTTCTGATGTGATTTCCCAATCGCATCGGGAGGAGAAGTCTCCCTGAGCTCAAGGTCTGATGGTGCTGAAGATAATCCAGCCCAGCCCCAGCCAGCTTTCCAGGAGCCCTTTCCCAGCTTCCCTGGAGGAGGACCAACTCCCACTGCTCCCTGCAGAGTCTGGGAGCTGCAGTGCTGCTGAAATGTAGCTTATGGATGAAATGCAGTTTGGGTCTCTGTAATGGATCCTGCACTCGGAGCCAACAGAGCAGGAGCTCAGCCGTCAGCTGTCAGCCCATAAAATCTGCGTTACCTTTCTTTCTTTTCCTTTCCTCTCCCCCCCCGCCCCCGCCATTGTTCTTAAAGTGATGGTGTGAGGGTAGCTCATGGATTGGGAATTCCAGGAGCAGCTCCACAGGTTTCTTTAGCAAATGAAAGCAGGAGCATGTTGCAGTGTTATGTTGAGCTGGATGACTGCAAAAAGTGATGCCCCCACTGTCCTACCCTTAGGCTGATTCCCAGCATAAACTACTTCACTTTCTTGGCTTGTGCCTCCTGAACAGCAGTAAAATAACATCACTTGCAACAGAAAACTCCCTGGAAGTGTGTTGATCCAAAAAAGCTTGTATATTTATATATATATTGAATGTCTGCTCCCAGATAACGTTGCTTTGCTCGTTTTAAAAGCTCCCCCTTGAATAAAGAGCTTCTTTGGAAGCTTTTTAAATGTGAGTTAGGACTTGATGTTGCCTTGGTAGCAGAGACCCTTCGTGTTCCAGCGTTCCTTGCGATGCACACAAACAACACATTGACTGTGGCCCCACTTTACATTCTCACTAAATCAAGGTAAAGTTTTTTAAAGCCCAATTCATATTAAAAAATTTTCCTGCGGGTGTGAAGTGATTTTGACAGAGGCACAGCTCACACCAGGAACCCTCCAGACTTGTGGCTTCAGAGAAAGAGGGGAAAAATATAGCTTGGGGTGGGGACAGGAGGTAGAAATAGTTGAGAGGACCCTTTGGTCTTTAATTCATGTCAGAAGAGCCCCAGCTGTCACCCACCACTTGTCCCAGATTTATGGATCATCTGTTTTGTTAATGCTTGTGGATCTCTTGCTGAACATAACCCTTCTGAGCTTTTTTTCCCCCCCTGATCAAAGGCTGTTAAAGTTATAAATGTCCCTGTGATATCTTGAGGTTTGCCTAAGAAGAAGGCGCATTGATGGAACAGTTGTTGGGGTAGTCATGAAGTAATATATTTTCCATGTATATCTTCACAAGTTTCGGAGGAGCACTTTAATTTTATAAATATATTGAGCAATCTGTGCTTTGACAGAACCGGCTGATGAATTTCTGTGCTGAATTGACCACTTGGAATGAGGCCATTTGTTCATCTTCAGTGTTACCTGAAATGCACAGAACAGGCACTTCAAAATATTTATGACATTTTTCCCTTGAATTCACTCACAAGTGAAGTTATACCTGTATGTGTGCAGGTGTAGGAGATTTAGGGTTATGTGTAAATAAAGTACAGCAAGACTTGAAGTTCTCATAGCTCATGGTGTGACAACGGGCTCCTCACCTCTCCTGTTCACATGGTTTTCCAGCCTGAGGAACTGACTGGAAGGAAAGGCTGCAGATGTTCGTGGACCAGCAGCTGCCAGGCACGTGTGTGTCCTCTGCCCTCAACGGAGTCACCGTGGTGGTTCAGATGTGCTTCATACCTTGGTGGTTCATACCTTCAGGTGGTTCATACCTTGGTGGTTCATACCTTGGTGGTTCATACCTTCAGGTGGTTCATACCTTGATGGTTCATACCTTGGTGGTTCATACCTTCAGGTGGTTCATACCTTGGTGGTTCAGGTGTGCTTTGCTCCCTGCCCTGGTCAAGCAGCAGCTTCTCCCCTGGGTCCAACAGGAGCTGATTTGTGTCAGCTGGAGAAAACGGCTCCCTTCTGCGGGCTGGGATTGGCTGGCCCCTCTTTTGCAAAATGAAGGAGCCTCGTTGCTGCTCTGAAATTCCACGTGCAATATTGTATTTCTGCATTCTTAGGCTGGACAAAGCCCCGAGGTGTCTGGAGTTGAAGGTTTGCCAAAAGCATCTCAATTACAAATTCGGTGCCTCGCGTTTGCCTGGGCTATGAAAGCATCATCCAGCACAGGGGCTGTCAGTGGAGGGATTTCAGTTTTGAATCCTGGAATGGTTTGAGTTGGAAGGGACCTTGAAGCCCATCCAGTCCCACCCCCTGCCCTGTGCAGGGACACCTTCCACCAGCCCAGGTTGCTCCAAGCCCCCTCCAGCCTGGCCCTGGACACTTCAGGGATGGGGCAGCCACAACCTCTGTGGAACCTGTGATTTTAGGGCGCATCTGAATTGTTTAAACTTTTACCTGAGCCACTGCCCTTGGGAGAAGGAAAAGTCTCGATGGTTCATTCAGCTTTCAGGTGGGAACTTTGCCAAGCACTGAGCGAGGCAGGAAGCTCAGTGTCTCTTTGGTGCCTAATTAGGCACCTTCCTGCAAGGAACATCCCTTGTCCTGTAGCCTGGGCAGATTTGCTACAAGATTCAGAGAGTTTCTTGTTGCAGCAGCTGAGGGGGAGATCAAACAAACGGAGAAGCTGGAATTCTGGGGTGATTTCAGAGGGATCTTCACATGGATTGGCTCAGCAGTAGCGCAGGAGAGGCTGCCTCAGTCGCTTCCCTGGAAAGGTCCAGAACACAGGAGGAATGAGCATCCAAAGACAAGTGCATCCACAGGGACGATGCACTGAGGGAATGCAGAGGGTGCCCAAACCACAAACTGTGCGCCTTGATCAGGCTCCAGACCTCAAACAGCCCTAATTTAAGGGTGATCCAGATACAGGTTTCTTGGTTTGCTCGTTATAGAAATGAGAGACCAACTCCAGCTCAGGCTCTGGTTGGAATACTGGGAAAGGCCGCAGCATTCCGAGATCTTTGGAGCAAAGGTGTTAATTTTCACCCATTTTTAGAAAGGCATGATTATTGCTGGCCTGACTATTTTATTTTAAATGTTTTAATTACTTGAGAACAAACTGTTTTACACAATTCCCAAAGCAGCTGAGCAACACTTTGGAAGCCAAATATTCTGGCAGGATTGATTTTTTTTTTTGGTGTGAAAGCAGGAGAAGTTACATACAGAGAGCTCCATGAAATGCTAAAATTATGGCCCAGTGTCCATTCCATCAGTCACTGGGAACTCACGTAGAATTTCATCTAAGATCTATATTTGAGGTACAAATTTGGAGGTTTTATTGCTGCCTTAAAGTGCATGCAGATTATTTTACTTTAATTCCAAGTCACATTATCCCCAGCCAAGTCTAGTGTCATTTTACAGACATGAAAACATAGAAACTCTGTTCTCAAGTTCCCTGTTATGGGATTGAGGCTGTTGTTTATTGGTGATGATTTTCCTTTCTTTTCCTGACAGCAGCCATGGGGATGAATGCACTGCCTGGGCTATTTTTATGATTTATGTTCCTCCTTCAGTGTTTGTCTGTTAGTCTGAAATCAGATAAAGGGCCCTGGACCACATGATTTAAGTGCATGGATAGATGAGAAAAGAGAAAATAGCTGTAGCATCTAAGCTAATAATTCACAATTTGCCTGTTTGTGAGTTTGGCAATATTCTCGGGGCGGCTGAAAATTTTTATCCTCGTTTCATTTGTTCCAAATAATAGGACTTTTTTTTTTTTCAACTTTTCCTCAAATTGGATTAGAAAAATTTGTGTTAAGGTGAGCCTGCAGTTTTACTGCTGTCAGCGTGACAAGATGGCTCAAGTGCAGTACGTGTAAGGATGAGTAAGATTTGGATTCCGTTTGATCCTCTGCAGTTTTCACAGTGTTATCTGCAAAGCTTGGAGCAAACATTTTAATCTGTGGTGGGAAATCAAGAGGCACAGGCAGCGGGGCTTGCTCAGAGCACACACGGAGTTCCCAACCAACAGCAAGAAGGTTTCGAGTGCTAAATTAATTATACAGCACTGGACACAGAGATCATCAGCTGTAAAAATGCTCAGGTCGCCTGAAAATAGGGCAAAGAAAAACTGAACCTGTATATTAATTTCTAGTATTAATGCAACTGTTTCTCCAGGAATCTTGCTTGAATGACTTCAAAAGAAGGAACCCCAAAGTGTGAATTTAAGGTGGGCTATTGCTTTCCTTTTCAAAGAGAAGCATGAAGAAAAGGGAAGCTAAGGAAATGTAGGAATTTCAAGATAAATATCGGGAATAAAGATCTCAGCCTCCTGAGTTTGTTTCTCTTACAACGAAAACCAGTATGGTTTTGTGTCTGGTTCCAGAGTAGCTCACAATCAAATTTTCAGGATTTTTCATGGAAACTTTCCAGCCTGGAAGTACAGAGGGAGTATGTACAGACAGAAGAGGATGGAAAAGGGGTGGTAAACTCCCTAATAAATCTGTCAGTAGGAAAGACCCTTGGAACCAGCAGGGTTTGTAGCTTTCTCCAACTCCCACATCTCATCTTTTAACAGTATAAATAGCTGGGTTTAAAACTAGATTTCTCCACTGAAAATGTTAAATTTGCTGGCATAAGATGGCAGCTTTTGACATTAGAATATGGAGCCATTCCATTAGATTTATAGTCTCCAAGTCCATATTCCCTTGAAGATTAAACCTTCATTAAGTTCCCCCTTTTTTTCCCTTTATTTCCTGCCTTTTGCTCACATCACACTCTAACTTTCATAAGCACTCTTGGGTTTAGTGCTTTAATAAAAACAGCTTTGGTGGAGGTTTAAAGGCACTTCAGATTCTCTAAAAACCTTTTGGAAATTCACCCCTAAATCAGTAATTCAACCTTCCTTCCCTCTCCCCTCGTCTCCCACCATACATCTTCATTAAGACGCATCCAAAAGAAGGTAGTCTGCAATTTAAACAATTACATCAAGGGGTTGATTTTCTTTTTCTCTCTCTATTTTTTTTTTTTTTTTTTCTTCCACCATTGTTATGACTAGACAGAGGATCATACTGAGTACATTAGCCAGGCAGTGACTCAGGACACCTACTGCTTGGAATGCCATTGCGCTCTGAAAGGAAAGGGATAAAACCATCTCTCCTCCAGCCCTGAACCCCACTCTGCAGCAATATTTCTGCCACAGGAATACTTTGCTGGCAGCTCCAGCCAGGCAGCGTTGGGGAGCTGCGGTAGTTTGTTGTCAAAATGAAAAATGGTTCAGTGCAAAAGGTCTCATTGCTGGGATGTGAACAATCAAGGAACACTAAGTCAAGCATTTGACAAGGAACTTTGGTCTTGCTGTTAAATACCACTTAATATTGTCCTGCCTGATAATCCCTGCTGTTTAACAACCCTGCAATCGTGGCCCAGGGATGGCATTGAGCCTCCTCTGAAGGGAAAATCTGGGCCATATGTCATGTGTTTGCCGGCAAAGGAAAAGGCATGGCTTTTGATATCCAAGGAAAATTGAGATGTTGCAAAAATAAGACAATTGCAAACACGTTGTGGTCTTGATTCTGCCTCGGAGTTTGGGTCCAGAACATTGAGGAGTGGCTGCAGTTCCAGCTGAGGGTGGTGGCGGGTGAAAAGCTGAGCTTCCCAGTCCTGTCCTGTCGGAGGTCTGTGTATGAAAGGCATCCCAGCCTCTACTGGGAGTGCAGCTGGAAAGCTTTGCTGTTATCACCTCTGCAGCTTCACCTGAAAAGTTCTTCCTTGGAGTACAGGTTGTCTTTTCCCGTTAAGATTTGCTGCCTTCAGGCCGTGACCCCTCCTGTATCTGTGCTCTAACTGCTCCTGCTCAGATAACCCTCTGAGATCTTTGGGACGTTTTTCTCCTTGCCTTTCCATGCCTGATCTCGAGCCATCCCACCTCCTACGAGTCCTTTGTCTATTTTGATTTGCCTTTTTGGTGGTTGGGTTGGTTTTGTAAATAATAACCTTTGTTTTTGTGAGTTTGGTTCTTTTCTGAATGTACGCTTCTGCATTATGAATAGGGGATTGTGTGCTCTGAAGAGATTCTTCCCAGAAATGATGGAAGATGTTGAAGCAGAAAATGAACAGATTATTGACCTGGAAGTCCATAGGATATGTCTTCATTTTAGCTTGGCTACAAATCCAAGCTGGAGCCAGGAATAATGATATTCACACTGAAAAAGGAAAGTGAAATAGGCAAACAAAGCATTGGTTTTGGTCACTGATTTCCAGCCAGGAATTGCATGGGCTCACAAACCGTTTAAAGTGAACAATTGTTGCCCAGAGAGGGTGTGGCTGCCCCATCCCTGGAAATGTCCAAGGCCAGGTTGGACGGGGCTTGGAGCAACCTGGAATAGGGGAAGGGCAGGGGGTGGGACAAGATGAGCTTTAAGGTCCCTTCCAACCCAAATCATTCCGTGATTCCATGAATTTGCAATGGCAAATAGTGATAATTATTTTCAGGGAGTGAATTACTGGAAGGACGAGAAGCCCAAGGCAGTTAAGGAAGAGCTCGAAGGCAGCTTTGGAGAAAAGAGAAGGGACCTGAAACAACTGAGCCCCTCCTCAGCGATGCTTCTGGGACAGTTCCCCCTGCCCAAGGGAGGAGCCTGAAGCTGAGCCTGGCACTTTTCCTGCCTCCTTGCTGCTCCTGCATCCGTGCTGTCAGGGCAGGCCTGCAGTGGGAGCCCCGTGTGTACACACACACCCAAGTGCGCTAAATAGCCACCTAAGAAGGCAAAGAAATTCTGGGAGAGGTGGCGGCTGGCAAATATTTTCCTGTGCTTGATGTGTCAGCGGGGTTCTGGCAGGTGCCCTTAGGAAAACACGTCCCACATTTCTGAGCACTCAACACCCCCAACCACCCCCGGGGTGACAGTGTTTCCTCAGCCTGTCCTTCGGGCTGTGCTCAACGCCCGAGGCGTTCAAAGGGGAGCACGGAGACCGCTGGGGGTGTGGGAGGTACTGAGGTTTGTGGAGATGACATCTGGATGTGGGAAAACCAGGAGAGCTTCCTAGAAGCCTGGGAGAAAGGCAGGAGTCGGGCTAAAGCTAAACCAACAGTGAAAGGAAACCCTGGGAAATGGAAATAACAGGCCTGGGAGAGAAATGCGGTGTGGGGCACAAGGGGCTTGGAGCTGTGCTGGCCACAGGGAGGGGGAGAAGGAGCCAAAGTTTCCTGAAGTGGAGGGAAATCAGAGCCCACCCTGACTGTCCTGGAGTGGGGGCTTCTGCCTGAGCCTCACCTCGTTACAGAGAGCACAGTTACAGACCCAGACGGTGTCACCAGCTCCAGAATTCAGAGCGCTGCCGAGGGAGAAAGGCTGGACAGAGACAGGGTGAAAACACACTTGCATCCCAGGAATAAGTAAATTCCAACTTTAATAATTTAATTCAGGTCATTGTTTTAATTATATCATTAAGATATAAATATCTTCATTTGCATTGTTATTTCAATATTTCAAATTCAATAATAATTTAATTTATAAATTGAACACGTGCATTCAAATCCCTTGACCAGATCAGCCACGTGTGCACCTCAATATTTGACTTGTTGTAGGATACACTTGTTTGAAATCTAGAAACTGATACAGAGATAACAGGAGAGATTGTTCACTCACGTTTGTTTCTTGTTCTTTGTCTTGTTCTTTTAGTGTCTTTGTCGTGGGAAATTGGGTTTGGAAGGTTTTATTGGGGGAGAAAAAAAATTCAGAGAGCTCTTCAAATCTGTTAAGTCTCAGTCCAGAGAAGCAGATGTCTTTAAAATTACTAAAATTCTGGGCAAGATTAATCAGAGAATGATAAAATCATGGAATGATTTGGGTGGGAAAGGATCTTAAAGATCATCTGGTTCCATCCCCTGCCATGGACAGGGACACCTTCCAGTTAAGGTCTCATCTAATCCCCTCTGGCTTTGTGAGGCCACTCCTATGTATTAAAAAAGAATTGAGATACCTCTGTCAGTATAATTATTAGTATGATCATTATTGTAATTATTATATTTTTATTATAAATTATTGCACCTCTCCATTTAAAGACGTTGCTTGCTGCCATGATTTCAGATCCACGTCCCAAACCTCTCTTAAACAAAAGCATGAGCAAACTCCCTGAAAACTGAAAAAAAGGCTTATTGCACCCAGTTTCTGGTACGGCAAAAGTCCACTTATTCTTTAATCTAAACTCTTCCCCAGGCAGCCCTGGTGCTTGTACTACATGAAAACAGGACTCAGATAAAAAGAGAAAGCAAGTTAAAGTAGTTTTCTCTCTGGAAATTGTCATGCTAGAGCATTAGAGAGCTCTGTTCTGGGAACAGAGTAAGCAGGGAATCACTACTGATTCTGCCATAAAAATAAGTAAATCACTGAATGCAATTTAAAGACTGAAGGAACGGACAGAATTTGCTGTAATCTCTCTTGAAAATTGTCTTTTTCCTATTCAGTCCTCTAAATAGGGTATCATATTCAGAGTGAGGAAAAGGCTAATCTTTATATTGAGCATCTACTCCTGTGCAATGTCTGCTCAGTTCTTCTGCAGCAAGGGGCGGGGTGGGGGGGTGGATTTTGTTTGGTTTTGCCTTCCCAGTGATGCAATTCCAAGCCGTGGGCTCCCCGGGAAGCTCAGCCCCTTTTCAGGTCTCCTGGGCTTTATGAGCAAGGCAGCGCTTTTCCTTGTCCAACAGCCCCCGAGGGACGGCCCTGAACGGGGCTGGAGATTTATTGCCGCGGCTCTGCGAGGAAATGATCGTCTGCCAGGCCGAGCAGACCAGCAGATACTGTGTCAGATATGTCATATCTTGTCAAACAGCAGCTCCCCGGCTCCTGGGGTTGGGTTTCTGTGCCGTGGGGTTGGTGGGATGGATTACTCACCCGCGGCACGCTCGGGGAGGTGAGAGGGAAAAGAAAACTGCTTCGAGGTTTGTCGAGGCTAAAAGCTCCGTGTGTGCCGGAGACACCGGGGGACACAAACGGGGGAGTTCCCCCCCAGCCCCCGGGGCTCACCTGGAAGAAGGGTTCTGCCCAAGTCTGGGTGTTTGGGAGGACACTGGGAGGAGGTGGAAGTGGGATGTAGGGCTGGAAGGTCTCGGGGTTTGGAGCTGGGCAGTACTCGATGTTTAGAAGATGTTTCACAGCCTCACTCTGCGGGTGAAACTGTCCCTCCTGGGACCTGAGTGATGGTTTGGATGGGATGAGGTGACACTACCGGTGTTCCTGGGACCTCTGCAGGTCTGGGTTCACCAGCCTTCCGACGACGGAGGAGGTGTAGGACAAGCAACACCAGTGGCATTTCTATATTTTTAAGCTAATAATTCCCTAAATAGTTTCTTTCAAAAGACAGGGAAGCAAAAAAAAAAAAAAAGCTCCCTAAACTGCAAGAGTTAAAGCTCCAAAATTACCTGTCCTACCTCAAAATGCCACTCGTGGAAGAGCCCTGTATTTAGAAGTCAGGCTGCTGTTGGAAAGGCACCGTGGTGTTCTAGGAAGGCATAAATAACCATCCCAATTTTCCCATTTCTTCCCCAGAATGGATGTTACATTAGCAGATGGAGGGTTATTAATGGAGCATGGTTACAAGCCAGTTGAAATGTCTCGCTCTGGATTAAAAAATGAGGTTTCCAGGATCACTCTGGATTTAAGCCCAAAGCATTGCCTTTTGGGTTGTCAAGTCAAAGGTACTTAGAGGCTGTTCTAGTTGTTCCCCTCTTGTTTCTGTCATTAACTGTGGAAATTTCTGTTACTTCAGGATGTCAAACCAGTGGCCAGCCAGGGTGCAGTGGAACTTGGTCCTCAATTCTACTTCATCAGCCTCTAATCTAATACAGTTTGCTCTTGAGGAATGCTTTGCAAAATTCTTGTGGTATAAGACTAGAAAACAGTAAATCATAGTTCTGGGCTTCTAAACGTAATTCTTTCATCTCCAACTGTTCTATCTTCTAATTTTTCTCTAAACAAAAAAAAACAAAACAAAACAAAACCCCCCCAAACAAACAAAACAAAACAGAAAAATAACTCATAATAAAAAAGTAAAATTAACTTTAAAACCAATCAAGATTGATTTCTGGCCCATTCCAAATTCTTCTTCATTGTCTGGGAAGCTCCTGTTCTTCTCTACCATCTGGCCAAGTGACTTCAGAAAAACCTTTCAGCTCATTTTTAGTAGCCAGTTTTTCTCCTGTAAGGAAAGTGTTTGGATCTTTCTCAAAAATGATAGGAAAACCCCAGAGTTTGCTGGAATCAAATTCTCAGCAATGTGGTTGGAAAGCAACAACTTTCTCCCGTCTTCTTTTGAAAGTTATGGGCTCTAATGGTCACTCTAAATTCTACTCCCCGAGTATCCGTTTTCAACCAGATATTCGGGACTAGATCTGCCCTGGAATCCAACTGGGCCCGTTGCAGCTCTGGGAGATTGGGAGCAGATTGAGTCACCCAAATCACTCTGCACCTTGGGGTTTCACCATCAAATATAAACCTTATTATCCCGAGCTGCTTCCTGAACTGGCTCCTTTCCAGGGTTTTTCCTTGCCAAAATACTTGGCTGTCTGTGGGGACGTTCTCCATATTTTAACTTCCTGAATTGCAGTTAATGGGACCCACCTGGTCTGGTTTGGAGATGAGTCAGCAGAAGAGTCCAGCGTGTTTAGAAAGAGCCCCTGAAAGTCGTGTGGAACAGAGGCTCAGACCCAGACTGGGAGCCGGGATTTACGTCACTGGGGCTGGGAATTGCATTTGCTGCAGTGCTGAGGCAGGAGCTGCACTGTGGGATTTGTCCCTGGGCTTTTATTGAAGTCTTTGGCCAGAAATAAAATATTTCAAATATCAGTTGCCTTTGTGGTTGCTGCAATTTGAGAGGGCAGTTGAGTAAAGACCCCAAGGTCAAGGCAGGTCTTTGCTGATCACATCACCTGCAGGTCTGAGCTGCCATGGAAATATGGGCTATAATTTCTTTCTCTTCTCATCATGCCAACTGAAAATGCTGCTGCTGACAGCAGTTCTTCAAGACTAGTTTTAACGCCTCCTGGGTGGGTTTCAGAGCCTGTTCTAGGCTGAGGATTAGCCAAGTGGTACCTAAACCTTGCTGATGCTTCTTTCTCCAGTCAGGGCATTCAGCCCTCTCCATCTTTCTGTTGGATGGATAACAAAGTTATTCCCTTGCACAGCACATAATCAGCATCTTTGTTCCTTGAGCAGATTGGATTCACATACAAAGTTCTGATGGACGTGATGGGTAAATGCAAAACAAGCCCAACTTGCCTTTCTTAGCTGATGTGATGGTTGGTAGTTAGAACTTCTTTGTCTCTTCCCAGAGAAAGGGATCTAACCCTTTCCAGGAGAGATCAGTCATTGGAAGGAGCAAGATCCAAAGCGCAATCTTTCATTCCTGCTCCTTCCTTTCTTCTCGCTGGTAATTGAAATGCTCGAGCTGAGCCAAGACTAGATGAACCCCTTCAAATGCACATTTGTGGTTTGCAGAGAATTCCCTACATCCATGTTCCACGTTTTTAAGGGAGGGGAAAAAAATAAGTTAGCAGAAGATGTTTCCTTGGAGGCAGTGAGAGGTTCACCCCCAAATGAACTTCCCCTTAGAGGGTGAATTAAAAACTGTATGAAATGATTGATAGGAAGTTGTCAATTCTTCTCCAGCCAATTCCAAAAGTCAGGCAACTGTTTAGGCAAACACAAGCATCTAAGAAGAAGGGTTCCCCTCTTCACGAACAGGTGAATCCGAGTGTGCTCTCAGGGGCTGCCTGTACCCTGAACTGAAGTCCTGAATTCCGTGCATCCATCTCAAACACTTCCCTGAAGGCAGCCCAGAAGAAAGATGGAGAGGGACTGTTTACAAGGATGTGTAGTGATAGGACGAGGGGGAGTGGATTCAAACTGCCAGAGAGTAGATTTAGATTGGATATTAGCAAGAAATTGCTCCCTGTGAGGGTGGTGAGGCCCTGGCACAGGTTGCCCAGAGAAGCTGTGGCTGCCCCATCCCTGGAAGTGTCCAAGGCCAGGTTGAGTGGGGCTTGGAGCAACCTGGGAGAGTGGAAGGTGTCCCTGCCCATGGCACGGGGTGAAATGAGATGAGCTTTAAGGTCCCTTCCAACCCAAACCATTCCATGTCCTGGAGGGAACCAGCCATGAATGAATGAGAGTTAATAAATGGGTGTGCAGTGAGGCTGGTGTTCAACTTTGTCTTAACAGGAGAAATTTTGCGGGTGTGGGGGTTTAAGTTTTGTGCTGAAATGAAAGATACTTTTGTGACTTCAATTCCAAGCAAGGAACATTCTCATTCTCACCTGGGAGTATCAGAAGAATGCAGCCCCAGCTCGGTTGTCGAAGGCAGCGCCACGTCCGTATTTCCAGACAAATCCTTGCTCCTAATTAAAATAAACAATGGATTCCTCGGAGCCACGAGATCTTCAATAAACCCGAGTTTTTTTAAAAAAAAAAAAAATAGAGCAAGGGAAGATAATAGTTTAATTAATAGAAGCTGGCTCCCTTCCAAAGCACACTGTGTCAGTTGGAGTGTGCGAGGTGGGGAGGCTCGGGGTGGTTGGCATGTGAGAAGCATCTCTCTCATGATGAGTCTTGCAGGGAAATGCCAGTCACGCTCCAGCAGAGCCCGTCAGGTGTCTGGGCTGTGCTGCAGCACCTTCGGGATACCTGTCGCGGCCTGTGTGTCCCCGCTTCCACACCGGGCAGCTTCAAATGAGCCCCGCTGCACGCTCAGCTGAAGAGTGAAATTATCCCCCTGGTGCTGCCCGGCTGGGAGGGAGGGGGAAGAAAACTCCTGGCCCAGGTGAGGGATTCAGAAGGATCCCAGTGAGCTGTCACAGGCTGGGGCACGTCGGGCACAGGAACAGGAAGGATCTGCCACTGCCAGGAGGCTCAAAGCAAAAGGTGTCAGATCTACTTCCACCTTGCTCAGGTATCAACCCATGGCTTCCAATGCAAATATTTTCCCCTTCAGACCACCTTCCAGATTTCCAGAGGCAAAGGAGGTGAGCCTTGCGCCAACGGCATCAGTGTTGCAGGTAGCCAAGATTTTTCCTTGGAAGGAGTAGGTGTGGGTCAGTGTGAGAGCTCCGCTCCCCTCTCCCTGCTCCCTCCTCTTTCCTTTGCTCCATACAGACCTGGCTGTCGTTTTTCTCCACCCTCCCTGGTGTAGCTGTTGGTGCAGACCTTGTTTGTCAGAAAACCCTCCTTATTCTTCCCTCCAGTGTCTCTCTCAGGAAGTCAGGTCAGTCCAGGTTCGTTCCAGCCAAAGCCATGGCTCACCCGGGAACTAAAACTGCACTGCTCTGCTTTTCATTTTTGGCCTATAACAGCCACGTAATGCATTCACAGAACCCTAAATTTAAATGTGGAAGGGCCACAGTGCAGAATTCCAGGCAGGGAGAGGCTGTCACTCCCATCTCCTGCTGCAGCACAGGTTGCAGTGTCCATGTCTGACACACAGGTGGGTCCAACCAAGGATGGTGGGAGTTTGGATCACACTGGAACCCTGCAGACCTGTGTCTGCTCCTCACTGCCCTCAGCTGGGTTTAAATAAGCTGTTTGTGAGGTGTTCTGGTGGCCAAGGACCTGTGCAGAGCTCCTGAGTTCCCAAGCAGCTCCCCAAAAAACTGTTCATGGATGTCTTGCTGGTGCAGAGAATCAGGGGACAGTGGCTGGTGCCTGCTCTGGGGTGGGAGGGGTGTGTGGCTGCTGGAGTTAATCATCCTTCAGGGGCACGGCAAGGCACAGCAGAGCCAGGTGTGTCTGATTTCCCCAGGGCCTGATTATCTCACGATAACCACATCCTCTGAAGCTGATTTTCTGCTGGGTTTTCCCAGGTTTTCGTACAAAGGGATGATTTAGATAAACTGAATTGACCATAAAATTTACCAAGTGAATTCCAACCACCCCCCTTTTTTTAAGAACATCAAGTAGCCCCGCTCAGAGAGGTTTGCAAAACGAAATAACCCCATTTGTATTTTAAATTTCCGTCATGGGTGACATCTCCACTGAAGCTTTGTGAAGATGCAACTCGGAGATCAGCCCTGTTGACATCAAGCAAGGGTGAAGGACTTGGGGAGGGTCATAAAGCAGATGTCAAACAAGCGAAAAACACAGTCTGTACATTCCTATATAATCCACCTGCATCCCAAAGTGGCATCCTAAAAAACAGTGCTTCTCTTCCCTTGAATGCTCAGGGTGCTTGAACTCATAGAATCACAGAGTGGTTTGGGCTGGAAAGGACCTTAAAACTCATCCAGTGCCACCCCCTGTCACGGGCAGGGACACCTCCCACCAGCCCAGGTTGCTCCAAGCCCTGTCCAACCTGGCCTTGGACACTTCCAGGGATCCAGGGGCAGCCACAGCTTCTCTGGGCAACCTGTGCCAGGGCCTCCCCACCCTCCCAGGGGATTCCTTCCCAATATCCCATCTATCCCTGCCCTGTGGCAGTGGGAAGCCATTCCCCCTTGTCCTGTCCCTATCTGCTTATATAAAAAATCCCTCTCCCTCCTCTTTCTAAGCTCCCTGGAGGCTCTGGAAAGGCCACACTGAGGCCTCTCTGAGCCTTCTCTTTTCCACAGCTACAAGAGCTCCCCAGGGACAATGCCACTGCCCAGACACTGTCCTGCTGTGCTCAGCACCTTGGCACAGCACCCACACACAAACCCTGCTGCTGCTCAGGATGGAAACATTCCCCTGCCCCTGTCTCCTGGTTGTGGGAGGGTGCCTGTGGCACAGGGCAGTGCTGCTCCGTGCCAAACTCTGCAGGAGCCACAGCTCTCCTTCAGGACACAACAACTGCCTGGTTGGGTTGGATCCTGTCCTACGGGGCTCTTCTGCCCTTGGACATCATTTGAGGAGTGCAACACTCCTGCATCCCACTCCAGCAGCCAGACATTTGGGAGTTAGCTAAGCATCGTAGCCTTCAGCACTGTGGCTTGGGAATTCCTCCTGAATCCAGCCCCAAAAACTCCGGAGTGGCATTTCATTTCCTCCCCTGCCACGAGCTCGCACAGGGAGGCTGGACAAGGCGCTGCACTACTTTGTGTGTTGTTTTTCAACAGCAAGAAGAGCAATGACTTAATCTCTGATGGATATGAGAAGAGTTCAGCCTTCTTTAGATCACTGATTTAATTCCAACAAAAACTTCTGTAGGCACTTTGTATACTATTATTAGTAGTAACACAGTAGTAACCCGCTAATAGTCAAGATAGGGATTCCTGTGCAGCCAACCCTCCTTCTTAATTATTAGTTTTACTTCAAAGCAAGTAGAAAAGAAGGAAAAAAAACCCACCCTGTTGACAGTCTCAGCACTCAGAGGAGAGCCCAGACTCCCGTGTCTTGTAGGAAATGTGACATTTCAGTTAATGTGTCTAAAAATAAAAGGGAAGCGGCGGAGAAAGTGCCTGTTACCTGCAGGTCCAGCCCCACCCCGCTGCATTCTTTGCCTGATGAGATCTTTTTGTGACAGAGCCAAACACCAGGTTTCCAAAAGCCAAAGTGTCACTCCAAAATGGTAATTTCACCCCCATCCTTGCTCACCACCATTAATGGTTCGGCTCTGACAGCGGAGCCGTGATGGGAGCTGGATCCTTTTCCCGCGAGGCAGTTTGACTCAGAGTGGAATATTCATTTTCCTCACATTTGCTCTCGTCTGGAGAGCTGAATTTCAGGGCAGGTTATTGCTTCTGTTACTTGTGGGTCATTCTGGCCACCCTGGCCAAGCTGAAAGCTGCAAAATTGAGAGTGTTTAGGTGAGTTATCAGCTCCTGTGAAGTGGTACCATGAAGTGGGACCATGCCACCTGCCAGCCCCTGGTGACAGTGCGTGTTCTCCACCGGGGCACCCCCTGATACAGGACTGAGGCTGGAGCTGCCTCTGCCAGGGCTCCAAAACCTCCCCAGAAGGACCTCTTCACCTCCCATTCCATAAACCTGTGCTGAAGATCCCACGTGAGATGGCACAGTCCCACTGGCAGCTCGTGCTCCTCATAATCCACGTGGCTCCGGAGTCAAACCTCTGCTTCAACAATTGAGCTGAGAAATTCAGGAGGAAACTTTTTCATCGTGATTCACCAAACCACAGCTTTTCTTGCAGGAATTTTGAGCGAAGCTTCCCAGATCCAGGGGAGCTCCTGGCTTTTGACAGGGAGAGACCTCTCCAACAGACAGGGGGAATATTTGAGTTGGAGTCGCTGAGGTCCCAAATGAGAACTTTCACCACAGGGTTTTTATGTGTTCTTGGGTGGATCTTTTCTTTTTCTCTAAAACATTTATTCCTAATGCAGGGCAAAGATGTTTTGGAAATCTCAAGCTTTTGTGGGATGGGAAAATTGTCAGGCATCTTTGGATTTTATCCAGAATTCCTTTTTTTCCCTTTTTTTTTTTTTCCCCAGGAATATTTTTTCTGAAGCATCACTCTTCTTGTTTTAGACTTATTTTTGAGCTAAAACTGAAAGCAGATGGGGGAGATTAGGTTTTGTGCTTTTTTGAGGGAAATAGTGAAGTCATCAAATTTCACTTAGAATGGAATTTATGGAAATGGCTGCAAGAATCTTCCCGTGCAAGGTGATGCTCTAGGAGTGAAACCTGGCCTGGAACGCTTCCAGGGAATGGGGCAGGGCTCATCCTGGAGTTTCTGCCATAACACAAGAGCATCCATGTGTTTTTCCGGTGGGACAATGATGGAATTTTGCAGGTTGAGTCTCCTGTCTGTAGCTTCCAAGCCACAAACCTTCAAGAGCATGTTCAGTGTTTAACAGAATAAAGGGTCATTTGGGTTGCTAACCAAGCCCTGGAGTTTGTGGAGCTGATACAGGGCTTGTGCTGTTGATATTTTGGGATCTATGCCATGAATGCCAAGGCCTGAGGACATCACATGTGTCATGGTCTCCTCTGCAACCTCCACCAGGGGCCCCTCAGCAGCCCTGGAAATCCCCTGGGTCCATGGAAGGCTCTTTCCTGGAGCTCCAGGCACTGAGGTCATGGGGAACCTCTGACAGAGGGGGGTTCTCCATCTCAGACCGCAAGAAACAGCCCAGAGTTTTATTGTTTTTCCTGAAACCTTCCTCCCTGCACTGGCACTGCAAAGTTCTCCTCCTTCCTATAAAACCAGTTCCCTTCTGCTCTGCCTTCCAGGGGCTGTGCCATGTCCAGGGAAGCAGATGCCTCGTGCTGCCTTCCATCTCACTGGAGGTGTCATGTCCTGCCTCCCCACATCTCCCCTCCCTGATTCACAGACAGCAATGGGATGTTGTATTTAATAATAATATTGAAGTGCTTCTCTCTGAGGGGTTGTTTTCTGGCCTGGAGCTGTGTCAGGGCAGGGTCAGGTTGGATCTCAGGACAAGGTTCTTCCCCCAGAGGCTGGTTGGGCACTGACCAGGCTCCCCAGGGCAGTGGGCACAGCCCCAAGGCTGCCAGAGCTCCAGGAGGGTTTGGATGATCCTCTGGGGCACAGGGTGGGACTCTTGGGGATGGGCCTGTGCAAGGCTGAGGGTTGGACTGGATGATCCTGGTGGGTCCCTTCCAACCCAGTGTAATCCATGTGATTCTGTGTGGACAGACAACTCCCAAAGAGCAGGAGTTGGAAATCCAGATTCAGGACTTGGCCAAACCTGTGTGGTGACATACCATGGGTGGGAAGGAGTGGAGGGAGATGAAAGCCCTGAATCCCCAAGCTAAAAAAAAAAAAAAAAAAAAACAAAAAAAACCCGAGACAGTTGCAAAAAAAGAAGATTGTCTTTTGAAATTACTCCTGTACCACCTCTCACTGTACACAAGCAAATAAACATGGAGTGTGTGGGGATCTCCTTGCACAGGATGCCAACAGATGGCAATATTTTCTCGTTACACAGCCAGCCCTTCACTCCTGTGCACTGCAGGGTTTGCATCTTCTTTATCGTGCCATAGGGAGGTGGGGAACCTCGTGCTTGTCTGGTCCTAGAAATACCTCCCTACTGTGATATTTGATTCTTAATGGATTTTGCAGTGGATGTTCCAGCGAATGTCACCTTGGAGACTCTCACAGGAGTGTCTTTAAAAGCACTGGTGTGTCTCTGTGCAAAACCAAGCAGGGCAGAAGGCACTGGTGCCCCTTCAGCCCCCGTGGCTCAGAAATGTGCCAGTGACAGCAAACAGCCCCACGGGGCCCAGGAGGGCTGCTCTCTGAGAGGTTTCTGGTTGAACATGCCAGTTCTGTCAGAAATGAACCTCCTCAGTCCCTGTTGGTCACTTTTTCCCCGTTGTTGAGAGCAAACATTTGGCAGGGGAGGGAAAGCAGATGGTGCTCAGCATATTGTCCTGTTTACTTGTTCTCAGCTCACTTTTTGAAGTAAATTGGTCTTTTCTTCCTTCTCTTTGGCCAGGAATCCTTGTGCCTTTACAACCCTATCAATGAATGTGCCTCTTACCCCCCTTTCTGCCAATAGTTGATGGGTTCTCAGCCGTGTCTTGCATCCTCTGACAACACACAGCAGCTCTGACCTCTGCAACGAAGGCAGGACTCCAGCAGCAAATCCACAGGCAATAAAAACGAGACCACCAGAAAACCGGCTACCATTTATTTCTCTTTAAAAGTGTTTCTTTCTTTCTCTCCCCCAGCAGACTTTCCCTGTGTTGAAAGGGATCCCCTGGTCACAAGTCAGCGGGCGAGGCTGTCGAAAGCTTTGACAGTCAGTGGAGTGGAACATGACAACAGCCGGGAGCAGCTCACACCACTGCAGAGCCTTCCCTGCGTGGACCTCCCTCCGAGAGCAGCCTCACCTCCTTCCTCATCCAGGCCCCCTCCAGTCATTCCAATCCCCTCCTTCCAGCCTGGGTCCCCAGGTTGTCCGTTTCCACAGGTATTGCTAAAGCAAATAGCACACAGTATTTACTGGGTGCAACACTCTAAATCTTATTAATATGGCCAATAAAGGATTTATGGCCAATAAAAATTCCACAGTGGCGTGGCTGCTCCATGAGGAGGATGAGTGAAGGACCCAGGCAGACTGTCAGAAGTCCTGGGAGGAAGAGGAGGGCAGGGGGAGCAAGTGGCTCCACGAGGCTCTCCGAGGGCCCATGTGCTGGGGATGGCACGTTAGGAATTTCTGATTGCAGTGTTTGACGTGTGAGCATCACAGAACCATGGAAGGGTTTGGGTTGGGAGGGACCTTGAAGATCATCCAGTTCCACTCCCTGCCATGGGCAGGGACACCTTCCACTATTCCAGGCTGCTCCAACCTGGCCTGGAACACTTCCAGGGCTGGGGCAGCCACAGCTTCTCTGGGCAGCCTGTTGTGGTGGTGGTTTGGCTGTGGGGGCATAAAAAGTGCCATTATAAACCAGAGCACAGGCCTGTGTTTCCTGTTGGCTAAAGATTTAATTACTTTGATGGAGGGAATATTGATACCCCTAAATGGACTGGATTCCAATGATTCTTCATCCATTCATCTAGTCATTATATCACACAGGTAACACAGTTAGGCCTTGGGGGATAATGGAGAGCCAGGGTAGAGACTAATTTGGGTGACATTCTTACCTTCCCAGGCCTAACATGTTCATGCTTTTTGCTATTTGATAAGTGTCACTATTGAAGTTCTTTGAGCTGTTTGATCTCAGTGATTGTTGTAAACCCAGAGCACCTGAAGAGCTTATTGGTTTGGGGATCTCAGAAAATTATGGATTTGTTTGATCTTTTTTTTATTATTGTTTTGTTGGAGTCAAAGATAAATAATGAGAGAGTTCTAGAGAAAAATCACCTCCTTTTATGCGTTAGCTCACTGGAGTCGATAGGAGGGAAATTAGGCTCCCTAATTGCCAAGGCTGATTGGCATCTGGAGCCCTGTGAGTCAGAGGGTGTTTCTGAGACTCTTTGGAGACAGGCAGGCTCCTGGTGTTACTGACAGGTATCTGTGCTGCCACTTCCCAGGGATGTGCACAGCCACTTGCTATTTTTAGCTGGAACATAGAGGAAGAGGAGAAGGGAAGAGACATGAACTCATGGAACAGTTTATGAATTGTCTCTGACATTCTGCTGCCCAGTCCAATCTGTTTCTTAGCCCACACGAGTTTTGCCAGCATCTTTCCGTGCTGCCACCCAAAAGAACATTCCCCCTCTCTGGAGGAGGCTGAGTTGCTGTTAGGGAATGCCATCCTACAACAATGACAGCAGCACTGGGAGGAGAGAGGCCCCTCTGGCTGCAAACACAAACAGATGAGGTTTTTTGTTTGCTTACTTCTGGGTTTTTTCCGTGCTAATTCGTAGGTGACTTTCCACTTGACATCTCTGGAAAGAGGCAGCTCCAGCAGAACCTGCGCCTGGAGCACCACCACCCTTTAGAACAACAAAGCCATGGGGACGTGTAATCCTGAGGGCCCTGACAGGGCATGGCACAGCCACGGGCCGGGGCCGCGCCCGGCGCTGGCAGGGGTAAGGCTGTGCCACCGCGGCTGCTCCTCGGCTGCACCGGCTGCGGCACCTCAGCCCAGCAGAGACCCCCAGAGCCCCCCAGCCTCACCCCCTTGGGTCACACACACCTTCGCAAACGGAGCAAAACCGGGGACATTGGGAACTCCCCCTGGAATGGGATTTGTTTCGGAGCCCCCTGGGAACACAGACCTCCTCCAGCGGGGGAGCGTGTCCAGCTCTTCCTGTGGCACAGCCTCGTCCTGTGGCACATCTTTGTCCTGTGGCACATCCTTGTTCTGTGGCACAGCCTCATCCTGTGGCACAGCCTCATCCTGTGTCACATCTTTGTCCTGTGGCACAGACTCGTCCTGTGGCACAGCCTTGTCCTGTGGCACATCCTTGTCCTGTGGCACATCTTTGTCCTGTGGCACATCCTTGTCCTGTGGCACAGCCTCGTCCTGTGGCACATCCTTGTCCTGTGGCACATCCTTGTCCTGTGGCACATCTTTGTCCTGTGGCACATCCTTGTCCTGTGGCACATCTTTGTCCTGTGGCACAGCCTCATCCTGTGGCACATCCTTGTCCTGTGGCACATCTTTGTCCTGTGGCACATCCTTGTCCTGCTGTGGCACAAAAGGCTGAATCTTCCATTCCCTCCTGAAGGAGGAGGATTTGTTGTGGTCACTCTTGGCTGCCCTGAGGATTTGTGGTTCTCTGACACCTCATCACACCTGGACTACCGTGAGACAGGGATTCTCCCGTCAGCTCCATGTTCCTGATGGCTTTGCAGCCCTGGATTTGTCTTCCCTGTATTTCTCTGGAAGTGGCAGCAGCCTGAGGCTGAAAGCACAGAAGCAAAGCTGTCCATGAACACAAACCCTTGCCCAAGCTGCTCTGTGTGTATTTAAGTGTGCACACACACACACGGATCAACATCTAATTATAGACTTGCCCTTTTTTTTTTTAATCATTTCTGATGCAGGCAAAGGATCTGGTACTTCAAATCACATGTTCTTGCATTGTATGATGTGATGGAAATTAACACCTTAATATATATATGAAAAACAGCTCCAATTAGATTTTTTTTCTTTTACTGTGTTTCCTGCTCCTTATGACTAAGTGTGGGTAATTATCTTGGCTCACTTTTTCCACTCCACCCATGCTTAGAGAAAACCTGTTGCAAGTTTTCTGGAGATTTTGCTTTTTTCCTCCCCTATTTTTTTGTTGGTGCTTTTGTTAATTAAAAGGTTTGCAAATTGCTGGATGTGATAATTATTTTTATTTTGGTTTAGCAACATAAAATTAGAGATTTGTAATGCTTTAAAGAAGAAATTTAGGTGTCCAACATGACTGTTTTTCTTTTGCTACATAAATTACAAATTTTCCAAAAGCTTATAAAGAATATCCTCATATAAAAAAAAAAAAGGACCAGACCAAATAATAACAGAAAACTCTGTTGTTCAGTTCTGAAAAACCTCCTTTTCTTGCCACTTTCTTCCAGTTTGGTCCCAATTCTGTGGCATTCTGGACCCTGAAAGGTTTGTTACGATTGAAACATAAGGCCACATCTACAAATCTACATCATTTTCCCAGAGCAGAGGGGAAAAAACCTCCCAGCAGAGATTTTCCATGTTCCCGTTGTATGATGGACCCAAAGTGCCTCTGTTTGGGCAGAATTATCCCCAAAACTGTGGCTGTACAAAGAAAATTAAGAGTTTTCATTCTGTAACATCAGATCAGTGCTTTCTTAAGTCACCCCCCCGCCCTCCCTTCTTCTTGAGGATATTTTAAGAGCAGAAAATATGGCATTTGGAGAGAGGGCTCTGTTTTTTAACGTTATTTTACCTTGTTCCATAATGGACATCAACACAGTTTTAAAACATAAACCCCAAGCTTCATTTCTTTGGCTGTTCTTCCTTCCACAAACGTCATCGTCTTCCAAAGCATTGCTGGGATCTTTGCCATTCCTGCTTCCCAAGTGTTCCCATCACTAGGATAAATAACAGTAGATGTGAGCTTGTGAACACAGCACTGGGATCAGAGACACCACTTGGTCCAACTTGGAGCAATTTTTGGCCATCACAGACAGTGTTTTGGAACAGGGAAGTGTCGTCCTCACACTCTCCTCAGGCACAAACCCCTGTCTCTGACTAGTTTCTTTTTTTTTTTGCTGCCTCACTTATTTTTTTTTTGAAAACCCCTGAAAACAACCCACAGCTCCCAGGAGGAATCCTGGTCACAAAGCGAAAACTCCTTGAATTGATTCCAATCCCGTTTTCTTGTCTTGTAGACCCAGACTTTTGGAATTACACATTTTCCCCACCTTTTAAACGAAATCAGGCAAAATGCAGCAGTAAATTGTCAGATAATGCCCTTCATTCATAGCACATTTCACACATAAAGAGCAAAAAATATAAACATTGACCTCCATGGATCAAATGGAATGGGTCTCTCAGGCATTTTCTCCTGACCTCTGAAACATCCATAACTTTCTTTCTTTTCTCTAATAAATGTATTCCAACTTCTTAAAGGATTTACTGTTTTGGTCTGAAGAGAGGCTTATTCACTTCTCAGTGGCTAAACAGCTCTAATTTTGGCTTCTAGAAGATTCAGAGATTTGAGATCTTTTTCAAAGGGTGACAGTGGGGCTAAATGGGGATGGATTGTTCCACGAGTGCTGTTGAGGAGGCCCTGAATATTGCTATTTTATGATGTAATGTGCTGTGTGTTGCACAGCTCCAGGAAAACCCAAAATCCCTTTCTTCGTAATGAAAAGGTGGTTTCCAGAGGCATCGTGAAGGGGGAGGGTGGGAAAGGACTGGGAAGCCTCTCAAAATGCTACAGAGGAGTAGCAAGAGTGGCTGGAGGAGATGATGCAGCATCTCTGCTGGGGAACCTGGGAGCAGCAGGGGCAGGAGAAGCAGGGAAACTCCTGTAATTATCCAACTTTGGGTAAGCTGGAAAAGGAAAGCAAGGATAAGGTGAGCAAAGAGGTGCCTAATAAAAGTCCTGAATGGAGAATGAATCCCTGGAAGAGTCCCAGGCCAGGTTGGACGGGGCTTGGGGCAGCCTGGGCTGGTGGAAGGTGTCCCTGCCCGTGGCAGGGGGTGGAAGGAGATGGGCTTTAAGGTCCTCCCAACCCAAACCATTCCATGATTCAAGGATGTTAAAGCAGGTTCTGGGCTTAGCCCAGAAGTCAGATGTGCTCCCTTCCCTGCATTCCCAGAGGAGTGCCCGAGCTCTCTGTCCCCAGGGCACAGGAGTGACAGGAGCTCTTGCAATGGCTGTGTCAGCACACCCAGACTCATCAGGCACGTAAAGGACTCAAAATTCATCAACTAATTATCACTCTCCTGGGAAGAGCCACGCAGGGCTGGCAGGAGAACTATCTCCCACCAGGAAGGGGGAGAGCAGGAGAGCTCCTGGGAGAGCAGGAATACTCTGCTCGAAGTGAGCTCGTGACAAACAGGAATATTCAACGAGGTTTTGTTTCGTGATTCGTTTTGGTCCCAGACACCGTGAGAGAAGAAGCATCTTTATACAATGATTTCTCACTTTCGCTGGTTCCAAATGTTCCTCAGAGCTTCCTGTCACAGACAGCACTATTTTGGCATATGTGTGTATGTCTCCCTGTCCCTGTGCCCTTGCCCCTGACCCCGGGGCACGAGTGGGCAACTCACCCAGGGGCAGAATGAAAGGCAGCATCGAAGCAAAATTATGCAGCTCCTCACCATGAGGAATTAACAGATGACACTTCTGACAAGTGTAAATGAAGAACTTCCAGGAGAAATAATCTTACAGTTTTCTGCAATTAATTATCAAGCACAAGCTATAACAAAATAAAGAGGGGAAAAAGCCGTGTCTCAAGCATAACGTGGCATTCCATAGAAGGATTCTGGCATTTTTAATGTGCAAATAATGAATGATTGGACAGGAAATCTGGCATTTACCTTCCTTCTTATTATAACTGGTCATGCCTCTCCAAATCATCGCCCTCTCAGTGTCTTCCCTTCGTGACCTTGAAATGCTGAGACCTTTGTTAATTAAAAATCAGAACGTGCAAATCTGTTACAGGATTGGGCAGGAAGGAGGAGACGGGGGATCAGTGGAGCGTGAGCTGGAATCTGGGGGGCGTTCTGCTCTCCACGGCTTCCCTACCCGGGTGGAAGAGGAGCAGATCCTGAGCGCTTCCCAGGATCCCAGCCCGGTATCCGCAGGCTCCGCTGCCGGAGGGAGCCTGTGGCTTTTCCTGAATTACCTTTGGCTCCCAGCGTTCCAGCTGCTCTCAGCAGGGACCTGTTGGGTCTTGCCTTCTGCCAGCATAATTCCCACAGCCCGAGCAAGCAGGAAGGTTCAGGCGCAGGTTACAGGCTTCCAGTCATCCAGAAAATTGACGGTCGCAACAGGAGATGGGCTCGACCACGATGTCTCTGGGAGAAGATTTTTCCCTCGCGCCTGAGACGGGTGTTTAGGCACAGGGAAACATCAGGGCCTTTTGTTCTGCCACTTCCCGTGCTTTGTCAGCGGAATGTGGCAGGTCCAGGGGGGATTCCAGCCCCGGAGTGCTGCCCATGGCACGGGCGTCTGCTCTGCGCTCAGGGAGCCCTGTGAGAGGCAAGAAGAGATTGAGAGGGAAAATAAGGGTTTTAGGGATGAGAAGGAAGTGGGGGGAAAAGGATAGATCCCAGTTCTGGTGATCACAGATGAAGCTATGGATATTTTTCCTCCCTTATTTTCCTTTTTAATACTTGCTACCACCTCCTGACAACCAAATGTTCCTGGTGGCTGTTTGCTGGAGGGAAAAAAAAAAATGAGGAAAACTCCACCTTAGGCTGGAATTTGATTCCATGAAAGAACAGGGATCACATTTCCTGTGCAAAACTGGTTTGCTCTGCTGGTTTAGGTCCCACTTCATCCAAAGCCTAAAGGAAGAAATCACCATCATCTCCCATTATCACTCATGGCAGTGAAAAGCAGATTTTCTGATGTAGAAATGACACCTTTGGGGTCCAAGCCCTGCCCAAAGTGCAGTTCCCAATCCTGTAAAAAAAATGTGTGTGATGTATTCTGGGCTCTGCCACCCCATGGCTTGGCATGGACCGGGTGTCTTCCTCCCCCTCCACCCACCCCAAGTTCCTCCGCAATGCAAGGCAAAATCCCGATCACCGGGAGCTACAGAAGTGAATCCCGGGGCTGGATCTCATTTGTCTGCTCTCCTCAGCAATGTGCTGGTGCCACAAGTCCTTCCCTGCATAAATTCTGGGAAGCAGGTTCAGCAAAGAACAGCTCAAGGCACAGGTTACGCCACAAGTGATTGTTCAAGCCTTAGCTCTTTGTTGAATCAGGATGTGAAAAGTCAGCTGAGGGAGAATAAAGCCCAGCTTTGGAACAAAGCTTTGTTGAGTGAGGTTCATTCACGGAGAGCAAACACCATTTGCCTGAGAATGGACGTCGGTTATTCTAATTCGGATTTTTTTATTTTATTTTATTTTTTTTATTTCTAAGATGTCAAAATGATGAAGAACAACCCAACAAATAATGTCTGATCCACGCTGGCGGGGTTTTCTGGGCCTCGGATCCGGAATGGACCTTGCAGATTCCAGTTTGCTGAACATCTTATTTATCTGTTCATCTGTGTCAAGCGTGTAAAATATCTGCTCTTGGAACAGCCGTGTCTCCTGAAGAATCAGGGAATCCCAGAGTGGTTTGGGTTGGAAGTGACCTGAGATCATCCAGATTTCAGCCAATGAACCACTCTGCTGTAAGAAAACAGCTATTATTATCACTTTCCTCTTTCCTTGGCTTTTCAGCATGTGCATGTGACTCTGAGCACCCTCCTCAGCAGCTTTTATCCTGCCAGCATTTGTGGGGTTTATTTTTACCATTCTCAGTTCAGGACCCACTCTTTTCTCACCACCTCCTACTCTATTTATTTCTATTTATTCTGTATTTACGCTCCAGCTACAAGAGGGAAAATGAGCATCTCTGGTTCCAAATGACTGGGAGCAGAGCCCTTATCTCCCTGTCTGATCAGCACAGGAGCAACCAGGGCTCTTCTCCCCTCACTCACCTGTTGAGACCTGCTGCTTTCTGCTCTCTGACATGGAATGAATGTCAAGAGAAAACCTCGTTCAGGGAAGAGAAGACTTAACCCCGGAACTGATGGGGGTGCTGGGAATGGCTCAGGGAGGGATTCGCCTTCCAACCTGAGGGGGCCAAGGCCAAGTGCTGGCAGTTCAAAGGACAACAGGGAAATGTCATCCCTGAGCCAACAAAAGTACTGAAGTTAGAGTAGGAGGGATTTAATAATTCACAACAGTCCATCATGACTGGGAAGTTCTCTTTCCCTGGCTGTGGTTGAGCTCCTTCCCAAGGGCTGCAGGAGATTTTTGTCCTCTGGCCTGTGACCTCCAAAGTTTGTCCACAGGAGAGTTATCCCATTTTATGAGGGCATTTGCAGCTAGTAAACAATAGGGGATAAATAAATAACGCTTCCCTCACTCTCCACCTGATCTGGACCCATAACTGACAGCACAGTCTATTTTTGTTATGGAAATCCCAGAGCAGCTGGGTTTGTTTATCCTTGAAAGGATTCGGCCCCATTGTTTCATTCTGCAGACTTCCATTTTTCTGTTCAGTATATATATATTTTTTTTTTGGTGGTCAAAATCTGAAGGAGCAACAAGGGAAAATGCACTCTCCACATAAAACCAAAGATGAGCAAAAAGAAATAGGTGCAAAGTCTGCTGCTGGTTTGGTTTTCAGAATCCTCACCTTGGGGTTTTGCTGCTGCTGAAACAAGCAGAAGGGAAAAGGAAAACTTTTATAGCCGTGTAGGAAACCTCAGGAATTATTTGAAATGCATCACAATCATTCTAGTGGGGCAGCTTTTGATTTGTAGGATGGCAATATGAAGCCTCACGAGTCTGGGGAACAAATGTGGGAGAGCCAGCAAGGAAAACATGATGGTTCTCTCCAAGCCCTGCTTGTTGTGACATGTTGCCTTTCTTGCAGCAAATCCTTCACTGCTATTTGCAGTCATTAAGCTAATTGTGGCAGGAGGGGAAGAGGCTGGAGGGGGAACCTGAGTGCAGAGAGCTGAGGAAATTCCACAGACACTGTCCACCCCCAGATCTGACTTTCCCCTTCCATGTGGTTTTGGGATACATGTGGGATTTGAGTTGTACTTGGAAAGCATAATGCTTGTACCAACATCTGGAAGGATCATAATGGTTGCTGTAAGAATTATTGCGGGAGTTGTGGATGAAATTCAGTCTTTGCAGTTCATGCAGCCCCACGGCAGCTTGCTTTGGTTATTGGAAATGCTGGAATGGCCTGAATTGGGGTTAAACAGGAAGGAAAAGGCAAATCTAATCAGAAGAACAAGCAGGCAGGATGGACACTGAGCCCCCGTGCTCAGACCAGGGCTGGGGACTGAGCTGGGTCATGAAAAACACTGAAATTTTAGCTCATGAATCAGTTTTATAAATGGGCCTCTCTTAAGGTTGAGACAAGTGACCAAGGTGAAGCCTCTCAGCTACTTCCACTGCTTGGGAACGCTTTGCGCTTTGGGTGCCACCACAGGAATCCCCTGGTTTGCCTATTCCAGTGGAAATTCGGAGGGAAAAGTAGGAAAACTTCAGTACTTAAAGGGCTGGGTGCTTTGAAACGCTCCTCTTTGCCGTTTCTGTGGTTTAAGTGGCTTGTCTGTGACACGGATCCATGACAGGACAACTCACAGGAGAGCGTTTGCTGTCTGTACATTGATTTTGAAGGCTTGGAAAGGAACTGCTGAAGCTGTGAAGTTACTCATTACTTGGTCCATTCTTTGAATCGAGGGAGGGCTGAAGAGTTTCTCCCTGGCTCTGCTCTGACCTGGGGCTATTTCTGTTACAGGATAGAGCTTGAGTGCTCACACTGATCCTGATGGAGTGGAGCTGCTCCTTGGATCAGAGACATCCCCATGATGACTTCCATTAACACTTTTCCACCCTAAGCCTGGGAAGTGTTGTGTATGAGCCATGGATTGCTTGGTCTGCCCTGAAGCACCGATAGCAGGACTTCAGCTTCCAGAGGACTGGAGAGGTTTTTTCAAGGATCTGATTTGTAAATGAGGAATAACAACAGATTTTGGTGTGGCTTTAAGGACCCGGTGTCAGCCCACTTTAGGTTCTCTCTTCACTTCTAGTGGAAGGTGTCCGTGCCCTTGGCAGGGAGGTGGAACAGGATCTTTAAGGTCCCTTCCAACCCACTCCATGATTCCATGTCCTCTGGTGCTCTGAACCTTGAGACCATCTTACCTGCACTGAGAGTCCTTTGAATTCCTCGTGGGGGAACTGCAGCCTCTCGCTGAGGCAAACCAAGCCCTGAATTAAAAAGAACCCAAATTAAACCTGTTGACAAAGCTCTTTTCTGGCCAAATGCCACTTCAAACAGGCTGCAGGCTGGGGAAGGTGGGTGTTGTTTATCAGAGACACATCTCTCCCAGTTTCATAATAACCGCCTTTCAGGAAGAGGGCTAGTTAAAATAATCCCGTGCTGCCTTCTTGCACCCTGGGCTCTTAAAACCTGCATTCTGGGAATCAAAAAATAACAAAAAAACAAACTCAACAAAAAACACCCCCAAAAAACCTATTCACTTAGGTCAGACAGAGCCAGGAATGGAAAATTGTCCTGGAGGTGCTTTTGGTTCCAGCAATAATAAGACCTGTCATTTGTTACACGTTAATTGCACGTTATTATCTTTCGTAGGTTAAGTCAACCAAAGGTTTCTTGTAGAGTTGGAACCAAAACTGTGATCTCTCTAGTATGGTTTGCAGTGCCAGGTTAGTTTGGGGTGGGGTTTTTTCTGGTTGCCCTTTTGGAATCTTGGGCTGCTTCCTTGCAAACGCACTGGATGCCCCCTGGAAGTGCCCTGCCGTGGGAGTCTCTCCCAGGTAATAATCTCAGAGCACAGCTTTGCAAACTCAGAGAAACTGAGCCTTACAGTTCCCCGTGGGACAGCTGTATCCTAATCCTCTTTTTCAAGACTTACCAGAGTGAGCCAGTGATGGATCCAGGAAAGGAAACAGGATTTCCAAGTCCTGGAGTTGTTCCCCCACCGCAGATAAACCCTGTGCTCTTACCAAGTCCTCTGTAATAGAATTATGAGTTTTATAAAACTCTGCTTTATTAAAGAAACATTAGTTTTCCTGTTCTCTCCCCATCTCTGCCTCCCTGTCAATTTGTTCCTCACATCTCAAGCAATTCCCTTTTCCCAGCCTGGGGATGGGATGTAACTGTGATTTATCAACACTGGGAATCCCCAGGGCTGATCAGCTGCTCCTTGACACTGTTGATCCATCAAATCCCGAGACAAGCAAAGGCAGATACTCAGAGACAGAGGGTTTGGCTGGGCTGGGACCTAATTCCTTCTTGATGGGCTTCCCAATGTTTATGCCTGAGTATTATTTGGCTGGAGATCTGTGTTGAGAGATGGAAGAGGATACCCAGGATTTCTTGCATTCAAAGCTAAGGAAAAAACTGAGCCCGGGGAAATGGGTAAAACACATTGTCCATTTTTTTTCTTCCATTTTAGGAAGATCCTGGCAAGCTCCAGGGGACTGTCTGAGTGCACCAGCCTTTCTGCAGGTTATTATATCATGTTATACCAGAGCAACACCCCAGAAATCATCCTCCAGCCACTGCTCTCTCATCCCATATTTTGTCTGCTTCCATCTTTTACTGACTTTTACTGCCCAATAATGGAGAGGCTGAGATTGCTGGCTGCAGACAGAGTTTGAGAAGCTGAGCAGTACTTTTTTCCCCATTGCCCCATGAACGTAATAGAAACCTGAAATTGCAGGATTTGCCTTGTTATCACCATATTTTTTTCTCTACAGACCAGTCTGGACATGCTTTTCCAGTCAGAGCTTCCACATTTGTCTGTAGATTTAATTGCTCCCAGGAAAAAAAAAAAAAGGGGGGGGGCGAAAAAAACAACCAACAAAAACCAATCCCAATCATTTTAAAGAGTTCCCAAGCAGGAAAACAAGATGCTGAATTTGAGTGCTACGGGAGAGATTTTCTCTAAACAAGGGAAATGTGTAAAGAGAGTGACTGAACTGATCTTCGGGATTGTTTCTGACTTATTTGCATTTTTTGTAGGGGAATGAAGGTCAGGATTTGCTGCTGCCTTTAACTGTGCAGGTGTCTGACCTGGGCTCAGGCTCCCACAGCCCCAGGGACGAGAGGCCCTCAGAGGGGCTGATTCCTCTTGGCTTCTTCCCCTGTTATCAGTTGTAGGGATACTTCTGCCAAAGCTTCTCTCTCCACATTGACTTGAGAGGGAGCTGGGTGCAAAACTGAAATTGGATGAAGGAGTTTCAGGGAGGTAATTCCAGGAGAGATGAATTCTGGTCGGTGCAGGTCTGTTTTCTCTGAGCATCTTCTTTTTAAGTGACAGTTTTTGCGATCCCGTGCAGTTAAAATAAAAGCCAGTCACCATAAACCCCATCATTTGCCATTCCTTCTTACCTCACACGACTCTTCTGTATTTTAAAAAGCAATTTAATTAACCCACCTGTCCCCTTATCACCCATCCTGTTTGTCCTCACCTGTTTCCCTATCTGTAGTCAATCTGTTTTCGTGTGTGTCTACTTTTATAATCATTAATCCAATTCCTTTAATTCCAGCTCAAAAAGGAACACAGTTTAACATGTTTCCCCTCGTGTGTTATGTTCTGCACCTGGAGCAGTTTGGGGGTATTTTGGGGTTTGGGCTGGGGGGGGGTTGCTTTGTCTGCATTGGAGTTTCCCTCCAGGCAGTGACAGTGTCTGATTCAAACCTTCCCCCTCCTGAAGGACAGCAAAAGGCTTGGCAAGAAGGAACAAGTGAGGTGCTTTTTCTGCTCGTGGCAGGCTGGGAACAGACCACCAGCTAGAACAAAAGACATCAAACCAGCCCCAGCAGCTCCAATTACAGAGCACAGCTGGGGGTAGGACCCAGCACATCCACGGGGCTACAAGAGACTTTACAAGGGTTTGGGTGTTTGGGTTTGTTGGGGTTTTTTTAACTCTTCCAGACTGTTTTGAAACATGAAGCAATGGGTTAAATTTAGCACAGTCCTCGGGAAGCTCCTTCCCATCCTCCAGACTGGGTGTGGGACCCACCACCGGTGTGGATGTGCAGGTCCAGCTGCCTGGGCTGTCCCCAGGAGAGGGGCCAGGCTGAGCAGGTGACATTCCTGCTGCCTGGCACTTGGACAGGCTCCAAACGCGCAGGAGGTGAACAGAGGGGCTGGGACAGGGACAGGGACAGGGGCTGCGGCAGAACCCTCCTTCTTCAGACGACGAGCAGGAGTGGGGAGCAACAACCCAATTCTGTGTCTCTTATTTGCCTTTCACGGTTTTTCACGGGCAGAATCAGTTGAAGTCTCTCATCACAAGCTGCCCAGAGAAGCTGTGGCTGCCCCATCCCTGGAAGTGTCCAAGGCCAGGTTGGACGGGGCTTGGAGCAACCTGGGCTAGTGGGAGGTGTCCCTGCCCATGGCACGGGGTGGAATGAGATGAGCTTTAAGGTCCCTTCCATCCCAAACCATTCCAAGATTCTACAATATGATAAAATGTGGAAGAACCAACCAGTCCTAACTGATGAGCTACTGTTGCTCCTGCTGGAATGTTCCACTGTAGGAAGATTTCCCGTAAAAGGAGGAGCTGTAATTAATTGTGATAAATCCTCGGGGTTTTTTGGTTGTATTTGTGTTTCACTGATCAACCAGAAACACACACAGCACCCCCACGCTGCCTGGGCTTCTGGAATAGCGTGTCCTAACATGGTTTTCACAATCTAGATCCATTCTCCCTCTTTTTTTTTTTACAGAGCCTGGGGCTTAAAAAACGCTACCCCCAAGAGTCCAATTGGGATTAGCCTGTAAAAGTGGCCAAAAAAACCTGCATTCCAGGGAAGTCCTTCAACCTAATCAATGTAAATAACATTTTACTGGGACATCTAGTGGGAGAATAACATAGTGCAAAGCAGCCCAGCCCTTATCTGTGTTGGGGCTGGCTGGGAGGCTGGAGTCCTGCTGCCAGTACATCCAGTTTGCAATGGAAAAATCCTCACTTTCAAAACAATCCCCCGAGGAGCAACAGAAAGAAATGCTGTGTAAATCTCTTTAATTTAATTGGAGAACTAACTCTACAAAATCTCTAATTTTTGCTGGGTTTGGAGTGGTGAAGATCAAAAATAAAAACAAATTACAAGTTTTGAGAAACCCGTTGTGATTCTTTTTGCAGAATTGGAAGAAACTAATGAAAAAAAATGTAAGGGGGAGAATGTTCCTTCTTTTTTTTCTTTTTTTTTTTTTTTCAGCCTCAACTGAAACCTCATTTGCAGATTGAAGTGATAATGAAGTAAATAAGGGAAATGATGAAATTGTTTTGGAAACAAGAGCCTACTTTTTGGCTCCATTTGTGCAGGATTACTAATGGGAGATGCCTGGCACGACAAGGTCTCCTTGGAGTCACCAGGAACGATGGGAAAGTGTAAATTCTAAGCCATGTCCTCTGTTGCTGTGCCCAAGTGCTCGCAAGGGCTGCAAGTCCCAAGGAAACCTGAGAAACCTGGAGTTCACGCTGTTCTCTAGCCGCAGATTTGTTCCATTTCCAAATGAGCAAATCCATTTCTTGATCTTTGCCATGAAAACACAGCAAAGAGGAGTTCTTGTGTCTGACTGAGGCGCTTGCAGAGCTGGAGCAGGGGTGGTGGAAGGCACAGGAGGTAAAAGCAGGGGGTCTCTGGCTCCTCCAGCCCCGACATGGACAAGGCCAGAGAGCCAAATTCTTTGCTGTTTTCCAAAAAAAAAAAAAAAAATCTGCAATCTCCAAGTGTGCCATTTCCCTGTTTCCATCTCTGGGACAGCCATCCCTGGGTAACTCTCTCAGGTAGCTGGGCCACCTCCGTAAGTCAGAGGAGCCTTCAAGGGAAAGAGCATCAGCAGTAACCGAGAGGGGTTTGTTCTTTCCGGGCCTTGATGGAAGCATTGCTGTGTCCATGGGCCGGGTCATCCCACACCCCTCAGGCCCTGGGTTGTAGCCGAGGTTATCTGGGGCCTGCCAGGGTTGTTTCCTCTCGTGGTTTTATCTGTTTACACCCACAGACCAGGTGAAATGGGAGCGACCCCTGTCCACGTTCCTCAGCGGGACATCAGCCAGTGCCCTCAGCTCGGGGAAGTGAATTCCAAAAGCCCTCTGGGCTCCCTGTGGGGGCTTTCGGGGACGAGGTGAAGGTTGAGCAGGAATTGCTGATGGAATTGCAGCAGGCAGAGCTGTTCTGGAAGCACAGGGAGACCCGAGGACAGAGATCTCAGCTCGTGGATCCAACAGCCCTCACGCTGGCTCCAAGCTGGAGTGGTTGATCTAATAATTATTGTTTTCCAACTTGAGCTTGTAGGAGGCTGAGTCCTTCCAACTCTTTGGGATAATGAGGTGGATAAAACCCCTGAATGTTCTGTACCAGAGCCCTTTCTGACACTCTCACATGCTCCTAAGTATGTCATCAGCTGCACTCAGACTGTTAAATCCCAATACACGAGCAAAGGGCTCGGAAAGAGTGGAATTGGAAAAGAGGTGGGATCAGGCTCGCCCACAGGATTTTCTTTTGTGCCAGTGCTCACAGACGTTTCGAGTTAAAGCAAGAACCAGGCCAGGAAAAATGTGCAGATGCTTTAATTCTCTGCAGGATTTATAATATTACACGGTGAGCGTTTGCACCCTATACAATAAAACCACGTTGGCTTTACTACATATAAAAGAAAACAAAACAAAAAATCACAAGTTTGACAGCAATTAGGGTGAATAGACATTTATTTTATCCTTTTACTAGCAGGACCAATTGTGATTTTATGCTCTGAAAAAGCCCATTTTAAAGTTTTATGTCTGAAGCGGCCTTGCCAAATCTAGCTTAATATTGTTACATTAAATGGATGGTAAAATGTGTTCTTAAAACCCTCCATCCTGTAAAGGACCTGGAACCAGGGAACTACTGCTAATGAGAGTCAGGTCCTGAAACACAGCCCTTGTGCATGTTTGCTAGAAACAGCTGGAGGTGTTTGCCAGTCCCTCCCAGTACATGGGCCTGGCTTTCCAGACTGCAGTCACCATCCAGGCTGCTGGTTCCCAGCCACCCAGAGCACCGGCCAATCCACAGCCACAGCAGGAAACCCAAAGTGCCTGGAGCTGTGCTGGCACCATGGACTCACTTGAGGAGATCTTTCCCATCTCCAGAAGTGGCTCCTTCCCTTCCCACACCCCCAGCCCTCCTTTTTTCTCCACTCTTCTGGCTTTGAGAAGGAGCCCTGAAACCATGGGTTAGAACCAGCCTCACAATGGTTAGAGAAATTCTGGTCACATTTTCTTGTTTTCTCCTCTTCACACCCCCGAAACCTTTATTATTTCGGGAGGTTGCTCCAGGCAGGGAGGAGCTCTCAGCATGTGGTGCTCAGATCACTCCCATCCTTGCTGGTCAAAGTACCCTCACAGAACCCAACCTCACCAGGGCATTCATCTCCCTCAGCACCTCTGATTCACTTGTGCCTGCAAATATTTTCTTGCTCTTCTTTTTGAGTGGTGAGTCAGACACTGAGGGGCTGGAGCCTGAGCAGGGAAGGGAATGGAGCTGGGGAAGGGGCTGGAGCAGCAGGAAGGGCTGAGGGAGCTGGGGGGGCTCAGCCTGGAGAAAAGGAGGCTCAGGGGAGACCTTCTGGCTCTGCAACTCCCTGACAGGAGGGGGGAGCCGGGGGGGGTCGGGCTCTGCTCCAGGGAACAAGGGACAGGAGCAGAGGGAACGGCCTCCAGCTGTGCCAGGGGAGGGGCAGGTTGGACAGCAGGAGGAATTTCTTCACTGAAAGGGTGGTCAGGCACTGGAAGGGGCTGCCCAGGGAGGTTTGGAGTGCCCAGCCCTTTCAGGTGCCCAGGGAAGGACTGGATGTGGCACTCAGTGCTCTGGGCTGGGGACAAGGTGGGCATCAGGCACAGGGCGGACTCGATGTTCTCAGAGGTCTTTTCCAACCTAAATAACTCTGGGATTCTGCGAATACTGTGCCCCAGCCACTGCTGTTGGCATTCCCAGCTGCATGTTCACTGTGCCACCAGTGCAGAGATGATACAAGGGCTGAGCTGGAAAGGGAATGTCATCAGCCCTGTTCTGAGGCCGAGGAGCTGCGAGGCAGGAGGGTTCATGTGGTTCACTGCAGACAAAACACCCCTCCCTGTGCACGGGGCTCCTCAGACTGGTTCAGCAGAGCTCCAGCTTTGGTGCAGGATGCCAATTAACCAGCACGAGGTTCAGCACTCAGGGAGGGTGTGAGAGCTTCCCATGCACACCCAGAGCTCACTTCCCTGCCCAGATAAGACCAGGAAATAAGGCTGCATGAAGCTGAGAGGAGATAATTACCGGGTAGAACTGGCCAAACTGAAGGTTGGGGATTGCCTGGAGGGGACACCTGAGTGCTGCAGGTACTGGGACCTGCCACAGCAAAGCTCCAGCTGCCACCAAGGTGCTTCCAGCTGAGCAGGTCCCCAGGCACAGCTGATGAAGATCCCTGGAGGACTGGGTTTGGTTCTGGGGGTTATTTGCACGAGGCCAAGACTCCTCCAAGTCTCTCGTCTTGCTCAATAAAAGGTTGAAGTGTCAGGGCTGTGCAAGGAGGACAAAGCCAAAGAAAGGTTCTGTAGAACAGGGCTGGAAATGGGCTGCTTCTGTCCAAAGCTGTCCAAGAGCCTGCTGTGGAGCGATGCTTTATCAGGAGGGAGCACTGGCTTTGGACAAGGGCTCACAGGTTGGTGCGGTGCAGTTGACCAAGCCAGGAACTGCTATCAAATGATTTATTCTGTAATTTGATTTTGCTGATAATAAAGATAGAGCTCCATGCTGCAAAAAACCAAAACCAAACCAGCCAACCCAACCAAACCAACCCAACAGAATTTAAATTCTTTGGATTTTAATTATCAAGTTGAAAAGATGCAAGAGGAGATATTTCTGTCCCTGATATACATGGATTGAGGTGGCATTTCCCTCCTCCTTCTGCTTCATATCCAGAGCTGAGTTGGGCCAGAGTTTGATGAATCTACCACAGAGATGCTGATCCTAAAAACTGAACACAACACTGAAGAGATTCCTGCATGACTGACATTGTAACACACCAATATATCCCTGCTCTCCAAAACCCTGCTGCTATTTGCTTAGGAGACATTATTCATCAACTGGGAATGTTTAATATATCAAAATTCCTTTAATTAGAATACAAACAGTCAGTTCCCACCAGTATTGACCAGCCTGTTCTTTCTTCAGGTTCTTGCTGAAAGCTTTCCTAGCTTTCCTAGGGAGGTGATTTCCAGTCTCTTTGTTCCATGGTACTTATTAAACAATTCTTTTTGACAGACTTAAGTGCAAACAGCAAGACTGCAGCAACTGGGAAATTAAAAATATATTGTTAATGCAATGCCAAAGGCACTTTTTTTCCCCATGAATGGTTTGACGGCATTTGCTTTTTAAACTGTAACTGTGCTTTAAACAAATCTTGTTTAGTACTGACTTGTATCATAAACCTCTGGTCAGTCGTTTAGTGAAAGGTCTTAAATGTGTATTTAAATTGAATATTTATAACATTTGATGTTAACAAATATATTTAATATTCCTATTTTGTTTATTGAGTTGTTCAGCCTGGAGAAGAGAAGGCTCTGGGGAGACCTGAGAGCCCCTTCCAGTGCCTAAAGGGGCTCCAGGAGAGCTGGAGAGGGACTTGGGGCAAGGGATGGAGGGACAGGACACAGGGAATGGCTTCCCACTGCCAGAGGGCAGGGATAGATGGGATATTGGGAAGGAATCCTTCTCTGTGAGGGTGGGGAGGCCCTGGCACAGGTTGCCCAGAGAAGCTGTGGCTGCCCCATCCCTGGAAGTGTCCAAGGCCAGGTTGGACGTGGCTTGGAGCAACCTGGGATGGTGGAAGGTGTCCCTGCCCATGGTGATGCTGCAAATCGCTCCTCAGCAAAGCCACACACTGACCCCCAGACCCTGGAAACCAAAAAGAACTCCATGAAAATGAAGCGGGAACGAAGTGCACGCTCTGCTTTTCCCTGTCCCCCGTGATCGAGTCGTAGCTTCCCTCACAGGGAATCATCCCTCTTGCTCCCTGGGCACGTTTAGCTGTCCCTTTAGCTGTCCCTTTAGCTGCTGCCACGTGCCTTTGTTTTTAAACGCCGTTTTCTGTTTGAGGCTGGGCCCTCAGCTTTCCCAGGCAGAGCAGGGGGGTGCTTGGGCAGGAGGCAGTGCCCCTGTGCCAGCGGAGGTGGCAACGGGGAAAATGGTGCCTTGGGAGGGTTGTGTTCCAGGCAGCTCGGCTGGGGCACTGTGGGTGTGTTGGAGCAGGGCCAGTTTTCCAGCCCTGCCGAGCTCAGGAATGGAATCTGTGCCAGGGGGGAAGGAGAAAGCGGCCGCGGGGAGTCAGTGCCGCTGCCGGGGCTCCCGGGGAGCAGAGAACAGAAGTATTGGCCACTCTGGGCTGGGCTGGCTTCCTTCTCCTCACACCTTCGTGACAGTCCTGGAACTAAACACCTGAGGGGTGGTTTGGAGCCAGTTTTTAAGGGTCTCCACCCAGAGCCCTTTTTCTGGAGGGGTGGAAGGGCACATGTGGGGATTACGGTTACGATTAGGTCTGATGGGTCCTTGCAGCTGTTATCAGGCTGTGATTTATACATAGACCTTCCTTCTTAATGTGCACGTAAAATAGAGGTGGCATGGAGAAGCAATCAACAGAAAAATGCAGCCATCTTTTAAAATCGAGTGTGAAATCTACAGTTTGAGTGATGATTTCAATGGAATGATCTTTATCTCCCTGTCCTTACCTTCTCAGCTCATGGAATCACAAACACACAAACACTCTGGAGTGTTCTTAGCTGCAGAGACCCCAGCACGTGCCAAAACAGAAAATTCTAGCCCCAAATAAATCTGGACAGCCCAGAATTTGGATGTTCACCCTCCCAGCCCTGAACACAGAGCTCAGGGTGAATGTGCTTCTAATTTTGGCCTCCTCCAGTAGGCGCCTGAAGTTGAGTGGAAGGGACGTGTGCCAGGTGTTACTCTGTGCAGACTTGGTGTCACTGGGAGGAGAAGGTGCTTCAAGGAGAACATTAATTTGGGAGGGGCCTAAAATAATTAAATAACTTAATATCAGAGCATTTCAGTTTATACAGGAGGAGAAACTCTGGCACCATGAGTCAGGCCCTCTTCTAAGAATGACTAATATTATAAACAAATGGTAAGATAGAGGCATTAAACTCACTTTTCTGACTGCACTTCTTAAAGGTCATAAAACCAATTCAGTTTTCCAGTTTCAGCTTTTCCCATCTACTTTGCTGAACAGTAATCAGGTCATTGGGCCACTTCCCTTGGAGACTGACCAATGCATCCTCAGCTTTATTCTAAATATAGCAGGCCTTTTTTTAGCATTGTTAGTTTTCCCACTTTTTTTTTTTTTTTTCACTTTACTCCCTTAAAGTGGATTTAGTGCAGCAGGAAGGTGCCAGATCGACATCACTGGAAAATGACGTTCCAGGGCTGCTGTTTATCCAGGGAGAGCAGCCTGTGTTTATCCACAGCACATTGGCAGCTCAGGCTGACTCCTGCACCACTCCACCAACGTGCCTTAACCTTGACCTGTGGAAACCAGGCTCGGCTTAGTCTCTGCCCAAAACCGCGCCGTGGAGGCAGCCAGCAAGATTACCAAACCCTCCGGTCCTGCTTGCTCTGGAATGCAGACAGAGGTCCACAAAGGCTGGACTTGCAGTTTTAGTGGCATCAGCAACATCCTCCTGCACAGGATTCTTACACAGAAAAACTGGGATTCGGCTTTTCTGTCTCCCACTGGTGAACGATGAGGCATCTCCTCCACACTGGACACCACCTGGGAGGGTGGGGAGGCCCTGGCACAGAGAAGCTGTGGCTGCTCCATCCCTGGAAGCGTCCAAGGCCAGGTTGGACAGGGCTTGGAGCAACCTGGGCTAGTGGAAGGTGTCCCTGCCCATGGCAGGGGAGTGGGACAAGATGGTTTAAACTCTCTTCTAATCCAAACCATTCCATGAGTCTGCAGTTACCTGAAAAAGGGAAAGGACCTGTGTAAGAACCCCTGTGAGAGGGAAGTGGCACAAATCCATTTCTAACATGGCTTTTCTCTCTGCTTCTGGGCTTTGAAGTGGGCTCAGGAAACAGCTTAAACGAGACAGGTGACTTAGAGCTGGGTAGGGTTTAGTGAGTTGAATCCCACCCAAAGCGATTGGAGGCAAAACGACATTGAACAGCCTCGGTTTTCTGCTGCACCAATTGCTCTGTATTTTCTTAGGCCCCAATCCTACCCTGGATTCCTGGAAACTCGGCTTTCTCCCGTGCTGACACCATTCCTGGAGCAGGGCCTCGGGTTGCAGCCCCTCTGGGGTTCCATCTGCAGCCACCACCACACCAGGGAAGGGCTTTTGATACCTTGACGTGGACAAGTTTGCACGACACCCAAACCAACGGGGGAAGTGTGGTCCTGTTGGGAGCCCCTGGTTATGATTAAAACATCAGCTTCTAAGTAAATAGTCCTTTAATTAAATTTAAATAACTTTGCCCCGCTGTTTATTGTGTCACTCAGGAGTATTATATGTGGTATAATCGCTACAATTTGCTCCTGTAATTGCAACTCCGTGTTTTGCAAAATGCATGATGCTTTTCACTTTCAATCCCTGGAAGCTATTGCAGATGGGCCCTGACAGCTCCCAGCTTTCCCTTTTTCCCCTGTGTGCTTTCATTCCTCTTGCTGATCCCTGGCATTCTGCTCTGGAAGCTGCAGGACTGTTTGCAGGCCACACGGTGTACGTATTAAAAGCCAGCGTAGCAAGATGTCCCCAAATACATTTCTGCTCCTGGTGTTCTGCAAATGATACTCCAATGGAGCAGCCATCCGGTCCAAGGAAATAAAACTGTCTTCATGCTGTCATGCTCTCCGTGTTCCAAGCTCTAGAAATGATACAGCTTGGTTTAAGTGATGCAGATGCTCCACAGTGCAGTGGGTTTAAGAGCAGCGTTACAGGAACACTTTCTCTCCCAGTTTGATCTCTGCTGTTCAATCTCACGTGTGTTCTGGCAGAGGGGAAGGCTTAAAGAGCTGCCCTGAGGTACCTGCTTGGCACAGTTTGGTCTTGGCTTACTGGGGAATTCTGTGCTTCAGGAAATACCTTCTCCTCCTTTCTGAGCTCAGCAGAAGGTGAAGGTGCCCAGCAACGAGGAAACCTGCAGGTTTGCCACCAGCAGGGTACAGCTGCAACAGTCCCTGTGCTGAGGCACTCACAGAGCTGTGACTGGAGACTCTTGTTACAGACTTGGCCTGGAAACACGGAGTTCTGCTTGGAGGGGGACGTCGATGGGCAATGATTAGTTCAGTCTGACAGATAAATGCAATGATCAAAAGAAATCTGGGTCTAAAGAATGATTTCCCTGCCCCTCTTTCACCCACTGGCTGTCCTGGACTCGCCTGAGCACAGCCGATTTGCCCAAGGCAGCAGGAGCTTGAGCTCCCTTTTTCCATCTGGAAAGGACCTACGGGGTCATGGCAGAGGGTGTGCACTGAGACGTGTGTCTGACACACAGATCTGCTCTTGTCTGCACTCCATGCGCAAACACTGGGAAACACAGCCCAAAAACTGGCCTTGAGGACGCTCCTGTTCCATGGATTGATAGTGCCACCAGCCCAGTTCACTGCTCAGCTTCCTCACACCCACGGAAACTGTGGTTACCTGGGACTTCCCATTCCCTTCCTCTGTGGAGCAGATTTGGGGTTTGCCAGCAAAGAGCAGATTTTATTCCATTTTGGTTTGGTTATTCTGATCAGAGGCCACTGGAGAGAACTGATACCTGCAGAAGGGAGTTTAGTCCACCTAATTCTGGTTCACCACTGAGGCCTTGGGTGATGTCCTTTAGTTCTGATGGTGAAATAACAGTGACTCCTTCCTTCAGCCCTTGGGCCTTGGCCTTCAGAAGCCACCCCAGGCTCCCCATCTCTGCAGAGTGCTCAGCACGAGGAACATGCTGGTGTTCAACCATCCTGAGATCCCACAAACAGTAAAAACCAAACAATGCACTAAAAACGTTTCCCCCAGCTCTGTTACCTTGTGAGAAGAAGGAGAAAAGACTACTTTAAAGCGGTTTATTGTCTCAAAACAACCCAGCTAGTGGGCCTGTCTTCAGATAGACAGATATTTGTCACTCTATTATTGTTTTACAGTGTCAGTTCCAGACACTTAAGTATTGTTGGAATGCAGTGGGGGGGGAAGAAAAAAAAAAAATCATGTTTTAAATCTCCGATGGGGTAATAAACTGCAGCCAGGAGCTAATTGTCCTGAAACTTGATCCTTTACAATATGTTATTGCTGGAGTGGGACTCCCCAACCCCACTGCACTGGGGTTTGTTTCACCATTAGTTAGGTAGTACATACACACTCAAAAACCCCTCAGATCACAGGTTTGCTCCCAGCTGTGGACTTAAGCACAATTCTCCAAGCGATGGATGCATTTTGTACATTAAGCCGGTAAGGGAGGGCATTAATCCTCATCAACTTTAATGGCTCACTGTGGACTCGCTTCCTACCAACTCTCTTCCACCCAAGAAGTCCTGAGAACGTTGTACCCCTCCTGTCAGGAGCAAATGACTCATTGCCCCAAGTCTGGAAGGCCAGAGGTGAATTGGAAGCCGCGCTATGGAACACTCACACCACAGTATTATTATTTTCTTTTTGAGCCAGCATTAAATAATATTTGAGCTCAGGGTGGTCAACCCAACGGGGGGGGGGGGGGTTTCACATGCTGAATGTGACCAAAGGCAGAGCACATCCATCAGGGACTCACTGTAGGTTTTGTTCAGCAATCTTTTTTGTTTTGTCCCGAACGAGGCTTCGTCAACCAGATCTTAAAATGCCAAGTCCGACTCCTAAATGTTAAGCCCCAGTTTGGATGGGATTTTGACTGGAAAATCTTTTTTGGAGATCCAAAAAAGTGTGATGTTCCTTCTCAGTGTTTTTCTCATCTGTTTTCTGGGTGAGGCCAATTAATAAATGTGCCTGGTTAGAATTGGATATTTTAGCCAAGCAGAAAGAGAGTTATTAAAGCTGCTGCAATTTTAGGTCACATTTAAATGGAAATTCACTGGATTTTTATTTTCAGGATTTTTCAGCTGGAAAATTCAGTGTGAAAATTACTTGGAGAGTATATACAGAACATTGAAATGGTTGCTAAATCTGTTGGTAAAGGTGGGCACTTCTTGAAACACGGTGGGAGAGGACATCTTACCATGGAATACTGGAATGGTTTGGGTTGGAAGGGACCTTAAAGCTCACCCAGTTCCAACCTCTGCCTTGGGCAGGGACACCTTCCACTAGCCCAGGTTGCTCCAAGCCCCGTCCAACCTGGCCTTGGGCACTTCCAGGGATGGGGCAGCCACAGCTTCTCTGGGCAACCTGTGCCAAGGCCTCCCCACCCTCACAGCCAAGAATTCCTTCCCACTATCCCATGTAACCCTGCCCTCTGGCAGTGGGAAGCCATTCCCCTTTTCCTGTCACCGCAGAGAGATGGTTCAGTGTTCCTGCAGGCGCAGCCATGGAGAGGGACATGATGACAAACCAGTCGTGATATCAGCCCAAAGAACACACTGTCCCAGTTCTGCTGAGCCGAACATGAAAATCTTCCAGTTGCTCAAACCTGTTGGTTTTGGACTCTACTAAAAACCCAGCTGAGGCTCCTGACACTGGGAAAAGTAAATAAATCTGTAGCATATGCAAAACAATCAGTGAAACATCCTGGAGTTCATGGGGGGGAAAGCATTTCCCCCAACAACGCTGATTCCAGATCCAAATTTCTCTGCCTTTTTTTTTGGAAGTGAACCAAGTCACTGAAGAGAACTTTACAACTCAACACAGATTGTGGGGCTTTGAAATCTGCAATGGAAAGAAATGCAGGGAGAGGTTTTAAGTGGAAAACATGGTTCCTCTAGACCAATATGTGAGGTGGGCTAAAATAATTTGCAATTTTATAAAGCCAGAATAAATCCATACGGCCCACCTATTTCTTTTTTTTTATGATTATTTTCAGCAATGCAAAGTGAAGAATTCAACAAGTTTGAAGAAAAGCGGGCTTCAAATACAACAAAAATTGTCAAAACGTGGCTGTTTGACACTGTGTGGAAAAGCTAATTCTAGTTTTCTATTTTCCTCTCCCTAAATTAAACCTGTGTTTTGCAAAGAGAAAGAAAAAGAAAAAAGAATGGATTCATAGTTACAAAAGAGTGTTATACTCTCCTGTACCCACCTCCTCCTCTCTCCCTCACACACGCACACAGCAACTGGTAATAAAACTGTAACTTATGATTTCGCACCAATAATGGCCCAAGAAGGTGCCTCGATTTTCCCCCAGAGCAAAGGAAAGAGGCCAAAACAATCAAAACCTCTCTGGTGCAGAGCGAACGTGGGCTCCGCTTGGGCTCGGCTCCCTGTACCCCCGATGCCTGTGGAATATTCTTCACCTGCCAAAGTACTCAGCCCAAAACGTGATTGTGACCTTGAGGCTTATTTTGGCCCCTCTCAGAGTCAGGGGAGGAACGGGAGGAACGTGAATCACCCAAAGGCTTCTCCTTCCCTTTCCCTCCACAGACACAACAAGATTCTTTCCCGCGGAGCTGATCGATATTTTTCCAGTGAAACAACTTTCTACCCTGAAATCCGAGTGGCTCGAAGGTGTGTACTGACTTCTTGTGATTTTGTGGAGAACTATCACAGGTTCCTGGAGGCAGGAACACTTTGCTTTCTCCTCGCCCGGTGTGACCGTGCAGGGCAACGGCGAATCGCAGAAGGAAAAACGATGGTGGATTCTATCAAGGGGGATCTCTCACAGAATGGAAATCCCCGGGTTTGGTGAGCTTAGACTGAACTGACACATAGTCCTGGGATGGTAAATCACTGGGAGCACGTGGTCCAGGAGTTGTTATGTACACAGCAGGTAGAATGTTCCATGCTTTGGATGGATTCATGGTTATCCGTATTGTGCAACCTGAGACACTGCCCAGTGAGGGAGAGGTGTGCTGTTTGTCACAGAGCCCCCTAAAATAAAGTGCACAGTAATCAAATCAAGTCTCATCAACTATAACATGTCTTTTGGAAGTATCATGGAATCACAGAATCATGGAACTCCAGAATGGTTTGGGTTGGGAGGGACCTTAAAGCTCATCTCATTCCACCCTGCCCATGGCAGGGACAACTTCTACTCTCCCGGGTTGCTCCAACCTGGCCTTGGACACTTCCAGGGATCCAGGGGCAGCCACAGCTTCTCTGGGCAACCTGTGCCAGGGCCTCCCCACCCTCACAGGGAGCAATTTCTTCCAGGAGTGAAAGGCTCCCTTTTTTATTAGTACATGTTTTTCTTATTAGTTACACCAAAGCTGCATTTAATTCTTGTCTCGGCAGAACTAAATTAAGATGCACAGGGAGGGCTAAGACTAAAATTTAACAGTTACATTCTGAAATGCCCCTGGAAAGCTCAATATCAACATAATCACAGTAAGACCCCCTGTAACCAAACATGCACTTCCATGGTTAAAGAAAGAGTAAACAGAAAAACCTCCTCGAGCTGCTTTGGCCTCAGCTCTGTTCCTTCACTTTGGCACTTGTTCACTTGGAATGACGGATTAACAACTCCAAATTTCAGCAGTTTCTTTCCCCCCTCTCTGTATTGGGATTAAGTGTTTTAGTATAATTAGTTTCTAATTGCTGTGCCTAAACCAGAGGAGTTTATGGGTGGATATCCATGTACATCTCAGCTCTGCTCAGGCAGGAGGGAGGGAATTTGCTCTGAGAGTCTGACCATGTTTAATGAGCAGTTCTGGTCTGACAAATGGTTGTGTAAAACACTTCCTCCCTTCACATGTGCTCCCTGCACGCCTGGGCCCTCCCAGTGCCAAGCTCTTAACTTTTGTATTAAGTATCACAGGCCCCACAATTATTTTGTCTGCTTGTCAGATACTCACTGTGCAAAGAAGCAACTGTTTTTGTTATTCACCTGTACGGTGTTAATGGGCTACTCAGTCACCCCAGAGACACATAACGAGGACACATTTCTCAGCTTTAGGGAGAAAAAGAGGGGTTTTCTCCCCCTGTGGGTACCGACAGTGACACCCAGTCCTCTCAGCTTCATTCCAGATGCAACACCTGAGAATCATGGAATCATGGAATGGTTGTGTTTTTACTCTTGTGTGTTCGTGGTCCTCCAGTTGCCTTATTTCACCCAGGGACGGTGTTTTGGAAGCAAGAGGCAGTGATGGCAAATGCCCTCTGGCAGAGAGGACCTGCTGATGGTTTCTGTCACAGGGTGACTTAGAATCATGGAATCCGAGGCTGGTTTGGGTTGGAAGGGACCTTATAGAACATCTGGTCCCACCCTCTGCCACGGGCAGGGACACCTTCCCTACACCAGCTTGCTCCAAGCCCCATCCAATGTGGCGTGGGAGGGGGTCACCCGTCAAAGACCTCTTTACTCTTCGAAGAGACGCTCCGTGAAAATTCTAAATTTAGCAAACCTTAAAGTGACTTTGGTGTATTTTTTTTTTTAAACGATTGTTACAGTATTTTGTAACTTCTGTTCCCCTCTGGCTGGGCCTGGAGAACCCCCTCCCTCCCACCCCCTCCCCAAGTCCTGACAGCAATCGCTAGTTGTAAAATAATAGACCATCAGCCAGCAATAATTTGCAATCCAAACAGACTTGACGCTCTCTGACATTTATTGAAACCTCAGACCCTGTTCGCTGGTTTCAGTTTTCCTCCCTTTGCTCTGTTTTTACAGACAGACAAGTGCTTAGATTTGGGTTTAATAATGAGGAGAAATTTCGCCTTGGCCCAGCTTTGCTTGTGTTGGCTGCGCCGGGGCCGAGCGGCAGACGGGCGGTTGGAGTTAATTACGCTAAATGGTGAGAACATTATTTGACCCCACTGGTTCAGCACCAGATGTTGTTCCTTGCCTCTGAGAAACCAGCACAGACGTCAGGCTTTGGGGGCTGGACGGGGAGGGATAACGCGCGCCCGGAGCTCAGGCACTTCTCCGGAGCAGCATTAACTACCCCGGGGATAAGCCCGCGACAAACAGAGCCCTTATTAGGGACAGATGACAACGTTCAGCTCGAGCCACCCGGGGGCAAATCTTGTGTTTTTGGAGTTGAATGTATCAA